>OU696699.1:2815726-3363247 GCA_916050605.2 Platycheirus albimanus | reverse complement strand
GAAGCTTCTTAAGCGAGGCAATTTTTTTAGGTTCTTAGATGAGCTACTGGATCACGGCTTCACCAATTACAGTGATCGATATTATTTCCATTCGCAAAATTTATTTTCTTTTGTGAGAAATAAAATCTAACTCAAAAAATCACTGGAACTCGACAATATTTCTATGTATTTATTTAATTGTTCATTTTCATCAAGCTGATTTATACAAATAATATACAATCTTACAGACTACTCATACAAAATAAGGTATATTTTGAACTTTGTTTTATATAAAAGCTGCGAAAAAGAATATTAATTTAAGCTTAAACCACCAGCTTATGGATTCAAAGAATCACGACTATGATGGAAAAAAAAAAGTCAACATGAAAACAAATTTCTCTATAGTGCATCGTGTTAAAGGTTAATTTTGCCTATAATTTACTCGATGATGAGGTTCATTAAAAAGGAAACGGGATCGCAGCTGCCTTGATGGAGCATACACACTTACCAGTGACAAAGGTAAAAAGAAATTTATATGGGAAGTGATGATATCGCGTAAAAATATAATTGCGAAATACTTACGACGAACTTCTAAAGATTGAAGACCAAGAAGCTGACATCTTGTTCTATAACTGGGGACACGTATATTCCAGTTAAGATGATGAACAACAATGCGATAACATTTCCTTTGTACGTTTTCAGTCCTTTTAAAATTAACTTGATCAAATGGATCCCAAATTACACAGCAATATTCCAACGAGGGCGTGACATACGCATAAAAAAGTGATCGAAGACCTAGGCATCGATAAAACTTAGGCATTATCCTGTACATACATGTGGTGGCCTAAGTTAGATCAATGTGTGGAAAACTTGATTTCGAATTGGTTAATTCACTTTCAAGTGCGAATTAACGCAATAGCTTCATTTCCATTTGTAATTGGAAATAATGTCGAATTCTCATAATTTTTAGTTCGGCTTTATTTCGCAAAACAAATAAATAAATGGAAATAATGTCGCTTAGCAATAATCGTAGATAGTATGCTATTGAATCCTTCCAAGGAGCTGGTAGTCCTATGGAAAGCTTTATAGCACGATATTTTCTCGGGTCCTTCCTTTATTTGAAGAGAGGAATGGTTCTTAGAAGAATGTGTATTTGTATGTGCCGAAAGAATAGCTTAATAAGAAGAAAAAGGGAGTGCAAACAGCGGCAAATAAGGGGGCCAGGCGGCGCGGGCAGGCGACGGCCCAGGCGGGCGGCGTGCCTTGCAGTCAATACGCTAATTATTAATTTGCATATCAACAATCCGCATTTTGTTTCTTCGTAGTTCTTATTTCTTAACTTCGACTCCGCGATAAAACTATAAATAAAAGTGATACACCTAAAATCATTCCAACTCCCGACAAATCCAAGTTATCATTATTAGCTTCTAATTACAATCATTGATTGACACCGTTGAATCCGATTGAAAATGATACCAACAATAATAAAAAACAACTTCGTCAGCTTGAATCAACTTTTTGGCTAATCTGTCAACCTCGTTGAAGAAACTTGAAGACAAAATAGAGAATCATGTAAGTGAAACACTATCAACACTTAGTGACAGGTTGTGTCAGTGCGAGAGCGTTAGAACTGAGCTAAGAAAGGAAAACAGTTTGATCAGAGAGCAATTAGAGGACCTTCAACGTGTGCAACGCTTTGGTGATGTAATTGTTTGTGGTTTACCTAAAAACATCAGTGAAATGGATCTCGCAAAAAAACTCGCTGCTAAACTCAACCACCCACTCACCCTTCACATTGATGCCTTTCGATCGAATACAGCGAAAGCCAACTATGATAATCCACTCTTAATTCGTTTATCCTCTCCTGATGAAAAACGAAATCTAATTTCTGGAGGGCTTAACATGATCTCAGGTACTCAATTACTGTGAGTAAGTCACCAACATGCCCCCTGGCGCCCTTGACCATCGCATCTATTTAAATGAAAGTTTAACACCGTTGAACAGTGCATTGCTACGGCATGCGATTCAACTCCGTAAAGAGGGTATTTGGTTCAGCGAGAACGATAAATGGATTTGTTTTTGTGAGGAAAACCAGTGACGATAAAGAAGTGAAGATTGACTCGAGTATTCTTACTAATAAGAATTTTTCTTTTTTTCTAATTTAATTATCTCATATGTTTCTTTGTTTTTGTAGCTCCTTTTGCTGTTTCTGAGTTTTCGGGTAATAGTTCTAATTATTATAGGTCCCAACTGTTTCCTTTATCATGTCTCGTCGCTTACTTCTTTCTGGTGGCATTGATATTTGTACTAAGTCTGTGATAAAAATTCTTTCTAATGCTGGTGAGGGTTTCAGAGTTTGTTGCATGAATGAGCATAGTTTGAATTTAGACAAGCTAGATTTTGTGGAGTATGCCTTTGATTCCTCGGGTGTTGATGTTATTTGTATAACTGAAAAGTGGATGAAGCCTGAAACATTTAGTACCGTGTACGACTTACCCAACTACAAATTGATTCGCAATGACAGAATTACAGACACTTTTGGAGGAGGGGTGGCAATATATTGTCATACAGCACTTCAAATAAAAATTATTTCTAAATCAGAAGGTTCTGGAATTGTGTATCTTAACTTAGAGGTATCCGATGGCAATACTAAAAGCTTGTAAGGTGTTGTTTACAATTTTAACTGGACGTCGCTGTGTAAGGCATAATTCAAAAAAGTTGATTCTTCAGAAAATCAGTTTAAAGATTTTGAGTCGGACCAATTTTCGTAATGCTATTTTTTTAATATTTCAATTTTTTTTTGAATTATGTCTTCAATTTTAAAAACTTTATCGAAGCAGATTTCTAACCACATTAGCCACCATAATTTATTATCACCGGTGCAATAGGGTTTTCGTCCTTATCATAGCTGTTCTACAGCAATGAATAAGATACTTGACGACATTCGAATTCAATAACGACAACAACAACAAAAACAACAGCTACATGCTCACAAAATTTTTGCTGCACGTAAACTTTAATATATTAAATAACCCAATCAATTTAGCTCTTTTAGGTATTGATTCATACACTTACGTGTGTAGAGACGACAGCAAGTTAGCGTACTATACGTCTCTTTCTCTTAAAAATTTTGTTTTCCTTGATTTTTACATACCAAGGTCATTATTAAAAGAGTCATTGTGATTGCAACAAATGCTGGTTGTAATCGCACATGCTTAAAAAAAACAACAGAAGTATTATGACCCGCTCCCAGCAAAATATTATTTATTTTTTTGGCTTAAATTTTATCACATGCTAATAAATTTCGCGAGAAAGGAATAAGCAAATGCCAGTTTGTCTTACAGCAAGATGTTCGCAAGAGGAAATTAAAGTCTCCCTAATAGGAACTGCGAAGAAAGAAAATGCGAATCGTTTATATGTCAAACAATAACTTGCGAACTGGCTTCAGCGAAAAAACAAATACAAGACATTGGACTGATAACGTTTTATAGAGAAACTTTCCTTTTCTAAAGTGGGTCGAAATTTTCAAAACCAAAGATATAACTACGCATTTCACTATAGGAAAATTAAAAGAAATTTCTTGCAGATTCGACTTAATAGATGGTTTGGTAAGTGATAATGGCATACAGTTTACGTCAGAGGAGTTTGGCCAGTTTTTAGCGAAAAATAACATTTAACATATTTTAACAGCTCCTGGCCATCCCGCATCCAACGGCAAATTTCGTAAGAACATTTAAAGAGTGTATTTTAGCAATTTTGGAAGGTTTCGAGAAAAATTTGGATACAATGTTGGTATAAGAAAAGCCGTCCAACAACGTCACGTTTTTGGTGTGCTCCGCAAAAGCATACTTAATATTGGGATTTTAGTATTTTAAAAAGAAAGTTAGCGAATACGGAGAAATAAGTTTTTTTTATGTAAAAATAAAATTGGAAGAAATGAAAATTCAAAAAAATGTAGCGGAATATGTGATTCTATGTTCCATCAAAAGTGCATTGGCGGTTAATACGTCATTCATTCAATAAGAGAAAATGAGTTTATTCACTTAATGTGCAGTACATGCACGAATAGATTAGATGAAGTGTCTAAAAATACAAAAGCAATTGAAGAAGGTGTAAGAGAGATAAAAGATTTTATTGAAAAGCAAAATAGCAAGCTAAAAGAAATTAGTTATTATGTAAACAAAGTAAATAAAAGTGAGCAAAATGTTGCAAAAGAAGCAACCAGTGTTGTTATAAAGAAACCCTCATATTGTGATGTTGCTAGAGTAATTAAAAACCCATGTCCTGTAGTCATTCTTGACCCTAGGTCAGAACAAAGTTCAACTGCAACAGAAAGTGAAATAATTCACAAGATTGACCCAACTGGAATAGAAGTTTCTGAAATCAAAAAGCAAAATAACGGTGGATTGATCGTTTCGTGTCATGATGAGCAATCCACCTTAAATTAAAAAACGCGATAGAGGAAAAAATTGGTGACAAAAATGAAATAACACTGCCGAAAATAAGAGAATTAACAGTTAAAATTGTTGGTACATCTTAAAAGTGGCCTGAAAATTAAATCTTAAGCAAAATCAAGACTTAAAATGAGTTTTTGAAATATGAAGATATTAAGCAAAAAAAAAATGCCAGAGTATAACCCGAGAGGTTTAAAAAAATATAGTGCTACAATTGAAATTAAGTATGAAGTTTATAAAAAAATAATGGATAGTGAATTTATTCGAGTTGGTTGGGAAAAATGTAGAGTAATTGAAGCTTAATTTGTGAAAAGATTTTGTAACTGCTTAGGATTTAATCATGTTAAAAGTGAATGCAGAAATAAAATGTCATGTTTTCATTGTGGTGAAGAACATAGTTCTAATTTATTTGAAGCTAAAAAAATTGGAAATGGGCCACAATGTGTAAATTATTCCATTGCCAATGAAAAGTATAATTTAAATCTTAACATTGATCATAGTGCATTAGATAAAAACTGTCAAATCTATATTACAACAACTAAAAATAGAAAGAAACAAATTTTACTAGCAATTAAAACATAATTACAATTGCATTTACATCAATGCTCACAGTGTAAAACACTTTTCCACAAATTAAAGAATTAATTATAAGAGAAAAGTCTTAAATAGTCTTTCTAAGTGCAACACGTATAACAAAAGATATTGAGACTAGTGAGTATTATTTAATAAATTATAACGTTATTCAATGTGAGTCGAACTCCAGACATACAGGTCGTGGCCTTATTTATTTAAAAAAAGAAATTAAATTCGAAAGTATTGGGACATTTTGTGATGATTATAAAATGTGGTTTATTTCAGTAAAAACTTGGATAAATGGAGTTCCGTGGAAACTTATAACAGTGTATTGACCTCCGAATTCTTTTGTAAACGACATTATTTGATAATGTGATTTTTGTTGGAGATGTTAATATAGATTTTTTAACAACATCAAGTGATTAAACAAAGATATGTACGTTTTTGGAAGAAAGATCTTATAAACAATTAGTAACTGAACCAACAAGAATCACAAAGAACTCACAAACACTGATTGATTATGGTGTTACTAATAAAGCAAATATTAAAGTAAAAGTCAATGTCGATAAAACAATTAATGTATCTGATCACGAGAGCATAAGAATAATGATAGAATGTAAAAGAACGAAAGCTAATACTTTTAAAACAGTAAACTAATTAAACAAGAAAACAATAAAACTTGAAGACCACAATTCTTGGACTGAATCATTAAATTAAATGAAATCAAGTGCACGACTGTGTCGCTATAATGTGTGACAGTTGTCTTATGGTTTGAATTTTTTTTAAAGCAGGGAAAATATTATATTAAATTGTATTGATTACTTAAAAATCAGTAGTTTAATCGTTTTTAAGAAATAAAGTGCACGACTGGGACGTACGAACTTGCTCTGATGTGTTAAAATGGTTGGGGCTTGAGATTTTCAGAAAAAAGCATTGAAAAAATCATGAAATTTTATTAATCACTTAAAAATCAATAGTCCAAACGATTTTTGTAGAAAATGAAGTAAGCCATAAGTTTTCTTTTGCTTTTTTAAAACTTAAGGAAATTTTTTTTCAAAATCGTTCGACCAGTTTTTTTTTCAAAAAACGGGTTTTTTGAAAAACTTTTCGAAAACATATTCCAAATTTTTTTGAGTATGCCAACTTCTAGAACTTTGTAGTTTTTATCAGAAAAATAAAATTTATACAAAATTGATTAAACCGTTTTTGGAAAAAAACAAAAAACAAAAAAAAGTTTTAAAACTTTTTAAAAAAAACGCAAAAAAACTTTTTTTTTTGAAAATTTAAGAAATTTTATTATTTCGTTTATAACAGGGCTTCTACATTAAAAATTTCATCGAAATTCGTCGAATGGCTTACGAGCAAATCGGATTTCAAAAAACCGGTCCTATGGGAGGTACCGTTACAAGACTTTTATTGAAAAATATATTCCAACCAAAACATTAAGTTTGTACAGAAAACATTATTCAGAAAGTTTTACCAAAATCGTAGGAGCCGTTTTCGAGAAAAAATTAAATTTTCACTAAAAATAGTATGGCAGGTACAGGTACCGTTAGTTTTAAAGCTAGAATGCTAATTCCAAAAACCCCTCTGTAGGACGTCATAATAATACTATGTAGGTACCATGTTTGAAGCAAATCGGTCCAGCCATTTAGGCTGTTGGAGGTGCCGATACAAACAGACGGACAGACAGAAAGACAGAATTGTCGGACCCACTTTTTTCGACTTTCTCTATCATCGTAATCTTTTTTACGAATGCATTACCTGCCTTATATTACCTATAATTGCAAGTAAAAATCAAAAGTGATATTATACCAAAGAGCTGTGATAAGTGAGAACATACAAGACTCGAACAATTATAGGACTCTACGCAATATTTATAAGACTGACATTAACAAAGCCAAAAATCAATATGTGCAATATAGAATATCTACTAAGATCGGTGATCAAAAAGGATTATGGAGTACAATTAAAGAGTTAGTTTTAAGATCAAATACCAAAGACATAACAGAAATAATGATAAACGGAGTGATAGAACGAAATTTAAGTGCAATGGTCAACGACCTAAAATGTGTTTTTCGTCGAAAGTATAGTTGAGATAAACCAGTCCATACCATATGTTCCGTTTGTGTTAAATGAACAACAAGTTGAAACAGTTTTTCATTTCAGAAGTGTAAATATATTAGAACCCGAAAATATTCTCAAATCAATGAACAAAAAAAAAGACACTCCCGGGCTTAATTCAAAAACTGTTCTTGAAAATTGTGATGTTCTTGGAAACGAAATAGTCAATGTAGTTAAAGGTCATTGAGTAATGGAGTTTTTCTAGGCATATTGAAAATATCGACAGTTATACCAATTCTTAAAATTGATAATCCGGTTCAATTGGAATGACTTTAGGCCTACACTTAACCAATAATTGAAAAAAAACAATACTGAAGTGAAAATAATCTTACAATAAAGGAACAATCAGAATTCAGAAAGAATAACTCATGTGATTCTGCGCTAGTATGGACTATAAACGAATGGAAAAACATAAGCGAGAGATACAGTACGTTTGCAACGAACTGTTGGGTACCCTATTCCAGACATTTTTGTATATGTATATGCATATGCGTTCGCCTCCTTCGCAGCCAGCCGCTGTTCCAGTATCGGAAACAAAATTCTTCTTTAGCATGCAGGGAAAGATTCAATAAAATAAATTTTGTTTGGCCGATGTACAATAACTGCTGTCACAATAAAAAAAGACGTGTGCCAAGCCTACAGCTGAGAAATTTTATTCCTAGGGTACTAATCACTATATGAGCTCATCATTCAATTTTAAGCTGGCAGATCGATTTGAACAAAACAAGACAAAACTAAAATTTTTAGAAATTAGATTTTGATAGGAAATAGCGATTATGTGTGTTTTTAACAATTCTTGAACTACACTCTGCTACGTAAACAAGGTATACAAACCGAAGTGTTCATCTTCTTACTTCAAAACTGCGACCGATAGTTAAACAACATTAAACAAAAATTAATGCATATTACGTTTTTTGACGGAAACGCCCCTTAAAAGTGGGCGTGCCCTAAAAATTTTGAAGCAAAATTTAAAGCACTAACTAAGCTTTGATCATTAGTCAGTATTTAGGCAGATGTGTAAAACTACAGCTGAATCGAGTAGTTTTTAAACAATCTTACCTGAACAAAGGTATTTTATCAAAATCACGCCTTTAAAAGTGAAAAAATTTACACAATAAAATGTAGAAATATTTTTCATATAACGAACGGAAGGGAAAAATGTTTTAATTGAATATTGGTAGTACCTTAAATTTTTAAAACAACATTTTTCGTTCTTTCATGAAAAGTGGGCTTAAGCCACGCCCGAAATTCAAACATTTCTTTTCATACACAGCTTTTAGTTTCTACTAAGAGACGCAAGATGCTTGCGGATTCATTATAATTACCGTTTATTTGCAAAAACAATTTTTTTATGTTTTCAGTGAAAAGTGGGCGTCAGCCAAGCTCAAAACACAAGATGTTTATGTGAAAGTAATACCCACAAAATTTTATGTTTTTCGCTTTAATATAACAACTACTATTTTATAAAAACAATATTGATGGTTTTGTATGAAAAATGGGCGTCAGCCACGCCCAAACTGAATTTTTTTTATTTCGTTGGAAGAAGGTTTACCTGAAGCCTGCGCGTGCAAAATTTTAGCGTTATGCTTTTATCATAACTGTACAAAAAACATAATTTAATTTAACCAAATTGAGGTTGTTCAACAAAAATGTCGATTGTGGGCGTGTTTGTGGGCGGATTTTACCGGTTCTAGAACTTAGGATTACTCTTGAACCAAAGATTATTTATACCAAATTTCAGCCTTCTAGCTCAAAAATTGCGACCTCAAGAGAGTATACATGCGGACGGACATGGCTAAATCGACTAGGCTTTTGATTCTGAGTCAGAATATAATATACTTTTCTATACCTAACGGTATTATTTCTCTATGTTACAAACTCCACACCAAATTCAATATACCCATTCTATGGAATAGGGTATAAAAACAAATCGATGACGGAAATTTTATAATAGCTGTGTTCCTGGACTTTAAAAGGGCTTTCGAGACAATTTCTAGAGGAATCCTATCAAGGAAACTGAGAAGCATATGGAGTAACTGAACTGGTTTAAAACGTATCTTTCTGGAAGACTTCAAAAAACCAAAATATTAGATAAAGAATCGTCAGCTATAAATGTTAATCTCGGCGTTCCCCAAGGTTTAAATTTGGGTGTGGATTTTTTTCTGCTTCATATAAATGACATTGCAAAAGTTTTAAATTGGTGCATAGTTATTCTGTTTGCAGATGATATTGTATATTGAAGGTAAAAATCTAATGGAAATGAAAACAAATTAACAAGAACACCTAGATAGTTTATTTAAATAGCTGTGTATGAATAAATTAAAAATAAATATTGATTAAACAAAATTCATGGTGATAAGTTCGGGACAAGAAAACATTGTACTTAATATCGGTAATGAAAAAATTAAAGAAGTTACGTCAATAAAGTATCTGGGGTTGTTGTCGACAATCGTTTAGACCTTAAAGAACATGCTAATTTCATTTGCTCAAAAATGAGTAAAAAAGTAGGTTTTTTTGGACGGATAAGAAATAGTTTGAATTTTCAAAATGCTGCAATGGTATATAATAATACAATTATCCTTCCACACTTCGACTATTGTGATTCAATATTATACATATGTAATGAAGAGACGAAATCTAGTCTGCAAGATCTCAAAAATGTGCTTTGCGCTCTTTGCTTAAATGTAATATTTACACGAGATCCGCATTTATGTTGGAGGCATTATAGTGGCTAAATATAAGACAACGTCTTTGTTTAAGAGTTTTAATTTTTATTTTCAAAGTCAAATACAACCGGTTCCCCAATGACCTGTCAGAAAATATACAGTATGTGCATGTGCATGAAGTACAGCCTAACAGTTTACTATCAGCAAATGACTTTAGACTGGAGAGATATAGTCCAGGAAAAATAGCTTTTTGCAAGGAAAAAATTAGATCCCGGCTGAAAATTGGCACGATCATTGGTAATGGGGCTCTTAATATAATGAGAGAGTTCCTCACCGATCCGATGACCGCTACGTAAGTTATTCAAGGTCAAAGGTCATGAAAATGGGTTTTTTCAAATTTACTCAAAAACGGTTAGTTTTAGAGAAAAAATTTGTTCTACAAACATGTTGCTGAAGTAATTTCCAACAAAAATGGTTATCATAATTTTGTCCCTAGCGTGTACCGTTAAAAAGTTATAGCACTTTAAAGAATCGTAAGTATCGCCCTATTTCGCATTTTCTCCCACATTACTGATAATTACTTAAAATCAGTTTGTTTTAGAGAAAAATTTTGTAGTACAAACTTGTAGATGAAGAATTTCTTCACAAAAACGGTTCTAGTATCTTGTTCGTAGCATGTACCGTTAAAAAGTTATAGTATTTTAATGAATACACGGACCATAAAATTAATTTAATTTTAATTTTTGGGGCCCAAATATTTGTAACCAATCACAAAATTTGATGAGAAAATTGAACCCAAAACCGGTATTTTTTGGTAATCAGTTTAAATAATCTTTTGGTAATGCACGCACGTGTTCTTTTTAGCATTATTTAAAACTTTATTCGGAAATATAAAAAAAAAACAGGTAAAATGGATGAAAATTGTTTTATTTGTAGTGATTCGTTGTCTGAAGGTGAAATTTTAACTGTTGACCGTGGAATCAAAACGTTATTTGAGTCGAGTATTGAAAGAGGTGATAACAAAGTAGATTTTTTGAAAGACAGAACCTCTGTTATAGTCCATCGTCAGTGTCGTAAAAACTACACCCGAAAATGCAGCATAATTTCAAATGGTTTTCATGTCATGACCCTTTCCCTAAACTTTCTCACCTAATGTCTATATCGAATGGAATCATCGGTGATGACAGTATCAACTGTTACATAGCTTATGAAATTGGTCTTATTTCTATGGAGAGTATGAAAAACCTAACATTTGGTAATATTAAATTGAAAAGATCAAACAGAGTAGCTTCCCTTTTAACTGTCAACAGTTCGATAAAAGTGCATGGTGAAAAAGTTGCAATTGATCCTCTGTTACTTTTTCAACGAATAAGCATAACTAAACAATTTGAAGACCAACTGCAGACATTTTTAACATACGAGTTGGCTCCTTATCCATTGTCACTTTTTGATGAGGTTGGTATGCGAAAAAATAAAAAATCTTCCCTTTATGAATTGTTAGAGCCAGTTGAAGATAACATCGATTATAATATTGTAACATACATCATCGATGGAGGATTTTTACTGCACCGTGTTTTATGGAATCAAGAGAACACATTTCATGCAATTTTTGATAGCTACATTTACTATGTACAAAAGCATTTTGGCAAAGATGTCACCATTGTTTTCGATGGTTATAAAGATCAAGGTATCAATATAAAAGCTTCAGAGCAGCGTCGTCGGTGTGCTTCAGGTTCGTCATCAGCTGACATTTTGTTCGATGCATCAATGAAAGTCCCAACTTCCCAACAACAATTTCTTGCTAATGCAAACAACAAAAGTCGATTCATTGCTATGTTTTCTGAGAAGTTTAAGGCTGTAAACATCCTAGTGAGGCAAGCCAAAAATGATGCAGATGTTTTAATAATCGAAACAGCCATAGAGAAAGCTGAGAAACGCACGAGTATTGTTGTAGGGGAGGATGTCGACCTACTAGCAATACTGATAGCACGCGCTTCTCAAGACAAAAAGATCTATTTTCGAAAACCAGGTAAAGCTAAAATGGAAAATAAATTATACTGTACTCACAGTTTAGCCGCTCACCCAAAATGTCAAGCCCACATCTTCTTTTTGCATGCATTTACCGGTTGTGATTCAACTTCTGCTCTCTCCAACAACAAAGGCAAATTAAAAATTTTCAAGCTTTTCGAAAATAGTGACGATCTGATAAAATGTGCCGAAGTGTTTGCCAGAGCCGATTGTCCTCCAAATATTATTTTTGAAAATGGTATACGTCTACTTCTAGCATCTTACAAAGCACATTCAAAAGAAGATAATAACGATGCATTAAGATATTCTACATTTGTCCGACTGACTAGGCTCAATAAGGCTGTACAATTATCTTCCCTTCCTCCAACATCTGCTGCTGCTCAACAACACCTTTTTAGAGTGTACTATCAAGTTCAAGCTTGGTTGGGAAGAGATAATATTAATCCGGAAAGCTGGGGATGGGCATAACGAAATAATGTTTTGGAGCCTATAACCACTCTGCTTCAATCAGCACCTAATGAACTTCTTACAACAATATTTTGTAATTGTAGTAAGGGTTGCGGTTCTAATTGTGGTTGTCGAAAAGCGGGATTAAGTTGTTCTTTAGTTTGTGGTCAATGTCATGGAAAGTCGTGAACTCAGTCCAAATTGATCCATATGCAGAGGACGATAATGACGAATCATTACTTAACATGCCTATGCCAGATGTTAATTCATAATTTAAACTAAATTTTGTTTGCTAAACAAAGTGGAATAGGCCTACGGGGGATACCACATAAAAAAAAACGCGCCTGTCACTCTACCTCTGAGGTGGTGTGGAAGAAAGTGCAAAATAGGGCTACTTTTTGCGATACTTACGGTTCTTTAAATTGCTCTAACTTTTTAACGGTACATGCTACGAACAAGATACTAGAACCGTTTTTGTGAAAAAATTCTTCATCTACAAGTTTGTACTACAAAATTTTTCTCTAAAACAAACTGGTTTTAAGTAATTATCAGTAATGTGGGAGAAAATGCGAAATAGGGCGATACTTACGATTCTTTAAAGTGCTATAACTTTTTAACGGTACACGCTAGGGACAAAATTATGATGACCATTTTTGTTGTAAATTGCTTCAGCAACATGTTTGTAGAACAAATTTGTTCTCTAAAACTAACCGTTTTTGAGTAAATTTGAAAAAACCCATTTTCATGACCTTTGACCTTGAATAACTTACGTAGCGGTCATCGGATCGGTGAGGAACTATCTCATTATATTAAGAGCCCCATTACCAATGATCGTGCCAATTTTCAGCCAGGATCTAATTTTTTCCTTTCTTTGGCATTTTTTTGTCTATTTTTCCTGGACTAATACAACTTTATCAGGACCCAAAACTCAGTGATGTATTGTGGATTGCAACTTTTCAACAATCTAACAAGAAATATAAAAAATGGGTCAAATTTTTATACTTTTAAAAAGCTTGTAACAAAACTTATAAAAAATCATCGACAATTTGTTTGCTAACTAAATTTCTAAATTTAAATTTGTAAAAATTGTAAAGTTGAAAGTTATTTTATAACTAATAAATATAATATAATAATAAAAATTATGAATTGACATTTCTCTTTGATTATAGGTGTTCAGAGCATTGTGATCCAGGTGGAATACTACCTGTTAAGTAACTTTAAGGCAGAAAGTTCAAAAATTCTTTCAGTATGCTGAGACCACCATTAGTGAAAAGCAAGAGTGTAGAGTTATCGACCATCAAGAATCAATGAGGTTCTAGAAACGCAACAAATAAAACAAAAATAAACCGTAATCGGTGAAAACGAAATTAAATCAGATTATTCATGGTACGCCTGATGATGAGACAAAATTTGTATAATGTCAAGACACCGGTAAGGGAGGATAATTTTCTTCCGCATGATTAGACAACAATCACAAAGTGACCGCAGTGCCTGTGACGAACGTGGAAGCAAAACTAATACTATCAGAGAAGGAGAACGTATTTGAGAGTAAACCGACGCATGTACAGTACATACATGTACACGGTTCACGACAAACAGAACAAGTTAAGACGATTGAAACGTATAAATTATAAGGAATGACTTTCATTATGTGTGGTTTGATGACGCTTATTATATTATAATAAGGCAGACAGTTTGGGTGGTGTGAATTGTGAAGATGGTGGCAGCCTGCGAGGAAAGCTAAAAAAAAGTTTAGTTTAAGAAATCGGTATATTTTCATACCCTATTCTATAGAATGGGTATATTGTGTTCGGTGTAGAGTTTGTAACACAGAGCAATAATACTGTTAGGTATATAGAAGAGTATGTATAGTCCGACTTAGAATCAAAAGCTTTAGCTTTAAATTAAATACAAATATTTCATTTTGGGTGTGGATCTCCCCCACTTTTCATATAAAAATATCAATATTATTTTAATAAAAACGATGCTTATAATGCGAATAATTTCAAATTCTGTGGGTATTACTTGTACATAAACGTCTTGCCTATGAAATAAAAAAAATTATTTTGGGTGTGGATGACGTCCAATTTTAATTAGAAACTATAAAACAAATTGATTTGCAAATATAATATAAGAAATATAAAGAATCCACAAGCCCGCATTTGTGTGTTTCTTAGTTGAAGCTCGGAAGCTTGTGTATGGAAAGAAATGTTTGAATTTTGGGCGTGCCTTACTCCTACTTTCCATGAAAGAACAAAAAACGTAGTTTAAATAATTTAAGGTATCAATATTCTATCTGAACCTTTTATCTATACACATAAATAATTAAGTGCGCGACTAGGTCGTACGAACTTGCTCTAATTTGTTAAAATGGTCTTGGGGGCTTGAGATTTTGGGAAAAAAGCGTTGAAAAAATCATATGAAATTTTATAAATCACTTAAAAATCAATACCTTAAACGTTTTTTCGAGAAAATGAAGTAGACCATCAGGTTTCTTTTACTTTTTTGAATTTTTACGAATTTTTTTTCAAAATCATTCGACCAGTTTTTTCAAAAAACATTTTTTTTTTTTTTAATTTCGAAAATATATTATAAATTTATTTTCAGTATGCCAACTTCTAGCACTTTGCAGTATTTTTCAGAAAAATAAAATTAAAAAAAAATAAATTAAACCCTTTATGGAAAAAATACAAATTAAAAAAAAAATTTGAAACTTTTTTAAAAAAACTAAAAAAAATTTAAGAATTTATATTATTTCTTTTATAAAAGGGCTTCTACATTAAAAATTTCATCGAAATCCGTCAAGTGGCTTCCGAGAAAACCGGATTTCAAAAAACCGGTCAGGTACCGTTATAAAACTTTTCCTGAAAAATCTACTACAACCAAAACATAAAGCTTGCACATAAAACACTATTTATAAAGTTTTATCAAATTCGTAGGAGAGGTTTTTGAGAAAAATTAATTTTTCACTAAAAATCGTATGGCAGGTACCGTTAGTTTTAAAGCTAGAATGCTATTTCCAAAAACCCCTCTGTAGGACGTCATAATAATACTATCTACCAAGTTTGAAGCAAATCGGTCCAGCCGTTTAGGCTGTAGGTACCGATACAGACGCACGGACGGACAGACAGACAGACAGACAAAATTGTCGGACCCACTTTTTTAGGCTTCTCTATCATCGTAATGATATGTTTGATTGTAAAATTTTTTTTTTTTTTTTACGAATGCATAACTTGCTTTATAGTTAATCGCAAGTAAAAATGAAGTGTCTGTTTGTAATTTCAAAATATCAGCTTTTTATTTAATGCGTATGAAAGTACATACTTATAACAAAAACACAATTTTTAAAATTTTTGTCTGTCTTTCTGTTTGTTCCGTCTAATCTCGGAAACGGCTGGACCGATTTTGACGGGAATTTCACTGGCGGATAGCTGATGTTGTAGGGAGTAAACTAGACAATTTAAATTACCCATGTAGGTGGCGCTGCGGTCGCAATTTTCAGCTGGAGTTGTAAGGAGTAACTTAGATTATTTTGATTAATCATCCAGGAGGTGATGCGGTTGCATTTTTCAAAAATTCTTATTTATGCACCGTTTTTGACAGGACTTTCTCAGGCCGATAGCTGATAAACCGAATTGACAATCACACAGTATCTATACACATAAATAAAAATCTATACATACACATAAATAGAAATGATGTGTCTGTATGTTATTTAAAAATATCAGCTTTTTACTAAATGCGTTTGACAGTATGTATATACGGTACTTATAACAAAAACGCAATTTTAAAATTTTTTTCTAATCTCAAAAACGGCTGGACCGATCTTGACAGTATTTAAACTGGCGGATAGCTGATGTTGTAAGGAGTAACTAAGGTTATTTTAATTACCCCTGTAGGTCGCACTGCGGTCGCTATTTAAAAAAAATCGTATTTATGGGCCGATTTTGACGGGATTTTCACTGGCGGATAGCTGGAGTTAAAAGGAGTAACATATATTATTTCGATTAATCATCCAGGTGGTGATGCGGTGGCATTTTTTAAAAATTCTATTTATGCACCGTTTTTGACAGGACTTTCTCAGGCAGATAGCTGATAAACCGAATTGACAATCACACAGTATCTATACACATAAATGAAAATGAAGTGTCTGTTTGTATAAAATATCAACAATCTACTAAATGTATATGAAAGAATTATTATTTTCAATACTTTAATGAATTTTGGAGGAACGAAGTTCGCGTATGAAAAGTATAACTTAAAATTTTGTGTGTGTAAATTTTTTCAATACGCCTACTTTTAAGGGCACGTTTTTTTATAAAATATCTTTATTCAGGTAAGCTCGTTATAAAACTACTTGATTCAACTGTATTTTACATATACGAGTATGTCTAAAAATTGACTAGTGATCAAAGCTCAGGTAGGAGCATATGTATCGGTTTTCGACATCGAAACTCTATTGCGTTGGCCGCCATCTTGAATTTGAGGAAAACTTGTTTTTCTTAAATAACTCGATTATTTTCAATTTTTGACTAAAAATGCCTGTAACAGAAGTTGTTAAGAATTAAATTTTCTACAACGTTGCCTATAACAATTTTTTGTCTAGGACTGATATTTTTCGACTTAATCATGAAAATAGGAAAACAAAATTACTAGCGCATACACTGTTTTTTTTTTTTTTTTAAATAACTTGCTAATTTCCAACTATTGACAAAAAATGCATTAAACGCAAGTAAGGTAGGTATGTATATAAAATATAAAAATGTTTTTCTACAGACAAAACTCTTTTCCTCACCACCGCAGGGGTACATTACGGTATAGCCTCCGTTAAAAGGGGTTAAAACTAATTATTATTGTTCAAAATATTAAGGGTAGAGTTTCAGGCGCGTTTTTACTTGCGATTATAGGTACTAAGTATAAGGCAAGTTATGCATTTGTAAAAATTTGTTGGAAAATCAAACATAACTTTACGATGATAGCCTTAAAAAGTCTGTCGGTCTGTCTGTCTGTATCGGCACCTACAGCCTAAACGGCTGGACCGATTTCCTTCAAACTTGGTACATAGTACGGGCTTTACTCTGTGCAAACCTTTTGTTTTAGTTGGAATAGATTTTTCAGGAAGTCTTATAACGGTACCTTCCATAGGACCGGTTTTTTGATATTAGTTTTCTTGTAAACGACTTGACGGGCCTCGACGAAAAATTTTAATATAAAAGCTTTTTTATAAACAAAATAATAAAAATTCTTTAATTTTTCAAAAAGTTTTTTATTTTTTTTTTATTTTTCTGATTAAAACTAAGAATTTTTAGAAAAAAAATATTTGGAATATTTTTTGGTCGAGCCATTTTGAAAAAAAAATTGTTAAAATTCTAAACAGTAAGCGAAATTAGATGGCTTACTTCATTTTTTCCATCAATAAAATTTTCAAATCTTTTTTTCCTGCTTTTTTTCCAAAATCTCAAACCCCAAGACCAATGTCACACATTAGAGCAAGTTCGTCCGACCCAGTCGTGTATTTTATTTTTAACTTGGTATCCCCTGTAGGCTTAATCCACAAAAATGTAGTTTTGTAATTTTTTTATTTTAAAATTTTTTTTTAATTTATTTTTATTTTTTTTTTACTTTTTTTATTTTTTACTGTTTTTTTTTAGTTTAAAGAAAGGCTATTTTTTTTTTGTTTTTGATGAAAGTTTGGAACAAAATAACTTAACAAAAAACAGTTGGGCCTATACTGCACGGCTGAAATTAGTATCGTCAAAGTTGAATTTTTTGTGTTTAGCTTTTCAAAATGGTAAGTGATTTTCATGTTGTATATTCAAATGTTCGTGGGCTAAGAAAGAATTTCTTTTCTGTGTACGCCCATACTGTGCAATACAGGCCAGCTGTTTTGGCATTAAGTGAAACCCAGGTTGGACAGAATACTGATTTATCAGAATTTTGTTTGTTTGGATATAACTTAGAGCCATTACTTTTTTCCCACCATGGTCTTGTCATTTATGTTAGGTATGATATTGCTTGCCAAAGCCTTCCCCAATATGGGCATTGATCTAATACGAACTTTAATTTCCTGTGGCTCAAATTCACTGTCCGCAAGCATATCATTCATTACTGTTTTCTTTACAGGAGTCCGAATCTTGACAGCATGTCTACTTGTGATGAGTTAGATGTTTTGTCAGATTCAAATTCCCGAATTGTTTCCCATTGTCCTCACACTGAAGTCGTGATTCAATGTACACAATTCAAGTTGGCTCCGCTATTCTGGCCAGACAACACTCGAAGGAAGGTATACCGAGATCTTTGCTGAGTATAACCATCTTACCCAGCTTGTCGATGAGCCTACTCGTATACCGAATGTTGATGGGCATTCCGCCCATACTCTTGACTTGTTCCTTACTTCCCATCCTGATAAATATACTATTAAAGTAACTTCCCCATTTGGCACCTCGGACCATTGTGTCATTTCAGCTAATTTCTCGATCTCCAACCATCCAGTTAAAGAAAAAATTCCCACTTGGAACGTTTGGCAATACAAGAAAGCCAACTGGGACGGTCTGAACAATTTCTTTCGTAACTTTAACTGGTCATTATGCCTCCTCGATAATGACATTGATGCCAGTGCTGAAATGATTACAGAAGTGATTTTTCTTGGAATGAGAAATTTTGCCCCTCACAGAACAAAATGTATCAAACCAAAAGAAAAGTCTTGGTTTTCCGAAGAGTGTAAAGAAGCTATCAGGTTGAAAGAAGTAAGCTTCCGATCCTACAAAGCCAACCCAACTGAGGAAAATCGGAAGAAACACAAACAAGTTAGGAACTCGTGCAACTCCGTTATACAAAAAACGAAATTTTTACATGACCAGAAGTTACGGCAAAAAATTCTGCAATGTCCCAAAGGCAGTAAAAACTTCTGGTCATTTGTAAAAAACGTCAAGAACTCAACGTCATCATCAGTTCCAACGCTCATCGTCGACGATAAACCTATTGTCAGCTCTTCAGAGAAGGCGAATATGCTCGCAGCTCATTTTGCTGCAAGTTCTACGTTGCCTGCAAGCAACAATGCCCCTCCTGTACTTGAGAACGTTAATTTTTCTATGGGACAGATATTTTTCCGCACTCGTACAGTAGCAAGAGTACTTCAAGATCTTGATATACACAAATCCGCTGGCCCGGATGGTATACCCCCTATTCTTCTGAAGAAGTGTTCTTCATCGCTGGCAAACCCCTTGCGTAAGCTTTTCCATCGTGATTCCTCCTCCCCCTCCTCCTACCGACCAATTGCACTTACGTCCCTTCTGTCCAAGGTCATGGAAACGCTGATAAATCGTCAGCTCAAGAAATAACTCGAAGATCGGGAGCTTTTAAATGACCGGCAATACGGCTTTCGCAGCAATCGTCCCACTGGTGATCTGATGGCATATCTCACCGAACAGTGGAACAAATCTGTGCATCGCTTTGGCGAAAGCAAGATTATTGCGCTTGATATTTCAAAGGCATTTGAAAGAGTTTGGCATGAAGCTCTTTTATCGAAAATGCGTGCATTTGGTATCGATAATACTCTTATTCGTTGGATTAGAAGCTATCTTCTGGCCCGTTCAATACAAGTTGTATTAGACGGTTTCAAGTCTGATCTCCACAAAATAAATGCTGGTTTGTCCCAGGGCTCCGTTCCGTCTCCGACTCTCTTTCTCATTTTCATAAATGATCTCTTGTCTGTGACTTCTAATCCATAAAATTGTTTTGCTGACGACTCAACCCTCAGCTTTTCGTATACGTTTGATAATTCACGGCCTTCGCCTTCGGACGTGTTATTACAACGAAATCGTATGATACGCTCGTTAAACTCCGATTTAAACAGCATTGTTAACTGGGGTACTAGAAATCGTGTGGAGTTTAATGCGTCGAAAACTCAATGCTGTCTTTTGTCGTTAAAGCTTAACTACCCCCTATGCCATTATCCATGAATGGTACTTGCATCGAGGAGGCCGAAAAGCTATCAGTACTCGGTATGTGTATCAGTGACAACCTTCGTTGGAATGATCATATACTTGAGATTGCCAACAATTCTGCACGATGCTTAGGCTTTCTTAATAGCCCTAAACTCGAGTATAACTCCCATCTCTGGGCAGGTGCTTCTCAAACTTTTCTTCACCTGCTCGACAGAGTTCAGAAAAAAGCGTCAAAATTGATAGCGGAGAGAAACATTATGGAAACATTTCCGTCACTCGAACATCGTCGAAATGGATCATGTCTTTCCTTATTTTACAGATTCTTTTACAAAAAAAAGCTCACTCGAAGTAGCCAGCTGCGTTCCACCCCTTAAACATTTCCCCCGTAATATTCGTCTTGCTAGGAACGCTCATCAGTTTACACTTGAGCCCAATTTCGGACGTACCGTGAAAGATAGCGATTCTTTCTTTAGCCGTACAACACGAATGTGGAATGAATTGCCTGGCACAATTTTCCCTTGCCATTTTGATCTTCAAACATTCAAGATCAATGTTCATCGACACCTCCTTTCCCTTCCTCCCTAACTTCCTATCGCTCCCGCTGTGACTTTTCATTAAAAGGGCTATAACAAACCCCTTGAGCGCGTGTGCTGTTTAAAAAAAAAAAAAAAAAAAGTTGATATGGGCTTTTTTCTTTTTTCATAATTAAATCGAAAAATATCAGTCGTAGGCAAACAATTGTTATAAGCAAAGATGTACGAAATTAAATTCTAAACAACTTTTGTTAAAAGCATTTTTAGTAAAAAATTGAAAATATGCGAGTTATTTAAGAAAAACAAGTTTTCCTTAAATTCAAGATGGCGGCCAACGCAATAGAGTAACGAGGTCGAAAACCGATATACAAATATGCTCCTAATGAACCCCTATAACGATCAAAAGAGAAAAAACCCGTCTATTTTTTTCCATTTCAGCCCTTTTTTTTATAATTCGACTGGGATATATTAATTGTATACTTAGCTCATAATGACCACGTAAGTCAACATTTCCATACGGAAAAATTATGATAAAACAATTTAAACATACCTACACTGATCTATTTAGCTCCTTAACTGAAAGAATGTTCAGCGCGGTGAGGGTTGTCGGCGAGGGTGGCAGTTGGCGCAGGCAGCGCAGGTGTCTGGTGACGCGGTTGAAACTCTGCAAACAATCAAAATCGCGCGATTTCGATATGGTGGAACATAAGAAGTCATCATCATCGCCATTTTATTCTCTTCGTGATATATTAAACATATTCAATAAAAGTTTGCGTATATTTTATACAGAAAACATGAGTTCATATTGTACAGTGTACACTACATACATAAATACATACCAAGTATTCGGTTTGAATAATAACATTGTTAACCAAAGGTTGCGAGTCTTCGCCTTCAAAGTCCAAACCAATGCAATTCAAATCTTCCTTCAATTCCACCTTGTTTCAGAAAGGAGCAACTCCGTTTGTTTTTTTCAAGAAGACAAAACAAATGATTTTTTGGTAATTATTTTACCGCAGTAAGAATTCGGAAGTTGTGCGAAATTATTATATTGCGTAGTATTGAATTGAATTCGATGATTTGTATAAGTGATTTAACGTCAAACAAATATGGCCGAAAACTAGTACCTAGCTAGTTGGAGCCTACTATCTTGAAACAGGTAGGAGCAGTTCAAAGTTGAAGCTGTTCGCAGAGAAAGAATACATTTTGCAACCATCGAGAACCTTTATTGTTATTAGTGTTAAAGAAAATTGTAAAACAATCTGTTCATGTGCAAAAAACAATTCCCGCGAACACAAAATATTCCTGGAGCGTAGCATTGCAGACTTACAGCCTGAGTGCAATGAGAAAATCGCTGAAGCTAAAAATGTAGCTGAAGTACAAAATGCCAAAAATTGGTTGCTCACTGAAGCAGCATGCACGAATACAATGGTGCAGCTCTCAACTTACACAAAAATCGTGGTTGGCATTTCGTTCATTGTTTTTTGTTTTTATTGAGTGCAGAACGTTCATGTTGTTAGAATTGAGTCGACTTGCACCTCATCTACTTTCAGTGCTGAAGCTGCAACTTCCCATTTTAGCCGTGAGATACGAATTGCGTACATTTAACTTTGATAGTACTACGTACTACTGCTGCAGCAACACCATTCTGGTCAGGCATCTAAGATTTGAGAAAAGAAGCAATTGCAGTGCAAACTTAAATTGAAAAGATCAAACACGGTAAGAAAAACACTAAGTGATAGGGTCACTCAATATGAAAAGAACAATGAATTATATACAAAACATGAGTGAAACTAATGTTTTGGGTAGTATTTCCCGAAGTATGTAATTGGATTAATACACAAATGATAGTTTTATTAGTGCTTTGAAATTAATTTTGTTTCTCCTTTTACAGTGCATCATAAAATGACTTTGTATTTTATTTTGATATTTATAACTTCTTGTCATAATTACTACTTTATACAATATATGTTTTGAAATTTATTACTAACTTTGAACTTTCTTAACAAAATACATCACCATTACTTTTAACAGGTAATAGGTATTTTAAAGCAAGTTATGTCTACGTAAATTATTTTTTTTTTTTTTTACAATCAAACATAACATTACGATGATAGAGAAGCCTAAAAAAGTGGGTCCGACAATTCTGTATGTCTGTCTGTCTGTATCGGCACCTACAGCCTAAACGGCTGGACCGATCTGCTTCAAACTTGGTAGATAGTATTATTATGACGTTCTTCGAGGGTTTTTTGGAATTAGCATTCTAGCTTTAAAACTAACGGTACCTGCCATACGATTTTTAGTGAAAAATTAATTTTTCTCAAAAACTGCTCATTTTGATAAACCTTTCTAAATAATGTTTTTGTGCAAACTTTATATTTTGGTTGGAATATATTTTTCAGGAAAAGTCTTATAAAGGTAGCTCCCATAGAGATGGTTTTTGGAAATCCGATTTTCTCTTAAGCCGCTCTTAAATTTTTCAAATTATTTTTTTTTTTTTTGAGTTTTTTAAAAAAGTTAAACATTTTTTTTTTATTTTTGTTTTCTCCAAAAGCGTTTTAATCAATTTTTTTTAATATATTGATATTGAAAAAAAAATTCTTAAAATGTAAAAAAGCAAGAGAAATCTGACGCTTTCGCAATATTAACAATGTTGTTTTACAGGTTGCGAGCTACAGTTAAGCCAGCTGCTATTCCAGTTTCAGAAACAAAATCATTCTTTAGTAGACAGGGAAAAATGTAGTAATATTAATTTTGTGTGGCCTATGTTCAATGACTTATGGAGCAATAAGAAAATGCGTGGGACACGCCCAAAATTGAGACTTTTTATTTCCAAGCCAACTACTACGAGCTAAGTGAGTGAGTTTTTAAAAATTAGATTTTGTATGGCAATAGCGATTATGGGTGTATTTAACAGTTCTTGAATCACATTCTGATAAGTAAATAAGGAATACAAACCGAAGTGTTTACCTTCTTACTTCAAAATTGCGACCGATAGTTGAAAAACATTAAAACATTAATGCATAAACAAAAGTGGTGGACGGAAACACTCCCTAAAAGGTATTTTATAAAAATCGCGAACCTAAAAGTTGGCGTATTAAAAAAAAATTAAACACAAAAAATGTACTTATATTTTTACATAAAAGGTGCAAATTGAGTATTGGTACATTAAATTTTTAACACTACGTTTATTTTTCTTTCATGAACAATCTTTCATGATTGTTCACTGTGGAGTGGGAACACTGTTTTACTGTAGCACCGTGCATTTGGTCTACGTATATTTTCTTTCATCACAAGTGTCCTCGGTCCTCGTTATTGTTAATTTGTGTTAATTACTTCGTTTGACTGGCTAACCGTTTGTTCGTATTTTAAAGCATTAATATCGGCTTTCTATGCTGTTTCAAGATTTTACTAAAACATAAATACGCTTTGTAAAATCAATCTCTTACCTGTCATTTAAGTCAAGGTAACAATAGACTACCAGTTTCGGTTCTGTAAAATAATTTTTGCGTACTTTTAGGAGGTACAGTCCTTTTTTTCAAACACATAAAACATAAATATAATATTCAAATGTTAACATAATGTCTGAATATGGGAAATGCTTTAAAATCTGCGACTTTATGATTGATTCAATCATGTGCCATGGTAATTGCCATTAAACATTTCATGTTATTTGTATTATTGCCCCTTTCAGTTCAATTAAACTATTCAACAAATCCAAACCGTTTTATTTCTTTTGTGATGAGTGTGATCCTTTTGCGCAATCTAACATTATTCGAGACGTTCTCTACAATACAGAAATGACACAATTGAAGCTATCTCTAATAACCCACTTTTAAAACGTAAGCAAAAAAGAAGTATACTTAAATTTCAAAATGCCCTTGTTGATATCCAATCTCAAGAACGCAAAGGCGATGAACTAGATCTGACGTTACCAATCCCTTAAAAAAACAATACTTCCGGGCTTGCTTCGTCTTCTGAGACGCCAACTCCTCTTCCTGCTTCACGGACCCAACCCGCTTAAACTCAACAATCATCTGCAATGCATCAACCTTTAGTTGAATCCGTTCAACTTAGTACTGCATCACCTTTCTCATCGGAGGAACCTACATCGTCAACATCAACAACCTTAAAATCACTTATAACTGACCATGATTCTAACTGTCCACTTTCTCTTCCCGTCGTCCAAACACCTTCTTACTCACGACGTTCTTACAAAATGATTTTACTTCGTAACTATTCGAAATAGTCTTCGTTTAAGATAAAAGTACCTTACTCAGTTTTCCATTTACTGAACTCACCGTCGGTCGTTTTGGCCAAATGTAATCATTCTACATGAGTTTCAAAACAGATCGTCGAGGAAAACTTCTCACCATTTTCCACAACACCTGACAATGCCATCCCTCAATCAGAGCAGCTACAACAATTACTTATGTATTTCCAAAATGTAAATGGACTTCGGACAAAGACCAATAAGGTGTATATGAATATTAACAATACTCAACACGATGTTATTATTCTCACAAAAAACTTGGTTAAATTCATATTTTCTGGAAGCAGAGATATTTGATTCCAGCTTTCAAATTTTCCGCCGTGATCGCCATTCAGATTCTACTACAACAACCGTTGGCGGAGGCTTGTTGATAGCTGTTCGTAACCATCTTTTATGTAGTCTGGTCGACGATTTTTTGGATTCCAACTTGGAAGTTCTGTGCGTGAAAATAAAAATTTAGTCTGGTCATATATATGTTGTTGCCTGTTACATTCCACCTTCTTCGAACAACGATACTTATACTAAGATTATTGACTGCTTGAAAACTATTAATGAACAAATTGATGATACAGATGAGTTTATAGTAATCAGAGATTTCAATCTACCCAACCTGAGATGGACTTAATCAACTGGATGTGATGTATTTCTACCCGTCAACGCGACAAGTGATAACAAATTCCTTGTGATCGATGGAATGGCCTCCCTTGGACCTAATCAATTAAACGGCATCAAAAACCAATTTGGTAAGACCTTGGACTTCGTATATTTTTCTGAAGTCATTAACTCTGATGCTGATGTATTTTTATGTGATGCGAAGCTTGTAGAGGAAGATCGTCACCATCCTATTTTATCTGTTTCACTTAGCTTAAATATTTGTTGCTCATCTAATATTTGTAAGAATCAGCATGAATTCAGTTTCAGTAACCAGCCAAAATGAGCTACATTAATTCAACTAGCCACTCACCAGAAATCATAACAAACATGTTCGCCGAATACTTTCAAAGTGCTTTTAAAAATACTTCTGATAATGATCCTAACACAACTCCAAATTTTAATATTGATCAATTTCCACACCTTAATTCAATTAACTTTACTACCTCCGAAGCAACTATACTTGACTACATAGAAAAGATGAAAGTTTTAGTCCTGGTCCTGATGGCTTGCCTTCATTCATGTTAAAAAAAAAGTGTAATATATATGTCGTACCCGTTGTTCGTGCTGCTCAACCAGTCCATAGGTAGTTCTACGTTTCCAGATCTGTGGAAAACTGCATTTCTTACTCCGATTCACAAGAAAGGCAAGACAAAATTAGTATGAAACTACAGACCTATCGCCACAGTCCGTCATTCCTAAACTGTTTGAATTTATTGTCTGTGATGTATTGTCTTTTCATTGAACCTCTATTATATGTGAAAACCAACATGGTTTCGTAAAAAAAAATCTACGGTCACAAATGTATTACAATTCACGACTTTCTGTATTGATTCATTTGAAAAATTTCAACAAGTAAATTGTGTTTTTACTGACTTTAGTAAGGCATTCGACAAATTGAATCATGAAATACTGCTCCACAAACTACATACTATTGGACTAAATGATCGTTGTAAATGATTGGATATCCTCATATCTAAAAGATAGATTATATAGTGTTGTTTTTAAAACTGAACGTTCCAAATGTTTTCGAGTCAATTCAGGTGTGCCACAGGGTAGTCACCTTGGTCCGTTATTATTTGTAATATTTTTTAATGATCTTCCTTCCGTTTTAGTAAACTCTGTCTTTAATTTATGCCAATGACGTGAACATTTTTCGAAAAATCGACTCAACTGTTGATTATGAACTTCTTCAAAAAGATCTACATAGATTTTGGAACTGGTGCAATACAAATGGTCTGTTTTTAAATATCTACAAGTGTAAAAATATGTGTTTTAAACGCAAACATAATGCATTTTCTTATAATTATATGTTAATACGTCGCACTTGTGTAACTTGTCAAGCTTTATGGACCTTGGAGTAGTGTAACCTCAAGGCTTTCCTTTACTGATCACAATTACATAATTAAATAAAATGCACGACTGGTTCGTACGTATTTGATCTGTGGGTGCAATAGTACGTTGAAAACAAATTTTTCGATCAATAAAAACAACTCATGTTTGAAAAAATTGGGAAAAACTAAAATAGTTTGGCTAAAACTGGAAAACCCCATATACGTTAAGAAACATTTAGTATATCAAATTTAGATGTCACCTTTTAGGGCTATGAATGATATAAATGTCCGCATATGGCCAAATTAATAAAATTGTTAAAACAAATTTCCGTTATTATCATTTGTAGCCAAAAACTTAAAAGCAGTTTTCTTCAAAACATTCTATGTACTCATATATTACATACAAAGTTTAATAAAAATCGGCAGAATCTTTTTTGAGTAAATTAGAAAAAACTACATAATTTGGCCAAAACCTAGTGGCTTTTTTATGGGAGCCACCATTTAGAAAAGAGTAACTGACAAAAATGCAATGACATCTGATAGAGAGTTGTAAGGAGCTATACCAAACAGAGTTTGTTTGAATTCGATACAACCGTTGACAACTTATGGCCATTTGAAAAAAAGACGGTAAGACCAGATCTCCGTTATTAGCATTTTTTGCCAAAAACAAAAAACGCAGTTCTTTTGAGAACACTTAAAGAATATAACACACAAGTGTAATCAAATCGTTGGAGCAGTTTTTGAGCAAATTAGAAAAAACCAAAAAAAATTGGCTAAAACTGAACGGCTCGTTGTATGGGATATGGGAACTACCATTTAGTAAGGCTTCACTGAAAAATTTACAATGCCACCCTATAGAACACTATAAAGAACGATACCAAACAAAGTTTGAGTCAATTCAATCAAGTCGTTGCGAACTTATGGCCATTTAAAAAAAGCCGTTTAAACCTGATTTTTGTTACGACCATTTGAGCCAAAAACGAAAAACGCAGTTTTGTTAGAAATGCTTAAAGTTAGCTAAATTTTGAGTTAAATCAAAGTCGTTAGAGCTGTTTTCGAGAAAATCCAAACCGTTACATGAAAGGTACCAAGTTTGAGCCGGGCTAAAACGAAACAAAAAAAACCTCGACAATGGTTTTTCTTCAAACTGCTATATACCAAGTTTTAAGAAAATCCGTCAAGCCGTTTAGGCTGTAGCATGGCGTGAAAAAGCGCACATGCGCACATCCGCACAGACAGACCGACGAACGGTATGGCGAAAACCACTTTTTTGGGCTTCTCTATCACCTTAATGTCATGTTTGATTAAAACCTCGATTTTTTTCTGCACGAAACCAATACTTGCCCTACAGAGCAAGTAAAAAAGCTGACATGACACTTGGCTTCATTAAAAGGTTTGCTCGTAAATTTCGTGATCCTTATGTCCTAAAGACTCTCAATATCTCTTTTGTGAGATCAATTCTGGAATATGGGTGCATCGTATGGGCCCCTTACTACGCTGTTCATATCAACAGAATAGAGAGTGTTCAAAAAAGATTTTTAAGATTTTGTTTGCGTTTTCTTCCGTGGTTAGAGAGAACTGTTTTGCCACCTTACTCTCAAAGACTTCAACTAATAAAACTTCCATCCCTTTTAAGTCATCGTGAGTACCTACAATTCTGTTTTATTGTGGGGTTAATTAATGGATCAATTACAGCCCCATCAGTCCTTTGTCGTATTAATTTTAAATTTAGTCGTTCCAGTTTAAGAAGGCAATTGGCTCTGTGTAACATTTTCAGTAGATCCAACTACGGCGCCAATAGCCCTCTCAACCTCTTGATCCAATATATTTAATAAAAACTATGCCATATTAAATTCCACAAATGATAATGTTAAATCTCACTGTTTTAAAAATAGATTTTGTATCCAATATTTATAATATAGAAGATTTATGTATGTATCAATTCATGAATATATCTCTAGTTTTAATTTAACTTAAGAATGTACCGTTAGTATTTAACGAATTCAAATAAAATGAAATGAAAAGTGGGCGTCAGGCACGCCCAAAATAAAAAAATTGCTTTCCATACACAAGCGTCCGGGATTCAACTAAGAGACACACAAATGCGGGCTTGTGGATTCATTATAATTTTACTTGCGATTATAGGTACTATAAGGCAAGTTATGCATTCGTAAAAAAAAATTTTTTTGGGACAATCAAACATAAGATTAAGATGATAGAGAAGCCGAAAAAGTGGGTCTGACAATTCTGTCTGTCTGTCCGTATATCTGTCTGTCTGTATAGTTACCTACAGCCTAAACGGCTGGGCCGATTTGCTTAAAACTTTTTACATGGTATTATTATGAGGTCCTACAGAGGGTTTTTTGGGATTACCATTCTAGCTTCAAAAGTAACGGTACCTGTCATACGATTTTTAGTGAAAAATTGATTTTTCTCAAAAACAGCTAGTACGATTTTGACAAAACTTTTTGAATAGTGTTTTCTTTGCAAACTTTATATTTTGGTTGGAATAGATTTTTCAGGAAAAGTCTTATAACGGTACCTCCCATAGGACCGGTTTTTTTAATTCCGATTTTCTCGTAAGCCACTTGACGAATATCGATGAAATTTTTAATTAGAAACCCTTTTAGAAACAAAAAAATAAAATTTCTTAATTTAAAAAAAAAAAAATTCAGTTATTTGATAAGTTTTAAATTTTTTTGTTATTGTTTGTTTTTTCCACAAAACGGTTTAATCTATTTTTTTAATTTTATTTTTCTGATAAAAACTACAAAGCGCTTAATTGGCATGCTCAAAAAGAAAATTGGAATATATTTTCGAAAAGTTAAAAAAAAACAGTTTTTTGAAAAAACGATTTTGAAAAAAAAAATCTTAAAATTCTAAACAGTAAACGAAATCAGATGGCTTACTTCATTTTTTCCAAAAAAAAAAACGTTCTAACTATTGATTTTTAAGTGATCAATAAAATTTATATCATTTGTTCCCTGCTTTTTTCCCAAAATCTCAAACCATAAGACCACTGTCACACATAAGAGCAAGTTTGTCCGACCCAGTCATGCACTTTATTTATATTATATTTGCAAATCAATTTTTGTTTATAGTTTCTAATGAAAAGTGGGCGTCATCCATAACCAAAATATTTTTTTTATTTCATAGACAAGACGTTTATGTACAAGTAATACCCACAGAATTAGAAATTATTCGCTCTTATATAAGCATCGTTATTTTATTAAAACAATATTAATTGTTTTATATGAAAAGTGGGCGTCAGCCACACCCAAAATGAAATATTTGGATTTAATTGGAAGAAGCTAAAGCTAAAGCTTTTGATTCTGAGTCAGACTATACATACTCCTCTATACCTAACAGTATTATTTCTTTTTGTTACAAACTCTACATCAAACACAGTATACCCATTCTATAGCATAGGGTAGGAAAATATAGCGATTTCTTAAACTAAACTTTTTTAGCTTTCCTCGCAGGCTGCCACTATCTTCACACCACCCAAACTGTCTGCCTTATTATAATATAATAAGCGTCATCAAACCACACATAATGAAAGTCATTCCTTATAATTCATACGTTTCAATCGTCTTAACTTGTTCTGTTTGTTGTGAACCGTGTACATCTATGTACATGTACATGCTTCGGTTTACTCTCATATACATACGTTCTCTGATGGTACTATTTTTGCTTCCGCGTTCGTCACAGGCGCTGCGGCTACTTCGTGATTATTGTCTAATGTATGCAGAAGACCTTTATCCTCCCTCACCAGCGTCTTGACTCTTCTAATTTTGGCTATCATCAGGCGTACCATAATGAACAATCTGATTTGATGTTGTTTTATAGTTTCATTGTTGTGAGTTAGTATACACCGATAAGATTGCGGTTTAATACATCCTTTAATAGACGCTTTTTGCCATTTCTGATTCTTGATGTTCGATAACTGAATCTCTACCCTCTTGCTTTTCACTAATGGTGGTCTGAGCATACTGAAAGAATTTTTTAACTTTCTGCCTTAAAGTTACTTAACAGGTGGTATTCCACCTGGAGCACAATGCTCTGAACACCTATAATCAAAGAGAAATGTCAATACATAATTTTATCCAAATTTTTCTCGGAACCTTCCAAATTAGCTAAAATCCACTCTTTAAATGTTCTTACGAAATTTTCGGATTGTCCGTTGGATGCGGGATGGCCAGGAGCTGTTAAAATATGTTTAGTGTTATTTTTGACTATAAATTGACCAAACTCCTCCAACGAAAGCTGTCGGCCGTTATCTCTGACCAAAGTATCTATCAAATCGAATCTGCAAGATATTTCTTTTAATTTTCTTATAGTGAAATTCTTAGTTATTTAATTTGTTTTGAAAATTTCGACAACTTTGGGAGGAATCTTTAACTATTAGAAAATGAAAATTACTGACGGGACCCGCAAAATCAATATGGATCCCAGATCAGGCATACTTGGTTGGATCCCACGGCGGGCGTTAACATACTTTCAAATGCGAATGCAGCCATTACTTGAATTTAAACTAACGCCAACCTCGTCGACAGCCCTTCCCCTATCTACGCTGCACGCACTCACCCTTCCCATTTATGAAGCTTCTCTTTCAATGTATTAAAATATACTTCCAAAAACTATTCCTCTTTTCAAATATAGGAAGGGCCCGAGAAAATATCGTGCAATAAAGTTTGGCATAGGATTGCCATAGAGACATAGGTTCTTAGATCTGCTATTGGATCACGACTTCGCCAATTACAGACAAAATTTTTAAAATTAAGACGCTTCGACCTTATTGAGATGGTTTTCAATTTATTTTGGGGAAACAAAGCAATCAAAAGTGGAATATTGCCAAATTGGCCATAATTTACTTTAATAAAATGGAATAAGGCCAAACGTTGAAATTTGGCTTTATTTCACTTTAAAAAAAGCGAACTATGGCCAAATTTCTCTATTTGGCCTTATTTCACGGCACCCCTACCGACAGCCTCTCCACAAATGGATAAGTGACAGAAAATTCATTTAATGTTTATTCATAATCAGACATTACAATGATACCAAATATTTCTTTATGAAATGGAGTTACCATTTATGTCGCTTGCTCTCCGTCTGTTATATTATCTTAACTTTAAGATTTATTGTCAGCGACGTCGAAAACATTTTCATTGCAGGGAAGGTGGTTTGCAATGCTTATATACCAGTTTATATAAGACTATTTTTAGCTTTTAGGAATGGAGATTGAGTTTTAAAAGCAATATGAGTTATACTATCTTTTAACGGATTTAAGTTTCGGCCTTTCATGCTGACGGCCTTATCGCTATAAATAGTATTTAGTATTTATTTCAATCATAAAAGATATGATTATTATTTAAATCATAAACACTATAATTTCAATAAGGATATACAAAAAGTTTATAAATTTGTAACAAAAATGCTCCTCCTTTATGTACCTTGTTAAAAACCTTTGTTAAAAATTACTATTCCAATCCTTAGTTCCTGAAACTTCAAAAATCGCTCATTTCCAGAACATAAAGTTACAAATCAACCAGATTAAGAGAAAGTGCTTAAATACTCGGTAATATGAACCAATACATAGTAGCTATATAATTACAAAAAAGCAAACTATTAGAATCGTCACGTTCACACACGCATACACTTTATGAAATATAATTTTCAAATATAAAATAATTAAAATGTTAGTAAATTGGACATAATATACCAATTTCAAGCAAAAATAGTAATAATAATAATTGCTCTCCTCAGATTCTGACTGATATTATGCTAATTTCGCACTAAATTGAAAAGTAGAAGTTTATATGATTATTTTTATTTGTATCCTGAGAAATTCAAGACGGCAGTGATGCAGTGTTTTTGTCTATTTATTTTGAGTAACTTACCGCCATTTATGATTGTTTTTAAACAGGAATAGTTTAATTGGTTAGCAAGAGTTTTAAAATCTTCACGTATTATTTGTTTAAAATAAAATGGAAGACGGTTTCAATGACTTTTTTTAACATTTTTTTTAAGGCAAAAACTACCCATGCTTTGGCACGACTGTCGGGAATATATTTAACAAGTAAAATTAGTACGTCCATTTTTTTAAAACGTATGAATGTTTTCAAATGGAACAGAGCCATAATAGGCTTTTAAATTAAATTACTGTAAGGATCAGTGTTTGAGCGGGAAATTAAGAGTCAGATATAACGAATATGCATTCTAAATCCAAAACCACAAATGCTGTCCAATGCAAAAAAAAATAAATTATATTACTGCATGGAGAAGTGTTGAAGCAACAAAATAACAAGCCCACATTCAAACGTTCGCAAAAAACATTGTTCTTTATCTTAGCTATATCTTTTGCTTGTTTTTAAGGAAAGTCATTGTATATATAAACTATAGTACTACCACCTGAGGTGCGCCATCTATCGACGAAAAACTAAGCCCTAGAATACCATGGGAAGCAACAACAACAATTATAATGGTGGAAATTGTTGTTATTGCTTACCATGGTATTCTAGAGCTTAGTTTTTCGTCGATAGATGGCGCACCTCAAGTGGAAATACTTTAGTTTATATATGCAATGGGAAAGTTAAGCACGCAGTGAAAATATGCCGCTGCCGTCTTGGTTGAATATTATTATTATGATTGCCGCGAATTTAATGCTTTGCACAACGCTACAGCTATCTGTGTTAATATTTTCTATAGGAGCAATAAGCCCCCCATGCATACCATTGTTTTGTGATGGATGTTGCTGTGATGACGGCACATTATTAATTCTTATACCAGCCGGATATTGTCCATTGCTGCCAGCATTATTGATTCCCATGCCGTTCATTCCCATGTTCCCAGTACTACTACCGATATTGTTTGATTGTTGTATCGGTATTCGATTGAATTGGTCGATATTTGTGTTGATTGATGTTCCACTATTGCCGTTAGTCATTAGGCCACTATTGGTGTTCATGCCACCACCACCATTCAAACCAGGCAATTTGGGTAGCGGTAACTGGCCACCCATGTTACCACTATTAAGGTTTATATTATTACTGTGCTGTTGTTGTATGGCGGTATTACTATTACTACTACCGCTATTGCCACTACTGGTGCTAACGCCGTTATTACCACTTCCTCCACCACTATCATTATTGCTGTTCGTTCGATTGTTTTTATCTTCAGGTGCACAACACACTTTAAAAACTACTTTCATGTTGTTCGTTGAACATCGGCCTCCTATCCGACGATAGAGATCGTCTTTTGATGATGTCGCTGCAAAGGTTTAAGAGAGTAATAAAATTATTAGTTTACAATTGGTTTACTAGTTGCTTTCAAACTATCAGCATTTAGTCATTTTATCAGAGAATATAGGAAAATATTTTCAGAACATTTCTATTCAGGGTATCTTTCAAGGATCAGAATTCCCGAATTGCCTTAAAGCTCGTAAATATTTTAACAAGGAGATATTACGGTCTGGATATCAAGAATTTCAGAAGCAAACATTTCGAAATAATAATCTTGAATAGAAAAAATCTCAAAAGCTTAATTTCGAAATACAAAAATCTAGAAAAAAAAAATCTCAGGTGCAAAAACCTAGAATTAGTATATTATTTTGTTCTCAAAAATTAATATAAGTTTTAAAATTTTTTTTTGATACAATCTGTATATACTGCATTGATAAATAAAATAAAATAAAATCAACCAAGTAGAAGACTCAACACTTATAATGGACTGTTGAAGTATTGATTCAAAATAGCTTTTTACGGCCTTTAGTCCAACAAAAAATTTGCGTTTCATCCAAGAATCTCACTTTGGAATCATCAGTTTACATACAGTGAAAGAAACCTTGTCAATACGCAATTTTTCTAGAACAACTTACACAGAATTTTTGACAAAACCCTTATGTGCACTATATCCAACAAGATTAAGATTTTAATCATTAAGAAGGAAGTTTAAGCCCGTGGCCTGGCTTAGAAGAAGTTTTTAAATTTTTTTTGAATACAAACTCTATATACTGCATTGATAAATTAAAATAATAAAATCAACCAAGTAGAAGACTCAACTTTAACAAAAAAAGCTACTTTGAATCAATAATTCAACAGTCCATTATTAGTGCTGAGTCTTCTACTTGGTTGATTTTATTTTATTTTATTTAATATATCAATACAGTACATAGAGTTTGTATTAAAAAAAATTAAAAACTTCTTCTAAGCCAGGCCACGGGCTTAAACTTCCTTCTTAATGATTAAAATCTTAATCAATTTACTGGCTTTTTTTTAACTCTTCACGTCCACGAATTTATTTTATTTATATCCAATTTTACAAGTGACATTGTCTACATAATAGTTGTCTACAAATGTCGACAATGCATTTTTGACATAGTTTACATTGTGGAGAGGAACAACACTGATTAATTCTAAATTACTAACAAACTCTAAAAATATGTATTTCCTAATGGCTAGTCAAAATTACCAATCGTCAAAGTGTAAACACTGAATAATTGAGTGTTTCACACAGCCCATAATTAATCATCACTCCTTCATCAACTGCGACAGAGTGCACTTCGTTGGCGACTTTCACAGCACTTATTAATATAGAAGCGCGTGAGTTACATATAACATATCCAATACAACGGATACGATAGATGAATTCTTAGAAAGTATTGCGAAACCGCTGACCTAGTGTCGGTGAACTTCGCAATACATACCTTTTCCCAACAAATACTTTTTCCAAAGAAATCGCTGATTAATATAAGCCAGCTGCGATTGGCAACATATTCGATTCCTAGAATAAGAAATCGCTGATTAACATAAATGTAATGAAATCAACCTGAAAAATAAAATGACACAAAAATGTGTCAGTCGTTTTTTGTAACTTGAAGTGAAATAAAGTAAATCTTGTTAAAAATAATTTTGGTGGTGTTTTTTTATGTTCCGATTGTTGAGTATTAATTTATCTCGTGTGTTTAAAATTTACTTTAAGACCAATTTTTTCCAAGTGGCGAATAGCCTAATAAAAGGGTCCCGGGTTCAATCCCGGCTGTTATCAACAACAGGGTCTCTAACTTGCGATTATACGGTCTGTCCCATATTTCGTAGGCAGTATTTTAGGGCATGATTCTTGGATATACTTAAAGAAAAAAAGATTCAACAGTAAAGGCCTTTTTCTAATCTTGATATCATTTTTTGGATATTTAAGAAAAAGGCTTACTTTGATGTACCCTAACCGCAGGTAAGTACTAGTGATAGAAACTTCGTTCGTTAAGGTGATTTGTTATAAGTGATAGTCACAATCAACAAATTTCTGGCTAAGGTGATTTTCACATGTGACACTCACATTTTTGTGACTTTTCTAGTGACAGCTATTTAGGTGGGCCGATAAAATAGAACAAGCCAGAAACTGGATATCTTCAAACTCAGACTAGAGAAACGCATTTAAAAAGGTTATTATTTCTATTAAAAATAGAGACTAACGGAACCTGCTATGCGATTTTAATGAAAAACTCATTTTTCTTTAAAACGGCTATTATAATTTTGACTAAACATTCGAATTTTTTTTTTAGTGACATCTTTCTTTTTAAATTGGAATTGGTGTTCCAGGAATAACGCATTTCGATGAAATTTTTAATTAGGAAGCCCATTTATAAAAGAAATGATATTAATTCTTCAGTTTTTCAAAAAAAACTAGTTTTGACTTTAAAAAAAAAATAAGTTTTGGTTGTTATCTAAACGTCATTCGCACACGGCTCGAATATGCTGACACGATGGAAAGATATTTCCTCATTAATTTCCACACTTTACTCCAATATTTGTATTTCATTTATGGGCTCATATTCCACCCAACTCCCACAGCAGCAGTAATTTAGACGAAATGTGACCTTAGGAAAGTGCAACGCCTGTCTTCATGGGCTGAAGATGCATACCAACTGATCATTTTGTTGGCTTTGCCTTCTGGAACCTTTTTTTTTGATCAGTCAATCCTTTATTGTCTCTTAAGGTGAGATATTGTTAAAATAAATTTTATTCATTTTCGTTCATTTTTTTACTTTTCATGTTTTCTTAAAAGTAAGAATATTTTAATTAATATTCCTACTTTTAAGAAAACATTGGGGATGGTGCGGACCTACTTAAAAATTTTAACTAAAAACCATACAATACCTATAAATACAAAATGCAACAGGTTAAATGCATTGTGGGAGATATTTGACAAAGTTAATCGAGATATAAAGGACTTTGCAAAGAATAGTATGTCCAGTTCAAGAGAGTATATGCTTCTTCCAAAGAAGACATCATGAAGCGGTTTGCTCATGCGAATGAAGACAATTCCGATGATTCTAGATGATTCTAAAGGAACGACCACAGCAGTCCAATCAGATCAGCAAAAAGAGGATCTCTTAGGACCAGCAGTCCAGCTTTTGGCAGTGTATTCAAAGGATCCCGCCGGCCGCCGAGATTGGAGTGAACATGGTGACAAAAGAAAACAAATTGCGGCTGCTTGCCAAAATTTTTAAAGCATTGTAGGCACTAATTTACGGATACGAGTATGTCCCAAAGACTAAAAAAACTGTGTTTTCTTTCTTAAATAAGTAACTTTATTTATTAATGGTAGATAATTATTTCGTTTTACATACATATTTATAATTTATATATCTTCTAATAGATAAGTCAATTGCAACCGCACTATTTGATGTCTAAATTTTATCTGTTGCGACAAAGCGGTTCTAAACGATTCGTAATAATTGAATCGGTTTTGTTTTAGTTACACAAATGGCGAACACAATTATGTGTGTTCGCCACTTGTGGCGCTTGGCCGGAGCAGGGATCTATGTAGCTTGTAGTGGATTTGCATAATATTCAATGTGTTTACATGAATGGCTTAACTTCGCTACATCAGTCTCCGCCGCCGCGCCGTAGACAAATTAAAACACATTTTTTTTTTGTAATTAGTTGCCATAGTTTATAATGTTTTAAAACAATGTATTAGAATTTACGAAAACAGATAATTACTTCATTATAATAATAAATGTTTTAGGTAATAATTGTACAATGAGCGAAGTATTTGTAACGATTATGAAAATATATACATTTTTTCAGAAGGCCTTACAATTCTTAAGATTATGAAAAAGGTAACAATAACAATTCCTTTTTACTTGCGATTATAGGTACTATAAGGCAAGTTATGCCATTCGTAAAAAAAATATTTTTTTGGACAACCAAACATAACATTACGATCTAAGCGAAGCCTAAAAAAGTGGGTCCGACAATTCTGTCTGTCTTTCTGTCTATCTTTCTGTCTGTCTTTCTGTCTGTCTTTCTGTCTGTCTTTCTTTTTAATTTTTGGTTTTTTTCAAAAACTATTTTTTCAAAATTTTTAAAATTTTTGTTTTCTGATAAAAACTATAAACTGCTATATGTTGGCATTCTCAAAAAAAAAATTGGAATATGTTTTCGAAAAGATTTTCAAAGAACCGTTTTTTTAAAAAAACTGGCCAAACGATTTTGAAAGAAAATTTCCCTAAACTTCAAAAAAGCAAAAGAAATCTTATGGCTTCCTTCATTTTCTCCAAAAAAAACGTTCTAACTATTGATTTTTAAGTGATTAATAAAATTTCATATAATTTTTTCAATCCTATTTTCTGAAAATCTGAAGGCCCAAGACCATTTCAGCACATTTGTACGACCCAGTCGTGCACTTTATTTGTTCAGCGTATATCAAAAGACATATTTGTTTAAGGTTTTATTTTTCATTGGGTTCTAAATACTGTATGGTCAAAGTTCTGTTTATAAAATACTGTATTCATAATTATTGTAATTCAAAATCCTGTTAACACAAAATTCTGCATTTCAAAATTCTGCAATTGTATACATTATGAAAACAAATTTTTTTTTAAATACAGAATTTTGAAAACAGAACATCAAATTGAATTATTACGAACAACATTATAAACATCAACAACAACAAAAAAAAACAACACTAACAACAACGACAACAACAACATTAATAAAATTTATAAATGGATTTATGTTTGGCGAATTCCTTTTCAAAATACAGAATTTGGGCATAAGCAGATTTTGAAAAACAGAATTTTATACTAACAGCATTTTGGATAAATAGATAGTATACAGAATTTTGAAATGCAGAATTCTGAAATACAGAATTCTGAAAAACAAAATTTTAGATACTGTATGAGTATCTTCAAAAAAAAAAACAGAATTTTGGTCACACAGAATTTTGACAACCGGTATTATGACCCGCTCCCTTACCAATCTTCCCAGTGGTAAGCCCTAATAAATCTAAAGACTCGTCCATATTATGCCGAATGATGCCGATCGGCCTGTGCCGACCGGCCACGCCGAATAAGTATGGACGTGCCGAAAGCCATCCCGAACCGAACCGAACTCAAACTTAATCAAATGGAAACTCGTTCGGCTTGGCCGACCGGCATCATTCGGCATAATGTTCGTATGGTATGAGATGCTGCAGCAGAGGTTGATGGTATTTTATTGAACTCCGTCCTAAAGAGTGGACTGGACACTCCCGTCACAACCTACCGACTCGATAGTGTCGACTATGAAGACGAAGCGGTTGATTCATAACTTCATTTCAAATTCACAAAGAGTCTTACATGCTATCAAGTCTCAATGCTGAAATAAATGAACATTCTGCAAAAAATATTACTGGAAGAAATATGTCAAATAATTATGAACAACTATTGGGAGTGCGGTCGAACGAAGGCGATACATTTTCTTTCCTATTTAAATGCCCTAAGCTTAAACCTGTTTTTTTTTCAGGGCAAATCTGTATTACAAAGAGGGAAATATTAAGAACACTAATGAGCATATTTGACACCCACTTGGATTCATTACACATTTTTAGTGAGAATTAAAATTTGTTTAAGAGAAATTTGGCGATCATCACTGCCATGGGACGAGAAAATACTTAAAAAACACTTTATAGAGTGGTGCAAGTGGTACAAAAGCTCATGATAAATTGTATACACGAGTACTAAAAATGTATAGAGTATGAAACCAAACCAATTTTACTGTGAAAGAAGCTATAAAAAAAACTGACCCTCGTTTTTGCCTCAGCGGAACTGAGGATGTCGCCGGAATGCAAATGCATTGGAATGCATTGTTGTCAAAAAAACTTTCCTGATCTTTCTATTCCTTCTAACAATTGCCATGCAGTTTGCATTTAAAAGACCTTGGGTCTTACAGGCATATACAGGGTGTCCCGAAACTCAACGTCAAGCGGGCACCGGGTGAAAGGGTAGGTTATGTCCGTACTGGGAAAAGTAAGGAAAAAAATCCATCTCGCTTTGTTTAGTAAAAATAGTAATATTTATAAAAATTATAAAAATCGTTACACTAGACCACACTTTTAGGTACTGTGGTCACAAATTTTCATATTTTGCGGTGTTTATTTTTTTATGTAATCCTTACTAACTATGCTATTATTCCCAATTAAAAATCCAAAAATAAATATCGTAGTTTTCGTAAGAAAAATAAAATTTGACTGAGTGATGGTGAAATTTTTTTTTAAACTTAAATTTGATACTTCATACTTTAAAAAAAATGTGCCGCACTACCCTCGGCAAGTTATTTAAAAAGTTGGCCCATTTTACCAAGATTTCAAAATGGTACAACACTTGCTAATTATTCACCCATAAAAAATATTATCAAAATTTAAACCGCTGTGGAGCATTATAAATTAGGACTAAAAAATTGGAAAATTCTACCCTTGTTAAGAAAAACACTGGCCAACACAAGAACAAAAGATGCAACTTCCTGGCAATATCCATCAAATTCCTGAAAACAGAACAAACTAACGGATTGCAGCTGCATACAGATCATTCTAAAGTGAAAATCACAAAAAAGCAGCAGACTAAAAATTTCTGTTTACACGATCTGCTTTCAGTACAGAACGCTCTTACTTTTGTTCGCAATTTCTAATAATCGTTGGCTTTTTTATTAGCATAATCGTTTGCTTTTGTTTTCCCCTGGATTCGATTAGTGTTGTGTTAATTATAATCTAAAAATTGTGTTATAATTATAATCTAGTAATAGAGAATAAAAACTTTACGTGAAATGCCGTATTCCTACACAGGTGAATGCGGTTATAATGCCTCTGCTGCCGCCAGATTGTATCGCGAAAGGTACCCAAATGTGGCGCGTCACCCAGACCACCGTGTGTTCATCTATGTACACATTTCATATTCCCAAGGACGATTGCCTAGTACTTGTATGGCCGGCGCCGCAGGCGGGAGACCTCGAGGACGACGTAGTTATGAGTGAAATTATAAATGATCCCAGCACTTCAGCACGTGCAATTGAAAAGTCAACTAGAATTCCGAAGAGCATTGCTCATAGAATCTTAAAAGAAAACAGCTACCACCCGTACCATGTACAACGAGTACAAAGTTTGTTACCTCGTGACTACACTCCTAGAGTCAATTTTTGCAGAACAATGTTGGCCAAAAATAGTGAAGACGCGCAATTTCTCAACCATATTTTATGGACCGATGAATCGACATTTAAAAAAGACGGTTATTTGAATTTGCATAATTTACATGAGTGGCACAGAGAGAATCCACATTTTATGCGTGAAGACCGCTCTCAAAATCAATTTAAAATAAATATTTGGACCGAAATTTTAAATGGACAAATAATTGGACCATATGAGCTGCCAGAAAATCTAAATGGCGAAAACTACCTGCATTTTTTACAAAATGAACTGCCGAATTTGTTAGAAAATGTACCATTGAACATCTATCGAGACATTTGGTTTCAACAAGATGGTTGCCCAGCACATTATGCTCGTCTAGTACGGGATTACCTGAGTACTGAGTATCCCGATAGGTGGATTGGGCGCCTTGGATCAATTTTGTGGCCTCCTCGTTCTCCGGACCTAAACCCGCTCGATTTCTTTTACTGGGGCTGCATAAAAGAAAAAGTTTATGATAAGCCAATTCTAAATAGAGACGAACTACGCCAAAAAATTCTTGAAGCAGGAGAAGATATTAATGCAAGGAGATTTGGACGTCTGATGAACAGATCTTTTCTGCGGCGATGCAGAGCCTGTATTCGTGCCGAGGGTAAACAATTTGAACATTTAGCTTTAGTGTAAAGTGCTTTAAGATAAAATAAATGTATTAAATTTTTTTCATTTGTTTCATTAAGATTTATGAATAGATAAAGTTTTCAGTAATACATTAATAGGGAACAATACAATACTTTCCAATTTTTTAGTCCTAATTTATAATGCTCCACAGCGGTTTAAATTTTGATAATATTTTTTATGGGTGAATAATTAGCAAGTGTTGTACCATTTTGAAATCTTGGTAAAATGGGCCAACTTTTTAAATAACTTGCCGAGGGTAGTGCGGTGCATTTTTTTTAAAGTATGAAGTATCAAAGTTAAGCTTAAAAAAACAATTTCACCATGACTCCGTCAAATTTTATTTTTCTGACGAAAACTACGATATTTATTTTTGGATTTTTAATTGGGAATAATAGCATAGTTAGTAAGGATTACATAAAAAAATAAACACCGCAAAATATGAAAATTTGTGACCACAGTACCTAAAAGTGTGGTCTAGTGTAACGATTTTTATAATTTTTATAAATATTACTATTTTTACTAAACAAAGCGAGATGGATTTTTTTCCTTACTTTTCCCAGTACGGACATAACCTACCCTTTCACCCGGTGCCCGCTTGACGTTGAGTTTCGGGACACTCTGTAGTTAAAATTTATTATTAAAATTTTTATTAAAATGCACGACTGGGTCGCACGAACTTGCTGTTATGCTAGATATTTGCTAGGGGCTGTTTTTGAAAAAAAAAAATTATTTAGAAAAATCTTAAATTTTTTAAGAGTTTTCTTAGAAAAACTAAAAAATTACTTGTTTACAAAACTTTTGGAAAAAATATATTTATAATTTTTTCTGAATATTTTATTATGAGAAAATTTTTAGTTTTCACTTAGTAAACAAAGTAAATAAATCAATCTACCCGTTATCAACATATTTTGAAAGGACAATTTTTTCTTAGAAAATTATTAAAAATCGAAAAAAAGGTTTTTGAAAGTGTTAAAATGCAATATTAATTCAAAATAGTCTGCGAGAAAACCTTGTTTGAAAAAACCGGTTCTATGAGATGTATCGTTATAAGAAAAATTTCAAAGAAACTTTTCTTTTCACTAAAAGATAGACTATCCTTAAAAAATATTGTATCCTGAAAGTTTTATCAAAATCGTTAGAACTGTATGCGAGAAAATAATTTTTTGATTATAATTGTATGGCAGGTACCGTTATTTTTCGATCTAGAGCAAAAACGAAAAAAGACCATCTTAGGGAATTCCAAATAATTACTAAATAATAAGTTTGAAGCAAATCGGCCTATTCGTTTAGGCTGTAGAAATGCGAACAGACAGACAGACAGACAGACGAACAGACAGACGGACGGACCCACTTATTTCGACTTCTCCATCATCGGTATGTCATGTGTGTTTGTTATCTCAAAAAATTGTTTTGGACGAACATATAACTTGCCTTATAGTACCTATGTATAATCGCAAGTAAAAAGCGTACATCTTATTCCTTTCTTTTCATAGATGTCACCAATACTAACCAAAGAGAAAATTTGGTCTATTGTTGAATGGTTTTTCCTAAGACCCGCTTGAATTTCGTGCAAAATTTGCTTGTTTTCGACCCACTCGCCTAGCCGGTTAAACAGTATTGAGCCAAATATCTTTACCACTGTGTTGAGAAATGAAACCCCTATAATTAGTCGGATTTTCGGGATCTCCTTTCTTGTGTTGGGAAAATAATTGATTTTCGAAAACTTCCAGGAACATCACCTGTCTAAAAAATTCTGTTGTACTCCACGATTTAAAGGCGTTACATTTTTAAAAGCTTTAAAAGTTTCAAATGGTATTCTATCCTCCCCGGCGCTTTCCCATTTTTGGATTTCTCTATAACCATTTCTACCTCAGCTAGCGTTATAGGAGCATTTAAGTATTCTTCAAATATATTTATAAGGTTATGCATACTAAAATGATGGTGACATTTGTGTTGCATTAAGGAGATTCGTGAAATGAACCACTAACTTCTCTATATTGATAACTGTGCAGGTCGTATTTTTTTCCACTTACTTCCAGAATTCACCTTGTTTAGTATCCCTGTTTTTTTATCCATTTCACTTTTTTTCGTCTTACAAAACATTTTATAATATTTGTTTGCATTTGCATAAAGCTTTTTGAAGTAACAGTTGTTAGTCAATCTCACTAGATTCAAAAAAGCGAAAGACGCATTTCTAGGGTGTCGATCAAGTACTCGTCGTGTGCGGTCGCGTTGCTTCTGTGCGCGTGTGTCACCCAAAAATAATCAAAAGAAAAATAAACCAAAACCAAATTCACAGACCACATACATAGTGCAATAAATTTAAAATCATAAATTAAATTCAGCCCTTTACACTACCTAAACTTCGAAAAAAATATATGGAATAAACCAGTGCCAAATAAAAAGAAAAAAAATACACAAAACCTCGCTCGCATTCGCAGCACAGCATCCAAAAATACCCATCCTCCCCACCCGCGCCACCCAAAACTGTTGTTTTCTATGCAATACAAGCCTATTGTTAGGCTTATCGCAAGACGTTTGCACTGGAAAGATGAGTAGCACTTCACGTATAGTTTAATCGTGTTTTTTCGTTTATATTAATTCCTGTTTGCAAATTGTTTTATGGGCATAAAACCTAGGACAGTTTGTTTATAAATGGAACTAATATGGGCCTATACTTCACGGCTGAACTTAGTTTCGTCAAAGTTGAATTTTGTGTGTTTAGTTTTTCAAAATGGTAAGTGATTTTGTGTGTTCAAATGTTCGTGGGCTAAGAAAGAATTTCTTTTCTGTGTACGCCCATACTGTGCAATACAGGCCAGCTGTTTTGGTATTAAGTGAAACCCAGGTTGGACAGAATACTGATCTACCAGAATTTTGTTTGGTTGGATATAACTTAGTGCCATTATTTTTTTCCCACCATGGTCTTGTCGTTTATGTTAGGAATGATATTGCTTGCCAGAGCCTTCCCCAATATGGGGAATGATGTTCTACTACGAACTTTAATTTCCTTTGGCTCAAATTCACTGTCCGCAACCATATCATTCATTACTGTTTTCTTTACAGGAGTCCGAATCTTGACAGCATGTCTACTTGTGATGAGTTAGATGTTCTATCGGATTCAATTTCCCGAATTGTTTCCCATTATCCTCACACTGAAGTCGTGATTACGGGCGACTTCAATGTACATAATTCAAGTTGGCTCTGCTATTCTGGCAAGACAACACTCGAAGAAAGGTATACCGCGATCTTTGCTGAGTATAACCATCTTACCCAGCTTGTCGATGAGCCTACTCGTATACCGGATGTTAATGGGCATTCCGCCCTTACTCTTGACTTGTTCCTTACTTCCCATCCCGATAAATATACTATTAAAGTTACTTCTCCATTTGGCACCTCCGACCATTGTGTCATTTCAGCTCATTTCTCGATCTCTTACCATCCAGTTAAAGAAAATATTCCGACTAGGACCGTTTGGCATACGAGAAAGCCAACTGGGACGGTCTGAATAATTTCTTTCGCAACTTTAACTGGTCATTATACTTCCTCGATAATGAAATTGATGCCAGTGCTGAAATTATTACAGAAGTGATTTTTCTTGGAATGAGAACTTTTGTCCCTCACAGAACAAAAGGTATCAAACCAAAAGAAAAGTCTTGGTTTACCGAAGTGTAAAGAAGCCATCAGGTTGAAAGAAGTAAGCTTCCGATCCTATAAAGCCAACCCAACTGAGGAAAATCGGAAGAAACACAAGCTAGTTAGGAACTCGTGCAACTCCGTTATTCATAAAACGAAATTTTTACATGACCAGAAGTAACGGCAAGAAATTCTGCAATGTCCCAAAGGCAGTAAAAACTTCTGGTTATTTGTAAAAAAACGTCAAGAACTTAACGTCATCATCAGTTCCAACGCTCATTGTCGACGATATACCTATTGTCAGCTCTTCAGAGACGGCGAATATGCTCGCAGCTCATTTTGCTGCAAGTTCTACGTTGCCTGTAAGCAACAATGCCCCTCCTGTACTTGAGAACTTTAATTTTTCTATGGGACAGGTATTTTTCCGCACTCGTACAGAAGCAAGAGTTCTTCAAGATTGATATACACAAATCCGCTGGCCCGGATGGTATAGTCCCAATTCGCATCTCATTTGGTTGAAGACTTTTCTGTTGGCTGTGAAACTTTTTCGGACCATATGCCGTTGGTCTGCTCCATTAAAACTGATGACATTAACACTCCCAACAATCCCAAGAGCCTCTTTACTCGCATCAAGTGGTCTGAAAATAGATGTCTGTCTTATAAGAATAACCTCGAGGCACTTGTACTTTCAGTAATTAAAGAAACAGATTCAATAGAAGATCGCTGTGAAGCCATAAAAAAATGTGTCTATGAAGCTAATGAAGTGTCCCTATAAATACTAGAATCAAATTTGAGCCCAAGAAACCTTGGTTTGATGTATCCTGTTTTTTGGCCCGAAAAACTGCTTTTAAACACCTTAAAGGTTTAAAGCATTTAGAAAATCTAATTTGGACATCTGTAGAATCAATTATAATGCTGCTAATAAAAAATACAGGACTTTATGCAAAAGGAAAAAAGAGGAGTATTTTCAGCACATAGCAAATAGCTTACAAAATGTTACTTCACAGAAAGAATGGTGGAAGATTGCCAAAGAGATACGCGGGGAACAGTTTAGAACATCAACAAATATTTCAGCCGAAGAATTTAAGATACATTTTCAAAACTTGCTAACTCTCCCAGTCGATCGACCTCCAATTTGTTCTGATCTTTTTGAAATTCAAGTGCCTCAGTTGGACAGCCCTATTCAACTTGAGGAGGTCTATTCTGCAATTTCATCGTCTAAAGATCTTAAGACTCCCGGGATGGATGGAATACCGTATGAATTCTACGAAAATGCAAATCTTTTTCTGATTTATAAGCTTTTTATTGACATTTTTGAAACAGCGACAGTACCAAGCTCGTTTAAAATATCTATTATTTATCTTTTATTTAAGAAAGGAGATTCTACCTTAGTGACTAACTATAGAGGACTGTCTTTTCTTGACACGCTCTATAAATTATTCACCACAGTTCTCTTAAAAAGACTTACAAACTGGATTGAAGCAAATAACATCATAAACGAGTTTCAAGCTGCTTACCGGAGTAACTACTCTACTGTTGATCAAGTTTATAATCTGTTCTGTCTTATACAGATCCAACATAGCCTAAAGAAGAAGCTCTATGCATTTTTTATAGATCTAAGAGCTGCCTTTGACAACATAGATAGAAATGCTCTATTTTACAAGCTTTCATCACTTGGATTCTCTTCAAAAATTGTCAATATCATAAAGTCTCTCTACATGGGAGCCGCTGCTGCAGTTTGGGATGGCTCGAGCTCGTCTGAGTTCTTCACAACCAACAAAGGTGTGAGACAGGGATGTGTCTTAAGTGCACTTCTCTTTGTTCTCTTTTTAAATGATCTTCATGACTATCTTCCAATTGAACTACTCTTAGAAGGCCTGCAAATAAATGTTTTTCTTTATGCCGATGATGAAATTGTGCTCGTATCGGATAATCACATAAACTTACAACAACTCATTGACAGCTTTATCAGATACTGCAACAAGTGGCACCTAGAAGTAAATATTGGTAAATCAGAAATTGTTATTTTCCGAAATGGAGGACGTAGAGCTGCTAGTGAAAAATGGTTTTTCAATGACAATGAAATTAATGTAACAAATCAATATGAATATCTAGGTGTAGTTTTCAACTACAATATGTCTTGGAATGAGCATTTAGATAATAGACTTGCTTCGTCAAAAAATTCTATTAATTCAACATGGTCCAAACTATTGAGGAATAAGTCTGTCAATCACTCAGCTAAGTTTAAAATTCATGATGCTGCTACCAGAGCCATAATGTTGTACTGCGCTCAAGTTTGGGGATACCGTGAACACATACAAGCTGAAAAGCTTCAACGGTTTTTTATAAAAAATGCTTCCTTCTGCCAGATAACACGCCGAACTATGTTCTTCACATCGAAACCGGCCTACCTAAGGCGTTTTTAGCATCATTAAAGCTGCATTTTCATACATACGGAGAACCATGTCTCTTACCAATGAAAGACTACCTAGAATCTTATCAGAAGCGGTTATAAGAAGACAAATCTACTGGGCTAAGGATTGGTTACAACTTTTTCACGAAACCTCGATGGATTTCTCTTTTAATATAAATATGCTTGATTGGAATGGATTACATAATATTCTTCTGTCTAAACTTAAGGAAAACACTGGGTCGAGTTTACTAGGAACGCCAAGCTATCCCAATTCCATGATGTATACTGCAATCTATCGTACTCCGAAGTACCTAACTATTTTGAAGACACTAACCCCCGTGATATGATCAGTCTCATCTTAAAAGCGCGCTGTGGACTCCTGAATCTCAACGGAAGAGCCTTTCAGAGAAATACAAATGGCATATGTACACTTTGCAACCTCGATGCTTCAGAAAATACTTCTCATTTCGTTGGAGTTTGTCCAATTTATAAAGGATATAGAAAGAAGTTCCTTGGTTATGACGTACTTTCGCATGCTCAGCTCCTCAGCATACTAAATGGAAACTGCTACTTAAACCTTTATAATTACTTGAAAGCTGCACTCAAATACCGCTACCTAATTCTCAATGAATTTTCATAACATTATTAATTCACTAAGCTTATTTTTGTTTCAAATGTCACTTTTAAACCTGACAGGCAACTTAAAGTTATTGTCATAATTAATTTTAAACCAGCACAAACATGATTTTGTAAACATTTTTTGAAAATAAAATTATATATCTATCTATCTATCTATCTAGTCCCAATTTTTCTGAAGAGGTGTTCTTCGTCACTGGCAAAACCATTGCGTAAGCTTTTCCATCACTCCTATCGTTCAGGAATCTTTCCTAGTAGATGGAAAACAGCATTTGTCCAGCCCGTCCCAAAAAAAGGTGACTCGTCCTCTTCCTCCTCCTACCTACCAATTGCACTTACGTCCCTTCTTTCCAAGGTCATGGAAACGCTGATAAATCATCAGCTCAAGAAATATCGGGAGCTTTTAAATGACCGGCAATACGGCTTTCGCAGCAATCGCTCCACTGGTGATCTGATGGCATATCTCACCGAACAGTGGAACAAATCTTTGCATCGCTTTGGCGAAAGCAAGATTATTGCGCTTGATATTTCAAAGGCATTTGGTAGGGTTTGGCATAAAACCCTTTTATCGAAAATGCATGCATTTGATATCGATGATACTCTTATTCGTTGGATTAGAAGCTATCTTCTGGACCGTTCAATACAAGTTGTATTAGACGGTTTCAAGGCTGATCTCCACAAAATAAATGCTGATGTGCCCCAGGGCTCCGTTCCGTCTCCGACTCTCTTTCTCATTTTAATAAATGATCTCTTGTCTGTGACTTCTAATCCATTAAATTGTTTTGCTGACGACTCAACCCTCAGCTTTTCGTATACGTTTGATAATTCACGGCCTTCGCCTTCGGACGTGTTATTACAACGAAATCGTATGATAAGCTCGTCAAACTCCGATTTAAACAGCATTGTTAATTGGGGTACTAGAAATCGTGTGGAGTTTAATGCGTCGAAAACTCAATGTTGTCTTTTGTCGTTGAAGCTAAACATACCCCCTATGCCATTATCCATGAATGGTACTTGCATCGAGGAGGCCGAAAAGCTATCAGTACTCGGTATGTGTATCAGTGACAACCTTCGTTGGAATGATCATATACTTGGATTGCCAAAAGTTCTGCACGATGCTTAGGCTTTCTTAATAGATGCAAGAAGTTTTTCATCCCTTCTGATCTGGCTACAATTTACAAAGCGTTTATACGCCCTAAACTCGGGTATAACTCCCAACTGCGCAGGTGCTTCTCAAACTTTTCTCCACCTGCTCGACAGAGTTCAGAAAAAAGCGTTAAAAATGATAGGAGAGAGAAACATTATGGAAACATTTCTGTCACTCGAACATAGTCGAAATGTCTCATGTCTTTCCTTATTTTACAGATTCTTTTACAAAAAATGCTCACTCGAAGTAGCCAGCTGCGTTCCACCCCTTAAACATTTCCCCCGTAATACTCGTCTTGCTAGGAACGCTCATCAGTTTACACTTGAGCCCAATTTCGGACGTACCGTGAAATATAGAGATTCTTTCTTTAGCCGTACAACACGAATGTGGAATGGATTGTCTGGCACAATTTTTACTTGCCATTTTGATCTCCAAACATTCAAGATCAATGTTCATCGACACCTCCTTTCCGTTCCTTCCTAACTTCCTATCGCTCGCGCTGTGGCTTATCATTAAAAGGGCTATAACAAACCCCTTAAGCGCGTGTGTATTATAAAAAAAAAAAAAAAAAAAAAAAAAAAAAACCATATGTTCTGCTTGGCCATTGTTGGATGGATGGTAAGTAGCTATAGAATTATATTTAATGCCGTTCGAGATCAAAAATTGTTGCATTTAGGCTGAAACAAAAGCCGTTCCGTTATCGGAAACAATATTTTGAGGTTGACCATGCGTCGCTCTCTCACTTAGACATTGCGTCTACCACCCACAAAAAAATGTATTCCTGAAAAGGCACAGCGAAATCAAGGTGAAGCCTACTCCACGGTTTTTCGCATGGTGGAATAAATTGTGGTGGGGCTGACGGTACATTTCATTGAGTTGTTTGACATTGAGTACAGCTTTGCTTTCATCAAACTAATCCTAATCCATGGAGGAGTTTCAATAAAGGTGTCTGGTATTTTAGTGGAACGATGAGTCTACCCGCAAACAACCTATGTAAATATGGTACAAAATCTTCTGTTTTCTCCAAATATTTGGACCAGCCATGCAGCAGGCATCGTAAAACACGTGACAAAATTTGATCTTTCATTGTTTCAGCTGCAATCTCCTCTGCCTTAATCGTAGGCTGAGCACAATAAACACCAACGTAGCATGCGCGACGACACCATTTGAGGAATCTGCTTTATTCTGCTTAATATCTTCCAGCTACGTACTGATAAAAATGTTTTATGTTTGACAAAAATAGGTGTCGTTCCAGGTACTAACTCAATCGAAATCGGCGGTCCCTTCTAAACTCCCAAATGTTCACTAAAAACGTTATGGAATTTCTTTAACACACTCACTTCTACCTCCATCTCCATAGCACATACTCCTTGAACCGTGATTCCTAAAACAGAAAACCTTTTTCTACCCCATGAACATCTCCCATCACCTGCAATAACAAGAACCGGCAAATAGATTTCTTTATTATTGTAAATAATATTCTCCATAGTAGAACCCAGGTCATGCAACTTCTCTTTCGACCAAGTTTGTAAGGTTATCGTTGAAGGTTTTCGTGGTTAATACGATTCCACATGGTCTCCGATACCACCGAACATGCCGCACCTGAATCTACCTCAAAAACACACCGTTTATCAATATTTTGGTTAAAATCTGATGAGTGGATGATATATGAACAGTGTTTAGTTCATAAAAGTAATTTGGAGTAACGCATGATGTAGACTCGTTTTCTTGTACAACATGAACAGAACAGTTCGATGTTGACGTACCACTGCCTTGTTTTTTAAAACATGATCGACTGGACTGCCCCTTTATGTGACAAAAATCGCAGTTTTTATTTTTGAAGAAGCATTTATCTGCGAAATAGTTCCACTCACAACGATAGCACCGCCCGTATCCAGGTGTTTTCCTTGAAGATACCGCCATAACCTCCATGTTGAATCGCACATCCATCGCGTGTCTTTGGGCAGCCTCATGGGCTGTTGCGATTTTATACGCTCGCTTGAAATCTAGTTTCTGTTCACTGAAAAGAAGCTTCTGTAACGATTCATCCCCTACTCCACACACAATTTGGTCCGTCAGCATATTGTTGAGCTCCGTGAAGTTGCAGTGTTCCGATAACTTCCTCATGGTGGGGCTGACGGTACATTTCATTGAGTTGTTTGACATTGAGTACAGCTTTGCTTTCATCAAACTAATCCTAAGCCATGAAGGAGTTCCAATAAAGGTGTCTGGTATTTTAGTGGAACGATGAGCCTACTTCCCCATAGCAAGCAACCTTTGTCCTATGTCGTAAATATGGTACAAAATATTCTGTTTTCTCCAAATATTTGGGCCTGCCACGCAGCAGGCATCGTAAAACACGTGACAAAATTGGATCTTTCATTGTTTCAGCTGCAATCTCCTCTGCCTTAATTGGAACATTCATTATCACTCTTAAGCATCAGGATGTCTGATGGCCCCTTTTTCTGACGAATCCAGATTTGAATGTTGTGGCAGTCGACTTAAGCAATCAGCGTTTATATGTTTAGACCCTGGCCGATGTTCCATCTTATAATCGTAGGCTGAACACAATAAACACCAACGTAGCATGCGCGACGACACCATTTGAGGAATCTGCTTTTTTCTGCTAAATAACCATCAGCTACGTACTGATAAAAATGTTTCATGTTTGAGAAAAATAGGTGTCGTTGTAGGTACTAACTCAATCGAAATCGGCGGTCCCTTCTATAATCCTAAATGTTCACTAAAAACGTTATGGAATTTCTTTAACACACTCACTTCTGCCTCCATCTCCATAGCACATACTCCTTGAACAGTGTTTCCCAAAACAGAAAACCTTTTTCTACCCCATAACCACCCTCCCACGAGGTTCACCTTGACGTGGGGGGGGGCTTACGTTCTGACACTTCATCAATCCAGATGCAGTGACAGAACAACCAAGCCACCTCAAAAATAAGACAGATGTCAAAAAATATGAAAAATATGGAAAAAGTCAATAAAGAAGATGAAAATAGAGTGGGGATATACACTCAAAAGTCGGTAGAGGTCACGGCTGCCGGCGATGGCTTTGCTTCGATAGAAGAGAAGTCGCCAGTGACTCATTCAAATTCAACTACTAACACAAATACAAAAAACAAAACTAAAAACGAAACAGCAGATGAACATATTCCTGCTTGTAGCAGTGGTGCCCTTCTGATTGATGAAAGCATCCACCTCGGTGAGGTTTTCATGGATCTCACTGACTCTGAGGTCGGGACCGTGGGAGCTGACGAAAGTGAGATATCGTCTGGTGAGGAAAATCGAATCCTTGCAGATGACGAGTATCAATCTTTCGCCAGCTCCGGCGGATCCGAAGCGGATGTCACAGTGGCCGAAAACCCTGCAGCTGCTAACAAAGGCAACATACTGGCCAAAAACCCGGTGGACCCGGGAGCCAAATCAACCTCAACTCCCTGCAAAGGGTCAAAGTCTAACAAACCTTCCAAAGTCGGTTTGGATGCTGCCAATTCCGGAAACCGATGCTCGCATGGGCCAAAACCGACTACGGGAAAAACGGTGAATCCGAAAGAACAGAATAAGGAAGGGAACCTTAGCTTTGACAAGAAGTTGCAAAACGCCCTGAGAACCATCAGGAGATATGGTCATATGGACACAAAAAGGCTTAATCTCCGAGACTGGAAACGCTTGAGCTGGGCTCGCAAATTTGTCGCGAAAATGGAGACCAACAATAAGCCAAACGCAGAAGTCGATAAAAAGCAAAACACAAAGAATCAAACAGAACTAGCTGCCTCCTCTTCCAAGGCTGCTCAAGTCAGCAATCCAAAAGTGAAACCTCCATTGGATGGTCTAACACACTTGAGGGTCGTAAAAACTGACGACAGCAGTCTTAGAAAGAGGACGAGACACAATGATTCGACAAACCCTCCGATGTCCGCAAATAAAAAGCCGAAGACGACAAACAAAACAGGCACACCGGCGGAATTGATAAAAGAAAGGCTTCAGGTAGCCGTTATCAATGAGGGGAGCTCCGAAAAACTGCTGAGCGAAGAAAACTGGGCCAAGGTTGAGGAAAAACTACTCGAATGTGTAAACGACGAGCTGCTTACCTCAACTGGCACGCTGCCGAGATTCGGGCCCTTGTCGACAGTAAAGGGTTTTAAAATTCTCACTTGTCGTGATGAATTTACCCTTAACTGGCTCAAGGACAAAATAGCTGACATGAGCGCAATAATTGAAGGGGCAACACTAAAAGTTGCTTTTAAGAATGACCTCCCTACCAGACCCAAAGTCCGAATTAACATTCCGGGCCCTCGCATGACGAAAGAAAGGCTAGAGCTCTTCCTAAGAAGACTCAACCCCGACTTTCCGAGTTCCGATTGGCAAGTCATGGAGATGGAAGAGCCTACGAAAACAGGCCAAGAAGCTATCATCATGCTTAACCATGAAACAATGGCTTTGCTTCCATCGAAAGGGTTCAAGCTCTGTATTGGCATAAACGAGGTTAAAGTGAGGCCGCTAACGGCTGCCAACTTAAACAAAAATGAAAAAAACAAAAATAATGATGAAAGTGCTGCAACTAAATCTGCAGCATAGTAAGTTGGCCTCTGCCACCTTAACCTCTTTTTTGTCGAAGAATAAGACCGATATAGCCCTTATACAAGAGCCATGGATCAACAGCGGCCTCATCTGCGGACTAAAATCCAAAGATTACATTCTTTATTTTAATAAAGGGCCTACAGAAGGTAACTATCGCACATGTATAATGGCGAAAAAGAATATAAATCTATTTCTCCTATCCTCCCATTGTAGCACAGACATGACAACAGTGAAGTGTGAAAGAGACGGGGCCCCGCCCCTGATCCTAACCTCCATCTATTTGCCAGGCGACGAAACACTCACCCCGCCATCAGCAGCTGTTGAAGAACTTGTCGCGGTAACAGGTAGGAACGGATGGGACCTACTGATAGGTGCTGACGCTAACGCTCACCACCTCCAGTGGGGCAGCACCGACACAAATGCAAGAGGTGAGTCACTTTTTGAATTTATTATAAAGAACAATATATTGATTTTGAATAGAGGGAGGGAACCGACATTCATAACTAGAACTAGGAGGGAAGTGCTTGACGTTACACTTTCGACAAACTCTAATACTCTTAGTATCAGTAATTGGAAGGTATCAAGTAACGTAACATTCTCTGACCACAGAATGATTACGTTCCAAATAAAGCACAAATTAGAAGACCCAAAGCCCTATAGAAATCCCAGGAAAACAAACTGGGAAGCCTACAACATTAAACTGGCCTTATCTCTGGGCCGCTATAGAAAGCAACCTATACTCAACTGCTCAGACATCGAAAAACATGTCAATGAACTAACGCTAGCTATTCGTCTTGCGTACGAAAACTCGTGCCCCATTGTCAAAGGAAATGGCAAACTCAACCCCGTATGGTGGTCAAAAGAGCTGTCTATCCTCAGAAAGAACTCAAGGAGGCTGTTCAACAGAGCAAAATATAGTAACAGCACAGATGACTGGAATCTTTACAAAACCAGCAAAAATGAGTACAAAAACAGAACTACCTATGCGAAAAGAGCAGCCTGGCGAAAATTTTGTACAGACATCGAGTCCACAAATGATGCTGCCAGGCTCAGGAAAGTCATGTCAAAGGTCCACACTCCTCCAGGTTTCTTAAAAAGACCGGATGATACCTGGACTGACTCCTGCTCTGAAACTCTAGAAGTACTTATGAACACTCATTTCCCAGGTTGTGTTAACATAACATCTCCTATGGAAAGAGACCCCAACATAAATCCTGCCTCCAATATTGGCAATCAAATCGTAGACAGTAGAAAGGTGGCGTGGGCCATCGACTCCTTTTCAGCATACAAGTCTGCGGGGCCTGATGGAATAATTCCAATTATGCTCCAATGCTCAAAAGACATACTCGTTCCGATTCTGGTGGATATATTCAGGGGATGTTTAAACATAACCTATATTCCAACTGGATGGAGAGAAGTCAATGTCATCTTCATTCCGAAAGCTGGCAAGCCCACTCACACTGAACCAAAAGACTTCAGGCCTATAAGCCTTTCTTCCTTTCTCCTTAAAACCTTAGAAAGACTTATAGATACGCATATCCGCCTAAAACTAAATGATAACATAATCTCACAGGCCCAACACGCTTATGTTAAGGGCAAATCTGTTGAGACGGCACTTCACGAAGTTGTAGGCACGATTGAGAACTCAATCCAATTCAAAGAATTCACCCTAGCAGCATTTCTTGATATAGAAGGGGCCTTCAATAATGTAGATAATCACGCGATACGACAAGCCCTAGACTCTGTCAATGTTGATCTTGAACTGTCGAATTGGATTGACTCTATACTTCAAACAAGACTTGTAAATGCAGAGTTAGGTGCCAGGAAAGCTAACCTCGGTGGATACTTTTTCAACGAGTTGAACGATATCTCTAACACGCCACCAAGAAACATCCTAAGATTCATCCAGAACTCAGGATGGTTCAGGGAGGCCTCAACCACTTAACCCACCCACTGCCTATCAATCCTTAACCCCTATTCCTTATCGCCACACCCAACCGGGGAGCACAATGGATCCAATCGAGATCCGAGTGAGAAGGTTCGGCTTGCCGTACCATCACCCACTGAACCTAACCTAACCTACCCCATAACCATCTCCCATCACCTGCAATAACAAGAACCGGCAAATAGATTTCTTTATTATTGTAAATAATATTCACCATAGTAGAACCCAGGTCATGCAACTTCTCTTTCGACCAAGTCTGTAAGGTTATCGTTGAAGGTTTTCGTGGTTAATACGATTCCACATGGTCTTCGATACCACCGAACATGCCGCACCTGAATCTACCTCAAAAACACACCGTTTATCAATATTTTGGTTAAAATCTGATGAGTGGATGATATATGAACAGTGTTTAGTTCATAAAAGTAATTTGGAGTAACGCATGATGTAGACTCGTTTTCTTGTACAACATGAACAGTTCGATGTTGACGTACCACTGCCTTGTTTTTAAAACATGATCGACTGGATTACCCCTTTATGTGACAAAAATCGCAGTTTTTATCCTTGAAGAAGCATTTATCTGCGAAATGGTTCCACTCACAACGATAGCACCGACCGTATCAATGTGTTTTCCTCGAAGATACCGCCATAACCTCCATGTTGAATCGCACATCCATCGCGTGTCTTTGGGCAGCCTCATGGGCTGTTGCGATTTTATGCGCTCGCTTGAAATCTAGTTTCTGTTCGCTGAAAAGACGCTTCTGTAGCAATTCATCCGCTACTCCACACACAATTTGGTCCCTCAACATATTGTCCACCTCCGTGAAGTTGCAGTGTTCCGATAACTTCCTCAGATCTTTCACAAAATCTGCGATTCTCGTCTTTCTTTTGGCCTCGCTTATGGAAGTTGAAACGCTGAACAATTTCATTGGGCTTCTGGTGGAAATGACGATCTGATTTCTCCATAATCTCATAGACGTGACGTCTTTTGGTGTTAGTGGAGTAAGTAATGACCGTATTGTTTCATAATTTGATTCCTCAACGCAGGACAGACATATGGCTCTCATGGACACTTGGTTACGTAATTTTTTTTATAATTTACTCTCTCAAGGGGTTAATAATACCCTTAACATGAATTAACACGAGTGGGTTGGAGAGTAGGATAGGAGATAAAAATAGACATTGAGGCACACTGGTTTTGAGCCGGGTTAAGCATTCGTCATTCTTGTAGTGCGGCTGAAAAAAGAGTCTCTATACTTAAAAGTACGTCCGAAGTTAGGCTAGGGTAAATTGATGGGCATTCCTAGCGATGCGAGTGTTACGGGAAAATTGTTTAAGGGGAGGAATGCATCTGGCATTCTACTTTATTTCACGGCACCTTCCAAATGCACACATTTTCGATAAGAAGGCTTGATGCAAATTCTATCAAATGCTTTTGAAATATCCAGCGCAATAATCTTACTTTCTCTATCATATTACCAGTGGACCTATTGCTACGAAAACGTACTGCCGGTCATTAGAAAGTTTCCGTTTCTCAACAAAAGTGGTCACTTTAATAAAATAAACAATTACTCGTGATTTTCTCCCATAAGTTGTTTTATTTTTAATAAACTAACGGTCGATGTAGCTTCCATTTCTTAGACCTTGTAAAAACTTAGTCTTCTACGTTCAGCCTGTCGTCTTTCACAAAGATTTTCATTTTAAGTTTCGACTCGCAAAGCACCTTCATTACCGTCACCAACTTAAATCTTCTTTTGGCGTATACGTTGTGGCATGTCTTTGTGGATACTTATTTTGGACCCTTTAAGCTTTGAAGATGTTTAAAACGGCAGTTCGGGACTTTAATTTCACTATTGTTATTGCCGAGCGCGAACCTTGGCTGTTTATTCTATGCGCAGCTTCTATGCCAGAGTTAGTTTCACTTGCATCGATTAATACAGCGCATACGTCCTTTGCTTTTTCGATTGGATTGATGTTTTCTTCGTGAGGCAGATGCACCACCACATTATCTTCTACTTATGCTCTTTTGCAATATTTTTTTCGGTTTTCTAAGAAAACAACATTTGCCTTAATCTCCCCCTGTTTTGCTCTGAGGGTTGTTATATCGTCGTAGAGTAACTTGAAGTCGGTCTCAGACACGAGTTCTAAAACAAGCCTTGCATTATTAAAAGTTAGGATTTCCCTCATTTCGTCCGCACTGATTCCTGATGTGGTGAGAGTACGATTACTGAGGCGCCAAGAACTAATAACAGTTTTATGCAGAGGGGTCAAATGTAAGCATTTTTTTACTATGGGAGGGGGGCGATTTTCGAAAAAAATTCTTGAATGGAAAAATTAATATTAAAAAACAACGACAACATTTAAAATACATTACTGTAACGATTTAAAAATCCAGAAATATGTTAATCAATTCTACATTTATACTAAGTTATTCGTTACAACATTTTTCAAAATACTCGAAATTTTGGTAAGAAAAAAACGTAAAAAATATCTTTAAACCAATTTTCTTCATTTTCTTTCTGTGATCAATGCTCGAATAAATTTTGAATCGATCGCAAAAAACAAAAGGCTTTTGTGCTTTCAAGTTGTAATGAAAATTGAAAATTTCTGAAACTACTTTTTTATGAAATTTTGGATTGTTGGCATTTATTGTGCGAAGCGGGCCATCTATGTACTGTTGATTAAAAATACTTTTGATACAGGCGCTTACCAAGCAGCTGGACCTATCCTAATCGGAGGAACAAAGTCGCGTGAGCGGGTGTGCCCCCAAAAAGGGAGTTGAAATCCCTAGATTCCGCGAAGCTGGTCATCCAGGTGCTGTTGATTAAAAGTACTATTAACAAAGGCGCTTGCCAGATAGTTGAACCTACCCAATGCAGAGCAACGAAGTTGCGTGAGCGGGTGTAACCCCGAAAAGGAAGTTAAAATCTTCATATCCCACGAAACGGGCCACCCAGGTACTTTTGATTAGAAATACTATTGACACAGGCGCCTGCCAGACAGCTGGACCTACCCTTAGCGGAGCAACGAAGTTGTGTGAGCGGGTGTGCCCCCGAAAAGGGAGTTAAAATCCCTAGATCCCGCAAAGCGGGCCACGCAGGTACTGTTGATTAAAAATATTATTGACACAGGCGCCTACCAGACAGGTTGAAAGTAAGCTTAACGTGAACACCTGACAATTAAGTCTTAATTTCACGGCGAGCCTACTCGCATAAGAGTCAAATTAAGTGTTGACCACCACCCTGAAGTAAACCCCAGTAGCAAATTAGTGAACATGTTGAGGCATGTCCACACCCCTTGCTGAGGAGCGAGGCCTATCTAACACCTCTTGCATCCAAGAATCCTTGGATACCATTCGTTTCCGCATTCGGAGTAACCACAGCCACCACGATACTCCCACAAAGGGGGCCTACCTCCTAGATAGTCCCAGGTGACGAATCCAAGTGTCGTGAAACACAAGAACTTCCCCACCCAGGAGGGCCTATCTCCCGTGGTACCAGAATATAGCTTCCGGTGGAGCTTCGCGACCGTGAAGGTCACTTCCAGATGAGTACCTCAATACTCGAGGCCTGGCAACCTCAGATATGTACACCCAATCATTAGCCAAGGCAGAAACCAAAGACCGAATGCACACACCTATACAAGACAAACAAAAAACAACAAAAACCGAACGAAAACGCCCAGATAACCCAACGAAACAGGATCAGAGTCAAGCCCTGACCAAGCCGTTCAACACAAGCCACAGAAAAGACACATGAATGGAGAGGAACAAGTACATGACACATGCACTCATCCTTGCCAAGAGTCAGAAACGCGACATATGGCCAACAAGGACAACACAAACAACTACTGCAATCTGCAACTGGTAAGTTCACGCACGAACTGCAAGTCACTGTGCACCCCCTGGCTCTCTGAGCACCCATTCCAGGCACCCCAATCCCCACACAGCCTCCTGCAACAGTTCCAGCCCTGATGCCACTAAGCTTAAAAACTTAGGACAAAAGGCGCCATCACCACAGCAAGATACAGCGTTGGGGTGAACCCACAACAGGTAGTGAAATAAGTCAGGATGAGACCGAAAAAAAAACAGCCCCATCCCGCTCAGTCCCCCACCTGCTGTAAATTCAAGGGGTTGCGGGTAGATAAACCCAACCTGCAGAGTACTGGAGAACACAAAAGTACATAGCCGCAGACACACTACGTTCCCTGCAGATCTCGGGCGATCATCCATGACTCCATGTAAACAAGAAGTCAAGTCCTGCCATCAAAGACCCACAAAAGGAAGAACCCCAAATTGCACTGCAGTGTCTACAACAAGGACAGACAGAATGCCATTATTGCCGACGAATCTGAAAAACTCGATAGGCAAAGATGGCTAGATTGCCAGCCGTCTCCCTTGTTAAAAGAACACGACTGAAATCCCAAGCGTCATCCACTCGCACCACACCCATCGCCGTGAGATCCCTGTGGTAGGCATATCGCTGACACTCAGTCAGCACATGCCTCCAATCCTCTCTCGCAGCTCCACACGCACATTCCGCAGAGTCAGCCAAGGCCCTCCTATGCAAGAATGCATTAAGAGAACCATGGCCAGTCAGCAGAAAACCCGTGAAGAGCGAGAAATCCAGGCATTCCCGTTCGCACGCCCCCCTGACATTAGGGAGAAAGTCGAAGGTGGTTCTCCCCTTCTCGCTATCAGTCCAGCGAGATTGCCATCTGGAAAAGACACAATCCCTTAACAGAACCTTCCTTTCAGAAAGACCCATGTCACGAGCCCCAGTACATTCCTCCCAATCAGATGCTGAGAGCGGCCACTGCCTCCGTAACCTGCAAGCGATACCTTTACGCATCAATTCCAGGTCAAGCGGAGGCACACCGGCCAACACCTGCAGAGCCTCAGTAGAGACAGTTCTGCAGACCCGAAGCGAACCAACTAGCATGATCCTCTGACAACAGAGAATCATACCACTTCCTTTCACAGTCTTCACAGTGTCGTACCATATAGACGCACCAAATGTTGCACAAGCAACAAGTAGCCCGTTATACACAATACGGCCTGCAGATCTAGAAAGGCCCCAGTCACACTTCAGCATCCTACTGACTGCCGGCACAAGAGAGGTGAGCTTCAATCTCACCTGTTCAAGATGAGGAAAGAAACTCATTCTCTCTCCGATGGTGATCCCAAGATACTTGACTTTTGTCACATACCTTAGACTCACCCCGCCAGCTCTAACAGTTGGAGGCCGATTCAAGGACAATTTGCCCTTGAGTAGCATCATGGACGTCTTTTCCACAGCAACATCCACCCCAACATCCGTACCCCAGGCGCCTACCATGCCCATGACCTCCGTACCCCTGCTTTCCAGCTCAGCACGAGACTGGCCTTCAACAAGGACAAGAAGATCATCTGCATAAGCTATGCACCTACAGTACGACTGCCAAGAAGAAAGCCGCTGCAGCAGAGGATCCATCATCAGGTTCCAAATATATGGACCCCCAACAGATCCCTGAGGACATCCCCTCTCAACAACCACGGAGACAGAATCCACGGGGCCAACAACACGAGCGGTCCTGTCAGAAAAATAGCTCTTCCAGACACCAACCTCCCGACAACCCACCTCCAGCAACCTTCGCTCAACACTTGACCAGTCGAGGTAGTCAAACGCACCCCTGAAGTCGACAAAGATGCCAAGAACATATCTACCAGTCGATCCCTCAACACACTCCCGAACGCGCAGCCATGCATCTTCAACACTGCGACCTGGTTTAAAACCAAACTGGAATGGACACTGCTCAGGGATGCTCTCCATCAGTCTGTCAACCAAGACCCTTTCCAGCACTTTTCCAAGTACAGGAAGGAGACTGATTCCACGATAGGATCTAGGACAAGTCCTAACCCTATCATTAGACTTCAGAAGAACTATCACCTTTGCACATTTCCATTCCAGTGGGAAATAATTTTCCCTGAAGCAGCTCGAGTAAAGAGCCATCAGGTATTCGGGGTTCGCTGCCCAGATGGCTTTCACCATCCCGCCAGTCAGTCCATCAAATCCCGGTGACTTCCTCGATTTAAGTCTAGCAATGGCACAGCCAACTTCCCCCTCCCTTACCATGGGAGCCAAATCGTGCAAGACCTCAGACGGACCTGCATGACCAACACCCCTGGGGAAGAAGGACTTCATTAAGACAGTCACAGAGTCCTTCCATGATGTGAGAACAAGTCCCCCATCATGAATGGTCCCTATATCCAAGGTTTTCCTTCCCCGACAAACACGATAGAGTTGACCCCAAGGGTCTTCTCGGTGCTCATCAGTGAAGGACCTCCACTCATCATTCTTGCTACGAGCTAGCATTCTTTTATAATCAGCCAAACCATGCCGAAAGGCAAGTTTTGACTGATCCAAGTCTGCAGACCCGCATCGCCTACAGGCTTGGAAATGCTTACGCAATCTCCTCACCTGCAGACGCTTAGCATGGAGTTCAGATGTCCACCACCTAACCCTCCTTGGATTCACCTTACGGATCCTCCGGAAGAGTTGGTCATTGACATCCCATACGCATCCATTAAGCAAGGTTACCTTACCATCAATTCCCAAACGTTGAAAGGCATCAAGTGATATTGACATCACCTTTCTTGCAACTTCGTTCTGATACAATGCCCAATTGACATTGTGCAGAAACCAACCCTTCACATCCAGGTCCACACTGGCATCCAGATCACCGTCCAAGCGAACTATCTCAACCTGCATGAGACTGTGATCGCTCACTCCTTCAGCTCTCCGAATAAACCAGCGAAAACCAAAGATGCGAAGTGCCGGCAAGTTTGCCAGAGTAACATCAATATCACTATGCCCGTTTGGACCATCAAATCTATACAGGTCACTTAGCTCATTGAGAATGCCCATACGATTTACGTTTATTAACTCGCTTAACAGCCTTCCCCTGCTGGCACTGTGAGATGAGGATACACGATCGGTCATCTTACTGAACCAAGCAGAAGACACTGCATTAGCGTCAATACCAAAAATCGCAGGCACACTCCCAGCCAGTCGAAGCAACCTATCAAGATAAACCAAGTATGGCTCAATGTCAAGGGCATACTTTAAGTATAAACTGCTTAAAAACAGTCTACCAAAGCTACCCTCAACATTCACGCATACTCCATACTCACTCGAATCGACAAGTGAGCACACAGTGTTTAAATCATTCACTACAACAGCGGCATAACTTCTGGTGTCAGTGAAAGATCGCATGTGCGCTGGCAGACCCCTCACCTGTCCTTGAACAAGATAAGGTTCCTGCAACAGCGCAAAGCTACACTGCATGCTGGTTAGTAACTGTCCCAACTCAAACATGGCTGACCTGGCACCCTGACAGTTAAATTGTAATAATTTAACTGCCATTTTAGTGCCTGGCACCCGCTCTTGCTACTGCCGCAGCATAGACAGGGCAGTCCATGCTCAGCATAAAGTGTCCAGCCGGACTTCCTCTAAAGTCGCAATCGCGACAATGGATTGCATAACAGCAATCCCCTTTAGAGTGGCCCGACTGTCCACAACGCCAGCACACAGACTGTTTCTGTCTACACCTTGACGTGTAGTGGTCCATGCTTAGGCACCGGTAGCACCACTCAACTACCAGTTTCCCCTTTACGAGGAAAGAGAAGTGCTTTATATAGCACCTCCCATCCCTCAGGAGCAAATCCGAAGTCCTGGGGCTGCACTCAAGGGCGACATTAATCCGCCCTTGACCAGTCTTCCAAGAAGTAGAGAGAGTAACCTCCCTACGGAACTCCTCTTTGGTGAGTTTGCATAAGTTTAACTTATGCAACTCATCGAGGAAAACCTCAGGAGAGATCAGCCTCTCCACCGATCGGACAACGACTGAAATGCCCTTGCCGGATTTCGCCGAGACCGACTGCCTCGAGCTTATCACGCTCAAGGAAGGCATTGCGCTCAGCAATCGAGGGCATGCTGACCAGCACACCGCCCTGTTTGTCAGTGCGCACAGTGTGCACCCTGACACCCACAGCGGGCACTAGTTGCTCCACTACCCTCCTTTTGACTTCAGCAGGGGTATCATTTTTCCTACCCCTGACCACCACCGACCATGTCTCGGTAGGTTTGACAGGCTGAACGTCAGGTAGTAACACCTGAGTCTTACCTACCAAACCACCCGAGACCGTGGCCGAGGTATCAATTTGCCTAAACGAAGGCCGCTCAGCCACACCCAGGCCCATGGGAACACCCAAAGACCTGACAGGCCCAATTGGCCTGGCAGTATCCTTAGGTGCCACCACCGACACTTTAGCGGAGGAGAAACCACCCTCCAGCCGCCCCCTGAGCCTTTCGTTGGCCCCCGAGAGACCCATAATTAGGGTCTCATACTTAGAGGCCAACTCAACCACCTCACTGCCAACCTGAGGGCACCTTCCAATCAAGCCTGCCATAAGCAGCTTGATCTCCATGCACCTTGCCATGACACTAGCCAGAGTCAGACTTTCATCCAAACTCTCACCAGTGCCAGACAAGGCGACAGAGCCGCTCTTAGCTGGCCCCACAGAAGGGGGAAGCGCAACTGACCCCTTCCTTAGGTCATCGCCAGCAGTGGTAGCACCAGAAGGAACTGGTGCCACAGTCAAACTCTCCTTTGGAGGAGCCTCCACCACCAAGACCCTTTCCGGAGCCTTAGCAGGAGTGACATCCACCCCAGAAGTGCCAGACACGGGCACCACATCCCCACTGCCACCAGCCACTACCAGAGGCTCCCCGGAAGAAGCCACCAACACCTCCACCTCCTGTGCAGCCACCACCGGAGCAGTTGGACCAGGTGACCCCTCCGAAGAAGAAAGGGGAACAACGTGGATCTTCCTAGGCAACAGAGAATCGGAGGCTGACGACTCAGCCTTCCCCCCCCCTTGCCACCTCCCTTGCCACCCTTCTCCTTTTCAAGGACTCAACCCTCTCACACTCCATGGCAGAGTCAACCGCCGACGAGCTTTTGGCTGATTCCATAGCCAGCTTGTATTTCTTCTTTTTCCCCTTCTTCTTCCTGAGGTTGACAGCCTCCTCCTTTACTTTTTCGTCCTTGAGGAACTTCTTCCTCAACGAGGCAACGCTAGGCTTAACAAAGCCTCACCCTCGCTCTCACAGTCACTTGTGAGACCAACATAGGCTGCCATGCTTGAAAATTAATTTTCAAAAGTGGCAACCACGAAAAATATTTTTGCCTCAGTTGGCAACAATTTTTTTCCAAGAATTTTGAAAAAAAATTTTCAAAAAATTTTGCCTCAGGTGGCAACAATGGCAACCAAAATTTTTTATGTTATACCGCAGTTGGCAACCACGGTAGTAAAAATTTTGTTAATGGAAAATTCCACTCACCTTACTCAACAGCCAATCCCAATTTAGCTTTTAAAATTCTAAATTGGTCAATGGACTTACCAGTTGATCCAACCAATCACAATTAAGCTTCTATTTATAATTCTCAAAAAATTGGTTCATGAACCAATCACAAAATCACTCGATAAAAATCGCGCACAGCACCAAACAACCTTCCGCTTCAAAGGCTAATTTGAAACTGCGCCTACCAGACAGCTGGACTTACCCTAAGCGGAGCAACGAAGTTGCATGAGTGGGTATGCCCCCGAAAAGGGAGTTAAAATCCCTAGATCCCGCGAAGCCGGGCCACTCAGATACGGTTGATTAATCCTCAAATTTAGATCACCGTAAATACCAACAATAGAAACCTCATAAGAAAGTAGTTTAGTTATTTTCATATGGCTAAAACATATTTTTATACCCTATTCACCACTGGTGGGAACTAATTTCACTTTTTTTTGATGAAGTTAATTCCCACCGAAAGTGGGAATTAATTTCACTATTTTGTGCGAATTGATTTCACTTTTGTATGAAATTATTTCCCTCGGTGGGTGGGAGATAACTTCACTTCTTACTACAGTAAATGATATAATTATCGTTATTGTGTTATTAAGTTTAGCATGATAAAATAAGCCCGCTTCTGCCGGCTTTGTATTATAGAATGCACTGAAGCTGCATTTGCAGCGAAAATAATTAAAACCAAATGTTTGCAAAGATCAACTTTAGTTTTAGTTAAAAATTCGAGCGAATTTTTAACAAACTAAAGTCAAACATTAGTAGCGAAAATAATTAAAACAAAATGTTTCCCAAGATCAACTTTAGTTTTAGTTAAAAATTCGCGCGAATTTTTAACTAAAACTAAAGTTAATCTTTGCAAACATTTTGTTTTAATTATTTTCGCTGCTATTGCAGTTTCTATAATACATTCTATAATACAATTTGAAAAAAAAACGAAATGTTTGCAAAGATCAGCTTTAGTTTTAGTTAAAAATTCGCGCGAATTTTTAACTAAAACTAAAGTTAATCTTTGCAAACATTTTGTTTTAATTATTTTCGCTGCTAATGCAGTTTCTATAATACATTCTATAATACAATTTGAAAAAAAAACGAAATGTTTGCAAAGATCAACTTTAGTTTTAGTTAAAAATTCGCGCGAATTTTTAACTAAAACTAAAGTCAAACATTAGTAGCGAAAATAATTAAAACAAAATGTTTGCTAAGATTAACTTTAGTTTAGTTAAAAACTCAATGCATACATATTTCTTTAACAGGTCTATCCCTTTTTGTAAAAACTTTTGCTTATAAATTATAATAAATTGCTTAAATCCATATGATTTCTTTCATTTTTCGACAGTTTTTATTTCTTTAGATTTTCAAAATTTTGATGGGAATTTATTTCACACGATTTTTTAGTGAAATTAATTCTCACTTTCGGTGGGAATTAACTTCATCGAAAAAAAGTGAAATTAGTTCCCCCAGTGGTGAAGTTAATTCCCATGTGAAGGTAGTGCCCGTGAAGTTAGTTCCCTGCACCGCTGAAATTTGGTATATATAATCTTTGGTTCAAGAGTAAGGCTAAGTTCTTGAACCGGTAAAATCCGCACACAAACACGCCCACAATCGCCATTTTTGTTAAACAACCTCAATTTAATAAAATTAAATTATGTTTTTTTGTACAGTTACGATAAAAGCATAACGCTAAAATTTTGCACACGTAAGCTTTAGGTAAACTTTCTTCCAATCAAATAAAAATATTTCAGTTTACGCCTATTTTTCATACAAAACCATCAATATTGTTTTTATAAAATAACAATTGTTATATTAAAGCGAAAAACATTAAATTTTGTGGGTCTTACTGGCACATAAACATCTTGTGTATGAAATCAAAAAAATTGATTTTGGGCGTGGCTGACGCCCACTTTTCATTAGAAACTATAAAAAAATTGTTTTTGTAAATAAACGGTATTTATAATTAATCCGCAAGCCAAAATTTTGCGTCTCTTAACAGAAACGAAAAGGTTTGTGTATGAAAAGAAATTTTTGAATTTTGGGCGTGGCTTACGCCTACTTTTCATGAAAGAACGAAAAACGTAGCCTTAAGAATTTAAGGCATTTCCAATGTTTAATTTAAACCTTTTTCCTTCCGTTCGTTATTTGAGAAATATATCTTTACATTTTCTTTTGTAATTTTTTTCAATACGCCCACTTTTAAAGGCGTGATTTTGGTAAAATACCTTTGTTCAGGTAAGATTGTTTAAAAACTACTCGATTCAGATGTAGTCTTACACATATGCCTAAATACTGAAAAAAGTGCAGTTAGTGCTTCAAATTTTTTAGACACGCCCACTTTTAAGGGGCGTTTCCGTCAAAAGTCGTATAATGCATTAATTTTTTTAACGTTTTTTAACTATGGGTCGCAGTTTTGAAGTAAACAGATGAACACTTGGATTTATATTCCTTGGTTACGTAGCAGAGTGTGGTCCAATAATTGTTAAAAACACCCATAATCGCTATTTCCATTACAAATCTAAATTTTAAAAATTTAAGTTTTGTCTTGTTTTGTTCAAATCGACATGCAAGAATAAAATTGAATGTCACTGAGCTCATAACAATTGCCTTGGCAATAAAATGTTTTAATTTTGGGCGTGGCGCACTCCTTTTTTTATTGCGCCAGCACTAATTGAACATCACACCGCATAAAATTAATGTTATTGAATTTTTTTCTGTCTGCTAAAGAAGAATTTTGTTTCTGAAACATCGGCTGTTTGCGGGAGGCAGACGCATGCACATACAAAAATATGGGGAATAGGGTATCCAACAGTTCGTTGCAAACGTACTGTAGCTCTCGCTTATGTTTTTTTTTGGTTTTATTATCAAAATTTCGAGTTTGAATGCGAATATTTTGAAAACTATTGAAGCAGATAATTTAATTTAAATGTGGAACTAAAGAACAGATTTCTGGCTTTTAAAACCGTTATAGTAGTGTATTTTACGTTTTGACGTTGTTTTTTAATATTTATTTTTCCATTCAAGAATTTTTTTTTCGAAAATCGCCGCTTCCTCCTAAACTGGACCCCTCACATAGTAAATAAAATGCACGACTGGGTCGCACTAACTTGCTCTTGTGCTAAGCTGCATAAGTATATAAAAAAAAATAAAAATAATTTCGAAAATTTATTTATTTTTTTAATTAGTTTAAGAGTTTTCTCGGAAAAACTAAATATGCAATAAAATTTCAAAACCGTTTTTGAGAAAATCAATTTTTTTTCTTCACGATTGTATGGCAGGTGCCGTTATTTTTGGGCCTAGAGCAAAGATCAAAAATATGTTCCGAGGGACGGCCAAATAAATCCTAAAAACCAAATTTGAAGCAAATCGGCCCATCCGTTCAGAGGCGCGTACAGACATACTTTTTTTTTTTTTTTTTTTTATAATGCACTCGCACTCAAAGGGTTATTAATACCTTTATAATGAATTAACATGTGCGAGTGAGGAAAGAGAAGGAATAGAAAGATAGGAAAGAAAGGTGGTACAGTGGTTTGAGATTTTAGGTGATAATTATCTCATGGAAATTCCACAGACAGACAGACAGGCAGGCAGACGTACGGAATTGACAGACCCACTTTTTTCGACTTCTCCATCATCGTAATGTCAGGTGTGATTGTTATCTCAATTTTTACTTGCGATTATAGGTACTATAAGGCAAGTTATGGATTCGTGCAGAAAAAAAATTTCGAAATATCAATCACACATGACATTACGATGATGGAGAAGTCGAAAAAAGTGGGTCTGGGAATTCCGTCCGTCTGTCTGTCTGTCCGTCTGTCTGTCTGTCTGTCTGTCTGTCTGTCTGTCTGTTCGCGCTTCTAGAGCCTGAACGGATGGGCTGATTTGCTTCAAATTTGGTATCTAGGATTTATTTGGCCGTCCCTCGGAACATATTTTTTATTTTTGTTCTAGGCCCAAAAATAACGGCACCTGCCATACAATCGTGAAGAAAAAAATTGATTTTCTCAAAAACGGCTCTAACGATTTTGATAAAACTTTCAGGATGCTATTTTTGTAAGACAGTCTATCTTTTGGTTGGAAAATATTTTTCAAAATTTGTCTTATAACGGTACCTCTCATAGAACCAGTATTTTCAAATCAAATTTTCTCGTAAACTATACATTCGATTTCAATAAAATTTTGGCCACAGGAAGTCATTTATAATTTTATTAATATGGCATTTCAAATTTTTCAAAAACTTTTTTTTTGATTTTTTATAATTTTTCCAAAAAAATTTTTGGTTTTCGAAATATGTTGGAAACGGGTATATTGATTTTTTTTTAAATTATTTTTTCAAATGTAAACTACAGATTTCCATATATTTGCATACCCAAATAAATTTCAAAATATTTTTTGGAAAAGTTTTTCAAAAATAACCTTTTTAAAAAAAAACTGGTCGAACGATTTTCGATATTTTTTTTTCCTAGATTTACGTATAGCTTCGAAATTTTATTGCATACTTTGTTTTTCCGAGAAAACTCTTAAACTAATTTAAAAAATCAAAGAATTTTCGAAATTATTTAAATTTTTTTAATAGCCATATATGCAGCCACAATAAGCAATTGCTTATCATAAGAGCAAGTTCGTGCGACCCAGTCGTGCATTTTATTTTTTTTTGCATGAATTCATAATTTGCCTTATAGTACCTATAATCGCAAGTAAAAATACTTGTATTTGACCACTATACATAAAACCGTTATTAAATCTTGGCTCTTAGTTATCTTACTGGTGCCCATGATGTTGCCATTTCGATTGGGGTTTTTGAGGGGCCTCCTGGGATCGAGCCCCAACCTGGGCACCAGTTTTTCGATTATCCCACAGGTTCAACTACACGCCACTTGTGGGATTTTCGTGATATAAATAATATTTAAATCTCAATCCACTGTGCCAACCAAAATGACGTACAATTTGCATTGGAAAGCCCTTAGGTCTTAAAGGCATATAGTTAAAATTATTATTATTATTAATTGTAACGACATCGGCCTGTTGCAATTTTATTATAAGTAGATGTTTATTATAATGTTTTTTTTTCTACGTATGTGACAACTTTATAGCTCAGTCGTGTTGCTGAAGATGACCGAAGATGAAAATTAGGTTTATATTAGTTGAGTCAAATTGAATGTCATTTTTATTTTAAATAAGTTTCATAAATTAATGAAGTAATTTATTATCCAAGAATCTTTCCAGGCACAATTTACTGATTTTTATGTTTTAATCACTTGCTATCACTACTTTATTATTAGTAGTTTCACAAAACACTTATTTAATTGAAGCTTTAAGAAAACAGTGTCAACGACGTCGAGTCGGTGCACAAAACGAGACAAAAAACTGCTGACGTCGCTAGCTGCTTAGTTGTATTATTAGCTGAATATTTCGTGACTTTTGCAGGAAAAATTGCGAGAATCTAAAAATTCACTATTTACCTTGAAAATGTATTAAGTACCACGCTGTAAATGCGACCGATAAATTCCATTTATCTTCGAAATGAAACTACCTGCCTATATTTTTTTTTTAATTTCACAACTACAACACACAACATGTTATAAATTTCAGTGAATTTGTCTATTTAATTTTATAGTTATAACATTAGAAGCTTCTGCACAAAGATGTATTCTTCTGTTATGAAAAAGGAAAAACTTTTCATCGAAGTCATCGAACAGATAACACAATACACATCGTTTGACAAAACATTGCACATACTTAATACAAAATACGGTTTTATCATACTCATACACACAAAACAATATACTTACAAATGAAATAGTAGTCATTTCCAGGAAGGAACTCCAAGCCACCTGGCTGAGGGGTAAATGGTCGGAACGTTATTGTAAAAAACATAAGCTTTTGTGGCTTATCACAAATGGCTATGACACGCGGATCGGCATTTGTAATCCTGCATGTTTCGTATTCAACTTTCGATACATTATAAATAATGTACTTCTCGGTCTCGTTTTCAAATGTACCAGGCTCATAAACAGGGCAAATTATGTGAACTTGATCAAACTCAAACGCTAGATTTCCTTTGTTCACATCGATTATGTGGTCTGTGTTGTCTATACGAAATCTGAAAATATAGAATTAAATTAGTTTAGCGTAAAATTATAATTTCATTGAGTTTGGGGAAATATTATATCGATCCATTGACAACATAAATACAAATCAATATCTCGGTAAGGGCAGAGCGTATACATGATAAATTACTTTAAAATATGTGAGAAAAACCAGGAGTCGGCAGGACCAAATTTTTTTTATTGCATAATTAGATGCTTATTAAATGCCAAACAAAAATAATGCCAGAGGGTTTTAATAAAAATTAATGATCTGGTAATTTCAGGTATCTTTAAAATACACTATGTTTAATAATATGAAAAAAAAATTGATCCTCGAATTAAATGATATAGAAAAACAAAACTGAAAAAACTATTAAATAAAATAAAAATAAAGAAAATTTAATTTTAAAAGAAATGTATTTTATTAAAATTAAATCAAGTTTTTGTTGTCAATATGACACAACATAAAATTTTTTATAATATAAAAATTAAAATATTAAGCGCGACGTCTTTCGAACAATATGTTCATCTTTAGGCGCGACGGATGATACTCAGAAACGCGTCGCACTTAATATTTTAAATTTTATGTTATAAAAAATTTTATGTTGTGTCATAATTTGGCGAAAAAAACTTAATTTAATTTTAATAAAACACATTTCTTTTAAAATTTAATTTTCTTTATTTTTATTTTATTTAATAAGAATCACAACATGGTGACTGAACCCCATAATTATTAAAGTTATTAAAAAAACTAAATTTTGTGTGCCTTTTTTTCAATACATTTTTTTTCTTAACTTTTTTTTAATCTGCTTCTAGAATTAAGTGCTCATTGAGTACAAACTTAATTCTGCATTATCTCGACAAAATTTTGAAAACCTGAATTCAAAAAATGAAATTTACAAAAAAAAAAGTCAGTTCTCGTGTTCTGCTAACTTTCACGGTCGAACGGTTTGAAATATATTTTTTTCCTAGATAAATACAAAGCAATGAAATATTATTGCATACTTATTTTAAGAAACCTTATAAAACAAATCTATGATTCTTATATATGTTATTTCATTTTGCTTCCTATTATATATACATACATACATAGCTAACTAATGTAACATCGAATAAACCTTATTTCCCAAAAACTAGGAAATAAGCTCGAAAACTTTATTACCAATTTAGGGTAATAAGTGCGAGCGTTGTTATGGCAATTCTGCAAAAAAAAAATCGACTTTATTTCTCAATGGAATTCGACTTTGTTTTCTAGTTGTCGGCTTTATTTCTTTACTTTGTAATATGCGATCATTGTTTAAAAAACGTCCTCGCAGTGGCGGCGTGGTAATTTTGGCTTCCAAATCGTCAATCGCAGCTGGCATCTAGGCGGCCAATTTACGGTAACATAACGTGAAATTAAGTGCTCACCCGAATGATTTCTCAACAAGTCCATTGTTTCACGTGCTGTATTGCTCGTAGTGCCGTCCGGAGCTCACCAAGATCATGTAGACCGAGAGCCAATGACATAATGAATCAAGTCATTTATATAATGTTGTAAGGCATATCAATAGAAAGCGTTAGGGGAGTTAGACAAGAAAAAGTTTGTCTGGCAGTTTTTTGGTGTGACGAACATGGGGTAAATTCGACACAAAAGTGTGACAAAAATGAGTTAAGTCAAGTCACATATATAATGTTGTAACTCATTTCAATAGAAAGCTTTTGATTAGTTAGACAAAAAAAAGTTTGTCTGGCAGCATTTTGGTGTGACGAACGGGAACGGTAAGAAATCCCGATTTCCAAAATCCCGAATGCAAGAAATCCCGACTATTTTCGGGGACAAAAACGACATAATCCCGAAAACCAAAATCCCAAATACAAAAATCCCGAACGACATAACCCCGATTTTCAAAAAAATCCCGACTAACCGATTTGAAAATCCCGAATGTCAGTACTTTTTAGTACTTTTTAAAACTTTTTAATTTTACACTATTTAGAGAAATCTTGTTTATATTTAGTTCGTTCTGGTTGATTCCTATGTTTTTAAATGATATTATTGCAATTTAACCCCGATTTCATGCCATTAATTACGATTTTTGTTGTTCGGGATTTTTGGGTCGGGATTTTGTCATACAGGATTTTGTCAATAGGGATTTTGTCGCTCAGGATTTTTTCATTCGGGATTTTGTCGCTCAGGATTTTTTCATTCGGGATTTTGTCTTTCGAGATTTTGTAAATCGGGATTTTTTTTTAATTAGGCGCCTTAGAAAATAATTTTTGGTTGGTTCTTGGTGATTCTCATAATCTGGCTACCCTTTTTGAATGAATTTTTTGATTTTTCCCTTGAAAAAATTAAAAAAATTGGAAAATCAAGAAATTTTTATTTATTTTGAAAAATAAAAAAAAAAATATTGTTGGAAAGGGGCATTCATTACCTATCAGAAAATGCAACAATAATCAAAATAGGTCCTATGTTTCAAAAGTTATTGACAAAAAACGGAGTAAAAATCGACCCTCTGCCTCTAGGACGTCTATTAACGAAGTTACAGCCAAAAAACAAAATGACTAAATTATCCGATTTTTTTTTCGTTTTTAATCGTTTTAAAACCAATATATAAAGCATAATATGCGTACAAATAGTAAAACATTATATATCATTGGAAAGGTACATTCATTACCTTTAATAATATGTATGAATTAGAACGAAAGCTCAAACATTTCAAAAGTTATTGACGAAAACATGAGCGAGAGACCAAAATCCAAAAAAATATTGAAACACACAAAATGTATTTTTTCTTCTTTTGATTAATTTATATCCTTCGGGACTTCCAGGTTCTATTGATTACGAAAACTGTTTGACATAGGCGCCTGCCTGACAAATTTACATACCATTAGTGGAGCAGCAAAGCTGCGTGAGCGCGGTGTGCCCCCGAAAAAGGAGGAGAAAATCAAAAGATCCCGCGAAGCGGGCCAACCAGGTCAAATTAATTACAAATGTTACAGACACAGGCGCCTGCCTGACAAATTTACATACCCTTAGCGGAGCAGCGAAGCTGCGTGAGCGCGGTGTGCCCCCGAAAAAGGAGGAGAAAATCAAAAGATCCCGCGAAGCGGGCCACCCAGGTCAAATTAATTACAAATGTTACAGACACAGGCGCCTGCCTGACAAATTTACATACCCTTAGCGGAGCAGCGAAGCTGCGTGAGCGCGGTGTGCCCCCGAAAAAGGAGGAGAAAATCAAAAGATCCCGCGAAGCGGGCCACCCAGGTCATATTAATTACAAATGTTACAGACACAGGCGCCTGCCTGACAAATTTACATACCCTTAGCGGAGCAGCGAAGCTGCGTGAGCGCGGTGTGCCCCCGAAAAAGGAGGAGAAAATCAAAAGATCCCCTGAAGCGGGCCACCCAGGTCAAATTAATTACAAATGTTACAGACACAGGCGCCTGCCTGACAAATTTACATACCCTTAGCGGAGCAGCGAAGCTGCGTGAGCGCGGTGTCCCCTCGAAAAAGGAGGAGAAAATCAAAAGATCCCGCGAAGCGGGCCACCCAGGTCAAATTAATTACAAATGTTACAGACACAGGCGCCTGCCTGACAAATTTACATACCCTTAGAGGAGCAGCGAAGCTGCGTGAGCGCGGTGTGCCCCCGAAAAGGAGGAGAAAATCAAAAGACCCCGCGAAGCGGGCCACCCACCCAATTGATTACGAAAACTGTGAAATATAGTAAGAATTTTGCGAGATATCAAATAATATAAAAGCAATCTTTAGTTTTTGAGCATAAGAGTAGGTAAAAGTAAGAAATTCGCGCGAATTTCTTGCTTTTGCCTACTCTTATGCTCAAAAACTAAAGATTGCTTTTATATTATTTGATATCTCGCAAAATTCTTACTATATTATAAAATATTATTATATAAGAAAACTGGAAATCTGAACTCTTATTTGCATCATTTTGTTGAATATCAATTTATATCTCTTTTTGAAAATTTGTTCGCCCTGAAAAGAGCGGTTTGCATAACTTCTACATGTATATTGGAATCCATTTTAAAAAAAATCGATTTTACACACACAAAAAAAAACTCAACACGGAACAATACACAGAATTTTCGCACTCGCTTTATTTTCGTTCGGGATTTTGTCGGTCAGGATTTCGTTATTCGGGATTTTGTCGGTCGGGATTTCATTCGTCGGGATTTTGTCATTCGGGATTTTGTCATTCGGGATTTTTTCAGTCGGGATTTAGTCTTTCGGGATAATAGTCTACGTCAAAGCACTTCACTTCACTTAGAAAACACTTCACTCCAATAAAAATACTTATAAAATGGTACCTCAAATCGTAAACATCGACAAAAAAAAATCAAAACGAGCACACATTTTTTTTTTTTTTTAATAGTAGTAGATAGTACCAAAAAAAAGTAGTGCAAAAATCGGGATTTTGTCAGTCTGGATTTTAGATACCGGATTTTGGGATTCGGGATTTTGGATTCGGGATTTCGGCAATCGGGATTTTGGCAGTCGGGATTATGTCGTTCAGGATGCTGTCAATCGGGATTTCGTACCCAACCCCTTTTTGTTGTTAAGCTATTTAAAAATAACCGAACCTACTACTTCACAATAACAAGAAAATCTAGCCTAACAATCATCACACGGATTGCACAGGTGATCATTTTAAGTTCGGTTATTTTTGAATAGCTTAGCAACAAAGAGTTCTAGAGCCATACGGTTTTCAGTGTTTTACTAAGAACTAATAAGAGCATAAAATTTTGAAAAAAAAAATATTTAATTACGTATAATTTTGAAAAAAAATTGTTTGAAATTTTTGTTTTTCAAAGTTTTGAGTTTGAAAATTAATTTTTCTAAAACGATGTACTAGAATAACTTTATTTGAAAATACAATTAAAGAAAAGATTTTTTGCTTTACAAAAACGTATATTATAGCATTATAGGAGGTGCGGTTATTTTTAAATATTTTTTTTTCGAATATAAGTCATTTTTCCAGAAAATTGCCCCTACCGTTTAAATGGAGGGGAATAGCCCCCCCCTCTCTTAGGATTTTTGTTCTTGTTTTAACACAACCTATTCGTTCTGTTACAAAAGTACCCAAATAAGTTAATTTTTGAAATTTTGTCATACTCTGTGTCGAATTTACCCCATGTTCGTCACACCAAAATGCTGCCAGACAAACTTTTTTTTGTCTAACTAATCAAAAGCTTTCTATTGAAATGAGTTACAACATTATATATGTGACTTGACTTAACTCATTTTTGTCACACTTTTGTGTCGAATTTACCCCATGTTCGTCACACCAAAAAACTGCCAGACAAATTTTTTCTTGTCTAACTCCCCCAACGCTTTCTATTGATATGCCTTACAACATTATATAAATGACTTGATTCATTATGTCGTTGGCTCTTAGACTAATGGGCTTAAAGTTCTGGGGGAGAGTACGATAACTTGGCCGCCAAGTTTTGATAACGGGGTTTTATAGAGGGGTTAAATACAAGCATTTTTTACTATGGGAGGGGGGGTCTATCTCACCCCGTTTAGAAGGTAGGGGCAATTTTCGACAAAAAAAATGACTTAATCAAAAAAAAAAAATTTAAAAACAACGGTAACACCTACAATAAAGAACTATACCAGGTTCAAAAGCCAGAACTCTGTTCTTTAATTTTCAATTTAAGTTTTTTTATTTATGCCAATAGTTTTCAAAAAAATTGCATTCAAACTCAAAATTTTGATAAAAAAAATGAAAAAAAAAAGTTTAGACCATTTTTTTCCAAATTGTGAAATTAAATGCCAAATTGGCTTTGCATGTTCGATGCTCATATTAATTCTGAATTAAACGCAAGAAACCAAATAATTTTATATCTTTTAGGTTTTGAGAAAATTGAAAATTACTAAAACTATTTTCTTATGACGTTTTTGTTTTTTGGTATTTACGGTGATCTCGCTTTGAGGATTGATGTCATCTTTGTTATTAAAGTACAGCAATTCATTTAGCGCGTTACCCAGAAAATAACAAAAACTATTTGATATAGGCGCCTGCCTGACGACTGGACATACCCTTAGCGGAGCAACGAAGTTGTGTGAGGGCGTGTGCCCCCGAAAAAGGAGGAGAAAATCAAAAGATCCCGCGAAGCGGGCCACCCTGATACAACTGATTGCAAATACTATTGACACAGGCGCCTGCCTGACAAATAAACATACCCTTAGCGGAGCAACGAAGTTGCGTGAGCGTGGTGTGCCCCCGAAAAAGGAGGAGAAAATCAAAAGATCCCGCGAAGCGGGCCAACTTGATACAACTGATTGCAAATACTATTGACACAGGCGCCTGCCTGACAAATAAACATACCCTTAGCGGAGCAACGAAGTTGCGTGAGCGCGGTGTGCCCCCGAAAAAGGAGGAGAAAATCAAAAGATCCCGCGAAGCGGGCCACCCAGGTCAAATTAATTACAAATGTTATTGACACAGGCGCCTGCCTGACAAATATACATACCCTTAGCGGAGCAGCGAAGCTGCGTGAGCGCGGTTTGCCCCCGAAAAAGGAGGAGAAAAACAAAAGATCCCGCGAAGCGGGCCACCCAGGTGCAATTGATTACAAATACTATTGAGACAGGCGCCTGCCTGACATATAAACATACCCTTAAAAAGGGGGTTTAAATCCCTAGATCCTGCGAAGCGGGTTACCCAGGTACTGTTGATACCATAAACTGTTTGAGTTCGTCTGCCTGACGTCTGGAATGTGTGTTAGCATTGTATGGTAAGCAAGTTTACTCAAATACCAAAAATAATACAACTTGATTACAAAAGTAGTTTTGGAATTTTTTAATTTTCTCAGTAACTAGAATACATAAAAAGATTCGGTTTTTTGTATTCGATTAAGAATTGATATAGGCACTGATGACAGAAAGCCAGTTTAACACTTTATTTTACAATTTTGAAAGAAATTGGTGTAAACTTTTTTTTTTTTTTTTATCAAAATTTTGAGTTTGCATGCAAATAGTTTTAAAACGATTGACATTTAGAATTTTATTTTAATTTAAGAACAGATTTCTGGCTTTCAAAACCGGTATAAAACTTCATTGTAGGTAATGCCATTCTTTTTTAAGATTTTGATTTCCATTTTAAGTCATTTTTTCGAAAATCGCCCCTACCTTCTAAACGGGGTGAGATGGACCCCCCTCCCATAGTAAAAAATGCTAGTATTTAACCCCTCTATAAAAAACCGTTATCAATTCTTGGCGGCCAAGTTATCGTACTCGTGCCAAGTTCTGGATGCACAGCACATAATGCATTAACATGGCGCGATAACGGGTAACATTCTGATTCGCCTCATTTTTGAAGAAATATGGACCAACGTTTTCAGCAGCCCATAAACTTCAACGCTCAACCTACTGTTAATCTATAATGGTATAATGGTAGGTCTTCGGGTCGCTCATCAGCCCCGTTATGGCAATTTCGTTTCAATTGAGCCAGAAATGGGCTTCACCACTGAACAAAATTTCACGATAAAACACCAGATTTTCATTGATTTAATCAAAAAGATCATTCATGGTATTGCGAGCAATGTAAGGGTGCAAGTTCTTTTCTGAGTAGGTCGGGTGAGCAAACACATCAACAGCAATTATGTTCCCAAAAACAAAGTTCTACTCTACAAGTAACAAAGCCAGCACATAAAAAATTAGATTTCCTGCAATTAAAAGCAATCACCTCCTTGCATGTTCAACTTCAAAAAACACAAGATCAACGTACTATATTCAATGTTCCACGCAAATTATATTCTCAGCTAAAAGCACCACCTATTCCCCTTTCTGAAAAGAACAAAGATATCTCTAAACCCAAATTTCTACAGTCAAAATCGGCGTCTTCACAGTCCAGGTCCAATGTGAGCAAGTCACGAGCGTCAACGAAAATGGGAAAATTGGAGTTGCAGCTACTGTGCAGAAGTTGATTGTCATAATCCACAAGAACGAGTCAGTCTGTGGTCAACCACAATAAATTCAACATAAATAAAAAGACCAACTAAACATGGCGCAGCCGATTACGAACAATATTTTGTTTGTATATTTACACCTCAATTATTAGACCATGGTCAGAGAACGCGTGCGTACTAAGCAAATTAAAAAGAAAAAGAATATTCCTAGTTGTAAGAGAAAGTGGAAAACATTATCTGAATTAAACTCACATTCTGAATCGGACTTAATTGACAACGAATACAGTAAAATTAAAGTTGACATTGATAAATCATTAATTTGCCCTTCATCTTGAGGTAATCTTTTAAACAAAACCTCGTGCGCCCCGTATGCAATTCACAAACACGGGAGGAAAATGGAATTCAAACCACCTGCTATATTTTTAATGGATAGAAAGGAGAATGGGCAATTTTGTATGGACCCTGGGCGTGGGCGGCCAAGAATGATATTGCTATTTATTGGTTTGAATTAGTTCTACTTTTACTTTCTAGAAGTTTTATGACTGTAGTGTACTTCTAAAACTTATAAAAAACATTTTTGTTTTTGAATTCTTCATAAAATTTCACTTAGTATATGCACTTGCATAGTTTGTATCTAAATATAAACAAAGTCAAGGTTAATATGTTTATTGAAGAGTGGAAGAAACTTGCGCTCCTATTGATTCCATACAATAAAACTTGATATTAAATATCTTTTTTCTAAATGAAATACATTGTTATGTCCACAGAAAAACTTGTTCCTGAATAATAAAACCTTAGTTTGGGACTAATTCTATCAATGGCCGCGAGCGCCCAAAACTGCCCATACTCCTTTATCAGAACATTTTAAGAAATTCAAACAACGGTTTGACACTTTTATGCTAGCTTTTAAAAGTGATAAAAAAGTAGAAAAAAATCAAAATATCAAAACTGCTATACGGCGAAGACGCACGTGATGTTTACAATACACATGATGTAAAAAGTAACTTTGATGCAACACTAAAAAATGTTAGAGATGCTTTTGAGACTTAGACGAAGTCTACGAAAGGTATAAGTTCTATAGTCGTACCCAAAGAAAGGACGAGAACTTTGATCATTCTCTCACTGATATAAAACATCTATTAGCCTCGTGTGAATTTTCTCCAGACGAACTTAATAAAGCTATACGTGACCGTATCAATTTCGGAAAAAATTCTTAAACCTGCAAGCTGCTCTACATTACCGACACTACATCTCATGATCTCATACACAAACCATTACCAAAGAAAAAATCTACATTGCCCACTTATGCATTTCTGAACAGGGTGATCATAAAGAACACAAATAAATAAAATAAATTAAACAACAACAAAAAAGTAAAAAAGAAAAAGAAACACAAAAAAAAAACATAGATAAACAAATTGATATATTAAACAATGGCTTCTTGCGCTTTATGTAAAAATATCACAGACTATATGATTGACTCAATTATGTGTCAGGGAAATTGCAGAAAACTTTTTCACGTCACATGTATCGACGCTCCTTTCAGCACAATTAAGCTATTTAAGGACAGAAAATCATTTTACTATTTCTGCAACGAATGTGACCCGTTTGTTCTCACAAATATCTCTCGTGACGTGCTAGAAAACAGAAAAAATCTTGAAAATCTACATGACCAGTTGCTGAATTTAGCTAAACAAGTTGAAACATTAACCTCTGTTTCTCAAACGGACGATATACAACCACAAAGCGTTAAAAGACAAACCAGAAATAATACAAAAATCAAAAATACCACGACCATCATAAAACCAAAAAAATCATCGAAACGAAAAAGTGACGAATTAGATGCAGAAAGCTCTCTCCAAAATCCTTCGATGAAAAAAACGGCTAAGTCAATATTTGATTCTCATGCACTTACTCGTAAATTGACTAATTTTAATTTTAATGAGAATTCTGCAATTCCTCAAACTCTTCTTCCTCAAACTCTTCTTCCATCGACATCAGCTCCAAAACTTGCCAATTCAAGTTCAACTGAAACAGCTCCATCTTCGTTTACCTTAGCTACTAATACAACAAAAACAACAGACATCGCAACTGCTTCGTCTTCAAATTCAAGCTCGATTAATGAAGTCCAACTTAAGGCAGCACAAAGATTTAAATGCTTATTTTTATCCAACTTTGATCCAGAGACAAGCTGCGAAAATATTTGTAAATTCGTCACTTCCCTGTTCTCAAATGCTAAAATAAAAATTGAACGACTTCAAACAAAAAGTAATGACTACACATCCTTTAAACTGTATGTTACTCAGGAAATATTCAATCAATTACTTGAAAAATCATTATGGCCGGATAATATAATTATTCATGAATTTGTAAACAAAAGGAATAATATTCGCCCTTTTCAAAACACACTGACAAGACATGTAAATCGTCGCCACTAATAAATTTTTTCTATCAAAATGTGAGAGGACTTCGGACAAAGACCAATAAGGTCTACTTTTCAACAATAACCTGCTCTTATGACGTTATTTCCCTCACCGAAACATGGCTGTATGCTGGTATCAAAGACTGCGAACTTTTTGATAGCACATTTAATGTTTTTAGACGTGACCGGTATTCAGATCCGAATATAGATACCGTGGGAGGTGGAATCTTGATTGCTGTAAGATCGTCTTTCATATCTACGCCAGTACATGTTCCTGTAGCCTTTGACAATGAATTTCTCTGCGTTAAAATATCTTTAAGTAACAAAAACATTTACCTTGTTACTGTATATATTGTTCCGGGAAGTCGCTGTGATGTTTATGATAAAGCTTTTGAATTCATTAACTATATCAATGAATTATTAGAATATAACGACGAGCTGATTTGCCTCGGCGACTTTAATCTTAGCAATATTGCTTGGTTACGATGTCCTGAATCGAACGTAATGTTGCCAACTGGACATCTTAAATCTGGTGACTCAAAACTAATTGACGATTTAAACTCACTTGGACTACACCAATTTAACGATGTTTCTAATTGCAATGGAAGAATTTTGGATCTAATTTTTGCAAGCTGTGATGAAGATATTGTTGTGGAAAAATCAACAGATCCTTTAGTAGGTGAAGATAACCATCATCCATCTTTATCTTTTTCACTTTCTTTTGATTTAATATTTCATTCTGACCTTACTGAAAACTTTTACACTTTTAATTTTAAAAAGACAGATTTTAACAAACTAAATATGCTGCTGCCACAAGTTGATTGGTCATATCTCAATAATTGTTTAACTGTGAACACTATGGTCTTTGAATTTTATAATGTCTTGTTTGATTGTTTTTTAAAATGTGTACCTCTAACTTCTGTAAAATCGAGATCATCAGTTCCAGATTGGTATGATAGTGAAATTAAAAGCCTTAAGAACCTTAGAAACAAGTTTTGGTCAGTTTATAAATTATCTCGAAGTGAAGCCGACTTTGAAAACTTTTGCCGTGCTCGTGAAAATTTCAATAGAGCTTCAAGTTTAAAATATTTGAATTATCTGCAGAAGGTACAAAGAGATCTTAAAATGAATCCAAAATATTTTTGGAACTTTATAAATAGTAAAAGGAAGTCTTGTCCATATCCGTCTGTTTTTAAGTCAAACGATATATCTAGTCATGACCCTCGTGTTATTACACAATTGTTTGCAGACTTTTTTCAAAATGCCTTTAACTGTGATACTAACATCTGTGATACTTTAAACTGTGATACTTCGAACTGTGATATACTTGACGAAAATAGCCAAAATTTTGGCTTTTTGAAATCATTCTCTTACTTGACTGATATAAACTTCAATATTAATTCTGATAACATTGCTAAGTTTATATCTAATCTTGACGAGAATTGTAAACCAGGTCCGGATGGTGTACCTTCTATTATTTTAAAAAAATGCGCAAATAATTTGCTTTTACCCTTATCCACTCTCTTTAATTGTTCTCTGTTTTCTTGTCAATTTCCGTGTATTTGGAAAAAATCCTTCATAATACCTTTACACAAAAAAGGTAAAAAAGACGAAATTCAAAACTATAGGCCTATAGCCAAACTATCGGTTATTCCGAAGCTTTTTGAAGCTATTATTTGTGAATCTCTGTGTTTCTATGTCAAATCAGTCATTGTTCCGAATCAACATGGCTTTACAAAAGGTCGCTCTACTGTAACGTTTCTTATGGAGCTAACCGATCTTTGCATTGATGCATTTAAGAAAAAGATAGTAATTGACTGCGTCTTTACAGACTTTAGTAAGGCATTTGATAAACTCTCTCATAAGATCTTGCTAAAAAAGCTAAGAAATCTTGGTTTTAGCGAAAATTTTGTTATGTGGCTTCAATCTTATTTATTAAACAGATCTTATGCAGTGTTGTTTAGCGATTGTCCATCAAATTATTTTACAGTTAACTCTGGAATACCACAAGGCAGCCATTTAGGACCTCTACTTTTTATTTTATTTATTAATGACTTACCATCTATCTTGAAGTATTCTAAATGCCTCATTTACGCGGATGATGTGACAATTTTTAAAACTATTTCTAGTATTAGTGATTGTGAAATGTTGCAATCCGACCTTAATTCGTTTTTTGACTGGTGTGTTCGTAATTGCTTGTCTCTTAATATAAATAAATGTAATTTTATGAGCCTCACAAGAAAACTTTTAGTAACTCCATTTAATTATTCGTTAAATGGAATTTCCCTATCATGTATGGAAAACGTAAATGTTCTTGGCGTCATATTAGATCGAAAGCTTGAATTTATTCAGCACATCAACTCCATATCAAATAAAGCCAATTCAATTCTAGGCTGGATTAAGAGAGAGTCACGGCAATTTTCAGATCCTTTTGTTACAAAACAGCTTTTTATAACATTTGTTCGTCCCATTCTTGAATATGCTTGCCAGGTTTAGTCACCCCATTACGAATGCCATATATTAAGGTTAGAACGTGTTCAAAAAAGATTTCTGCGATTTGCCTTGCGGGGCTTAGGTTGGGAAAATCCTTACGAGCTTCCCGCATACATCATTCGACTGAAACTAATTGATTTGCCATCCCTTGTGAATAGACGTTCTTATTTAAGTTTTGTTTTTATTGTTAAATTAATAAATGGTAACATAGACTCTTTGTACCTTTTGTCTCGAATAAATTTTAATATTCCTCAAAGAAACTTAAGGAATCAACCTAGCTGCATAAATGTCCCAAACTGTCGTACTAATTATGAACGATTTTCTCCCTTAAACAAAATGTTTGAATTATTTAATCTTCTCAATAATAGCTGTAATAACTTATTTGACCAATCGTTAAATTTTTCATCTAAATTTCAGTCAAATTTGTATTCAATTATATAATTGTACTCTTATTATAGACATAAGTACTTTATATCTGAAGCTAGTCTTTAGGTATGTAAATAAATAAATAAAAACTGTTGGGAGTGGGAAATATCACTTTGGAGGAGGCGATACTGGACAAATACAGGTTGGAAGACGTGCGTGTAAAAAGTAACATAGATGCAACACTAACAAAATATTTAAGATGCGTTTAAGACTTATTGTAACAACAATTGTACAGTGTCGATTTACCTCCCATCGGCAACGCACGCGTTCTGTGTTGGTCTTGTCGAGATGCGAAGTTCATATGGATACCCTGCCAAGAAGAAGCCTACAGGAGCTCCTAAAAAGCTCCGCATCTGCTTGCTCGGATTGAGATTTGAAATGTATACCGATTGCAAGGTATTCAAGCACACTATGGCCAAGAATTTGAATAGCTGCGTAGCCCATTGGGCTATGCAGTTAGAAGAGTTTAATTGTGAAGATCATCATCGTTCCGGTACTGCGATACATCACGTTGATGTCGTTGAAGTTGTCTCCCAGTTTGTTGCTACGCCATAGAGGATGGATCTCTGAAAGCAGTTTAGAACGCACAGCTAAAAGACGGGATTTGTTGTGCTATTCGAGAGATTCTTGCTAAGTTAGATTCCTATGAAAGACTATTACCTAAGAGGGGGATCACTGTTCAAATGTATTGATGGTATTTACGTTCTGGTAGTACCAAAATCATTGCAGATGCAAATCATTTGCATGATCCACGAGAAGGGACATTTTGGTCTCGGTAAGGTATCTCAATTAATTATAGACGATTTTTTTATTCCACAGGCTTACCGCAAGATTGCTGAAGTCATAAGTAAATGCATCTGCTGTATCCTCAGTTCAAAGAAAGCTGGTTAAAAGGAGTCACTACTCTACCCGATTGAAAAGTTTGATCAACCGTTGGATACGTATCATGTGGATAATTTTGGGCCACTCCCATCCACAACGAAGCATTATCGATATATACTTCTTGTCGTCGACGCATTTTGCAAATTTATGTGGATGTATACGGTAATAAGTACTACCACAAACGAAGTCATCAACCGTTTGGACATGCGGGCACAAGTTTTTGAATCAACGCTATCCCAGTGTGATATGACTCCTCCTGTACTTGAGAACGTGAATGGTTTTATGGGACAAATTTTCTTTCGCACTCGTACAATTGCAAGAGTACTAAAAGATCTCAACATACACAAATCCGCTGGCCCGGATAGTATTTCTTCCACAGTTCTGAAGAGGTGTGCTTCCACGCTGGCAAAACCACTGCGTAAGCTTTTCTTTGAAACCGGGTCGAATCAAAGAGTAATTAGACCTTACTGTAGCATGCGGAGCTCTGATACAGTGGACTTTTAATTCTCTAGCTAATCGTGGGAACCAAATGTATAAAACAAAAAACATTTTTATTCCGCGGGATGTAACCGCCAATGAACTTGCGGATCGCATGGAAAAAGAACTCCATGGCACAGATCCGAAACCGGCAAGCAACAATAGCCAAAGGAGGATGCCTCCTAGGCAGCAAAACGGGGAAGCTGGACGTGGCTCATCGTCCGCTTGTCAGGGTAGGAAACCTGCCGGACAAGAGGAAAATAAGACTCGAGGAACGTCTTCTAGTAGTCAGGGAAGAATACCTCCCGGTCACGAAGAAGATGTTGAAAAACCCCAAAAAGTCAACTGTGGTGAAAGAACACCAGCACCACAGGAGGTAGCCACAACCTCATCTGGTGAGGCGAGGCAATCAAAAAGACCACCATACAGCCGCAATCGCCGACTTACACCACTACCGGAAGTGGGTGAACCAGGCGCACTGGATGATCCACTCAGGAAAGGGTTAAGCGGAGCGTGTACAAAGTGGTACCTCCGATTCCTGGACGAGGGCATGACCCCTCAGGAAGCCAGGAAAAAGGTGAATGAAAGGAAAGTTATTCCTAACGATGGGCAGCAAAACTACAGACAGGTTAAGAGGGACAGCAGCCACATCACCCCTCCCCGAAAACAAGCACCCAAGAAACCTAAAACGGCAGAAACAGCAAAACGTCCCAACACCGTAAAAACAAGACCGAGCGAAGTCAAGAAAACTTCCTATGCCAACGCTGCCAAACTGGTGAAAGTAGTTGCTGTATTGCCAAAAGAATATCCCCAAGTCACGCTCAGTACAGCCGACTTAACGTTACTTGAGGAGGCCCTTATTGAGGAAGTTTCCTTAGGGTGGGAGCATAAACTCAAATTTGAAGGCATACACTTCAAAACTGGCCTGCTTGTGGTGGATTGCTTGGAATCTAACACAGCTAAGTGGCTTAGAGAAAAGGCTCCCAAAATAAGTACTTGGAAAGGAGTATAAATTACGTCGTGCCTGGGGGTGAAATCGCCAAAATGCACATGATCACTCTATTTCTTCCAAGAAGCTCTGGGCAAGAAGACCAGAGATCGCTTGCTCTGATTAAAGCACAGAATGAGGGACTAAACATCCAGGCATAGAAAGTGCTCAAGAGCAAGGTCGAAGGCAGAGGTCAGCTAATGGTCATAGGCATTGACGATAAGTCAGCAGAAGCCATTATGAAGGCCAACCACGAACTTCATTACAAGTTCAAGAAAGTGGCCGTGTCTGGCCTCAGAAAGACGGATACTCGGCTAGTTCACCAGTTATTCGAAGCAGAAAGGCAGGCAGATACCAACATAAGTGGTACCCCTCCAAACCCCCTCCTGACAACCCCCCCACCTCTCCAAAATCCATAAACCCTCCCTCAACTCCTGAAAAACCCCTTCCAACCAACAACTCCACCATAAAATCCCATCCATCCAAAGGAGTAGTTGGAACACCTTCCCTAACCTCTAATCCACCTCACTCCCAAAATACACCTTCTCCGGCAGATAGCGACATAGAGGGCATGGACCTTTCTCCTAGCCGAGAAGAAGCCGACGAAACGCTTCCCACAGAGGAAGAAGAGACCATCTGCTTGCAGATGAGGGGCAGTTGCCCCCACCTCTTAACCGAGATGACCAGACGCGGGATCAGCACCAGGGCAGCCCAAGTGAATATCCATCATGCTAAAGCGGCGTCAGCCGTGATAGCTAGGAAATTCACGAAGGACAACTTAAGGCTAGCGCTGATCCAAGAACCCTGGATATATGGGGGACAAGTTAGAGGCCTTAATTGTAAGGATTCAAAGGTAATCTGGGATACGAGAGAAGACTCGCCCAGAACATGTATAATGATAAGAAATAATATAAACCCTATGTCTTTCAGAATACATGACGAGGGACTTGGTTCCAATCCAAGGGGATATAACCATCGAGGGAAACCACAGAACTCTGGTAATAGCATCGGCCTACTTTGCAGGTGACGGCGAAAATATTCCACCAGCGGAAGTACAAAAACTGGTGGACTACTGCAGCAGTAGGAACTTACCGATACTAATCGGTTGTGACGCCAACGCCCACACACAACATGGGGCAGCACCGACATAAACCAAAGGGGTGAGTACCTTTTAGAATTCCTTCTCGTAAGAAACCTAGATATTTTCAATGTAGGGAACAGCCCTACCTTTATAACTAGAACAAGAGAAGAAGTCTTAGACTTAACCTTTGGATCACCAAACTTAAGTCAAGCTCTAAGAGATTGGAGAGTCTTCAACGAACCCTCAATGTCTGACCACAGAATCATTGTGTTTCTATTAGAGGGCCTTCACACAGAGAATACCTCTGTGAGGAACCCAAGAAATACGAACTGGCAACTATATAAAAACACCCTTAAGACCAATATTGAACAGTTAGGTCCAATTAGTACGACTAATAGTCACACTGCACTAGAGAATATAGTTCAGCAGTTTAGTGGGGCAATCAATGAGGCGTATGAACTCAGTTGCCCTATAAAAACTGCTAGAAAACAGAAAGACGCTCTATGGTGGAGCAATAATCTTTTAAAACTAAGATATAGGGTAAGAAAACTCTTTAATAAGGCAAAGAGAACTGGAGTGGCAAAAATATTCTGAAGAGCTTACCACATACAACAAAGAACTAAGAAAGGCCAAAAGAAACAACTTCAAAACTTTTTGCGAAGACATATCCTCCACACCTGTAGCTGCCATACTACACAAAGCACTGTCGATGGAGAACACTTTAACATCATTGGCACTTAGGAACGCAGATGGTAGCTTCACAGAAAATGAAGAGCAAAGATCTAATTTGCTACTGAGAGAAGACTGGAAGATAGCAAAAACTATCTGTATCTGGACAAAACGTACAGAAAATCATCACAACAAGAGGATGCCTGAAAGGAGGGGTTCTATCACCCCTGCTGTGGAGCCTCGTTGAGGATGAGCTCCTAGAATGTCTTACTTCTCAAGGTATACAATGCCTAGGCTTTGCCGACGACATTGTTATAACTGCCTATGGAAAGTTTGAAGAAACCCTCTATGACAATACAAAGGGGTTTGACAATAACAAGCAAATGGTGCGCATCAGTGGGACTAAATATCAATCCATCAAAAACCACAATTGTACCATTCACAAAGAAAAGACTTCTACCGCACATGAAACCCATCCGGTTAAAAGGTGAAGTAATCGATACGAAGAGGGAGGTCAAATTCTTAGGAATAGACAGCAAACTCCTCTGGAACAAACACCTTGAAATAACACTCGGGAAAGCCACAAAGTCCCTCATGGTATGCAGACGACTTGCAGGAAAATCATGGGGATGCAAACCGAATATAATAAGATGGATGTACACTATGATGGTTAGGCCCATTATCACCGAATAAAAGAACCGAACTAGCTACGACTAGAAAATCACTTGAAAAAGTGCAAAGGCTCGCATGCTTATGCATCACAGGAGCAATGAGAACTTGCCCTACGGCAGCAATGGAGGTCATATTGCATCTGACCCCATTACACTTTGTGATACAAAGTGCAGCTGAGGGAACAATCATGAGATTTTCAAAAGAGGGCACCGGCAAAGGTAAACAAATAAGTCTTAGACAAAAAGACTCCCTGTCCAAAACAATACCCTCCCTTGATATTCCAAGAGATAGCATGATTAAGATTTACAACTTCGAGAAAAACTTCCAAGCGAAGTTAAGTAGCAAAAAAGAGTGGCTAGGAGAAACAGAAAACTAAACCTTTAAAGCAAATGCCATCAAGTGGTACACTGATGGATCAAAAACTATTGATGGAACGGGTGCAGGAATCTTTGGGCCTAGAACCAAAGTCTCTGTTCTAATGGGACAGGCCTCAAGCATCTTTCAAGCGGAAGTTAACGCGATAGGAAAATGCGCTGAACTAAACTTAAATAGGAACTATCGCAAGCAAAACATTGCAATAATGTCAGACAGAGACAGTCAAGCAGCACTTAAAGCCCTTAGCTCATACAGTATCAGTTCCAAACTGGTATGGGAATGCCTAGAGAAACTCAACACTTTGGGCAGGGAAAACACAGTCACTCTACATTGGATACCAGGATATGTTGGTGTTGAAGGCAATGAAGAGGCTGACCGTCTGGTGAAAATAGGGGCAACAACACCCTTTATTGGACCGGAACCCTACTGCGGCTTTGGGGAGAATGTGATCAAAAACAAGATCAAAACAAACGAAGAAATCAAAAGATCCAACCATTGGAAAGAACTCCCAAAGCTAAGAGAGGCAACAAAGTTACTGGGGAACTACATCCTAGAACGATTTACAGCCTGCATTAACTTTTTTTTTTTTTTATATATATATATATATAATTTACGCGCACTCAAGGGGTTACTAATACCCTTAACATGAATTAACACAGTGCGAGCGGTTAGGGAAGAAGGATAGGAGATAAAAGGAGATATCGATGCACATTGGTTTTGAATGTCTGTATATTACAATGGGAGGGAAAAATTGAGGCGGGTAAAGCATTCCACATTCTTGTAGTGCGGCTAAAAAAAGAGTCTCTATACTTGACAGTACGTCCGAAGTTAGGCTCAAGGATAAATTGATGGTCATTCCTAGCGATGCGAGTGTTACGGGGAAATTATTTAAGGGGAGGAATTCATCTGGCTATTTCGCTGGAGCACTGTTTGTGGAAGTAGCGGTAAAACAAAGTTAGACAAGAAACATAACGGCGATGTTCAAGTGAAACAAATGTTTCTGTAATGGTTCTTTCACCTATCAGTTTTAAGGCCCTTCTTTGGATCCTATCCAGAAGACGCAAGTGAGTGACAGGAGCACCTGCCCAGATGTAAGAATTATACTCAAGCTTCGGGCGAATGTATGCCTTGTAGATTGTAGCCAGATCAGAGGGGGGAAAATATGTCTTACATCGACTTAGGAAACCTAAGCATTTTGCGGCAGCAAAACAATTTAGTGGATTATAAGTATAAGACAAGAGATCATTAATGAAGAGAAAGAGTGTTTGATACAGAACGGAGCCTTTGCGCACACCAGCATTTATTTTGTGGGTAGCAGACTGAAAGCCATCCAAAACAACGTGAATTGAACGGTCCGAAAGATAATTTCTAATCCATCGAAGAAGGGGTTCATCGATGCCAAATGCACGCATTTTCGATAAGAGAGCCTGGTGCCAGACTCTATCAAATGCTTTTGAAATATAAAGCGCAAAAATCTTACTTTCTCCAAAACGATGTAAAGATTGGCTGCACTGTTCGGTGAGATATACCATCATATCACCAGTGGACCTATTGCTACGAAAACCGTACTGCCGGTCATTAAGAAGTTTTCGTTTCTCAAAATATTTCTTGATCTGGAAATTTATCAGGGTTTCCATGACCTTGGAAAGAAGGGACGTAAGGGTAGTTGGAAGGGGATGAAGATACGCCTTTTTTGGAACGGGCTGGACAAATGCTGTTTTCCATCTACTCGGAAAGAGACCTGTAGAGTAGGACAGATGGAAAAGCTTACGCAGTGGTTTTGCCATCGTGGCAGCACACCTCTTCAGAACTATTGGGGAGATACTATCCGGGCCAGCGGATTTGTGTATATCGAGATCTTTAAGAACTCTTGCAACTGAACGAATGCGAAAGGAGATTTGTCTCATAAAACCATTTACGCTCTCAAGAACAGGACGAGTCATGTCACTCTGTGGTAGTGTCGAATTGGCAGCGAACTTTGCTGCAAATAAATCAGCCTTTGCTTGAGAGCTTACTACAGGAGTGTCGTGCATTTGGCATCGATGAACCCTTCCTTCGATGGATTAGAAATTATCTTTCAGACCGTTAAATTCGCGTTGTTTTGGACGGTTTTCAGTCTGCTACCCACAAAATAAATGCTGGTGTGCCCCAAGGCTCCGTTCTGTCTGTCTCCGACACCATTTTTTATCTTTATAAATGATCTCTTGTCTGATACTTCTAATCCACTAAATTGTTTTGCTGACGACAGCCCCTCAGCTTTTCATACTCCTTTTTAGATTCACATCCATGTCCTTCGGATGTGGAACTGCAACGGTATCATATGATAAGCTCATAAAATTCCAATCTTGACAGCATTGTCCAATGGGGAATTATCAACCGCGTGGAATTTAATGCTTCAAAAACTCAGTGCTGTCTTCTGTCGTTAAGGCATAACCTACCCCCTATACCACTGTCCATGAGTGGCACTTGCATCGAGGAAACCGATCAACTTTGCGTTCTAGATTGTGCATCAGAAATCATCTTCTGTGGAACGGTCACATATTTGACGTCGCCAAAAATGCCGCAAATTCGTACTACAGTTTAGTATAAAAACTCTTTCTTTAGCAGCACTACAAGAATGTGGAATGCTTTACCTGGCTCGATTTTTCCCTCCCATTGCGATATACAGACATTCAAACCCAATGTGCACCGGCACCTCCTTTTATCTCCTACCCACATTTCCTGAACGCTCGCACTGTGTTGACTCATAGTAAGGGTATTAATAACCCCTTGTGTGCGGGCTCAATTTATAAAAAAAGAGAGGAAGAACAATACCATCATCCAAGTGCTTACGCGCCTGTCTTTTGAGGATCTGAAGCGGCATTAACAAATTAATAAATTAATAGAGTGCACTTTCTAGTGCATGGCACAAGTCAAGTAGAATGATGATCATACCCTGAAAACTGGGTTGGCACATTAGGAACACGTCCACGCGAGCACTGCAAAAGTACAATAATAAATGAAATAGATAGAGTGAAACATAATCTTTTTTCTTTCTGTGTTTCCGGCTTCTCCAATTTTTAATCAACCATCTTTTTTAGATTTGGCAAGAAAATTATTCTTTCAGCGAGCCGTTTGGCTGGAGGTTGTTCTACGGTAACTTAACTCATTTAATAATTTAATTAAATTTAATTTCTTGTTAAAGTCTGAAGCAAACTTTAGTAATTAAGCAGTAAAGAGAAATATTTTGTTTTATGAGAAAGGCACAGCGAGTTTCCATTAATTCGACATCGTCGGAACTAAGTGGGAATATACTTCTTAATTGGTGTCCGCGAAGGTAGAAAACACTACCACGATTAATGGTACCCACATCATAGAAATAAAGACCTCCACCGCAAGCCAAAATTCTTAAAACAAATCCAAAGAACACACCACCTCCGTAAGCCTGCAGCGGGCTAAGATACACAACCTATCCACCAACCATCTTACAGTGAACCACAGCCACATCTTACCACCGTCAAGAAGACAGATCTCTCAAGCCACCACCAATGTGCTTGGGTTCAACCTCAGACAAGTATCGCCGAATTTTACCAAATAAGTGCACAAAATAGGAGTCAAAAAAGTCAGAGACGTGTGCAACGCAGTGGCACCTAAAATTGTACATCATTTGCAATTGCACACCTTTTGTCATTGTACATGGCTAGGTTTACTTGCTAATTACCACCACCACGCTGCGATTGATCACCAAAAAATACAAAAACACCAAAATTTCACGCCATCAACATCACGCTGCCATTGTCCACCACCACCACTACTAGGAGAATACCAACAGCCCACAAAAAACAGATCACCAACGTCATATTCAACAATCAACAAAAATCATCGACTCCAGCACAACCATATAATAAAAAAAAAAAAAAAAAAGATCTGTAAGTATACATACGTTAAGCCAAACATTGACTTACAGTAGATTGTAGTAATACTCTTATCACATGTATATCGCATCCCCAAGCGCAAACAAGCGACAGCTCAGTATCACCGCCAGGCGGCAGTACAACGCCAGCGGCGACTCATTTTCAATCTCAGAATAGTGAGGCTCCCTCAGGGTTCAATTAATCCAACAGAAACAGCATTAGAATTCCATCAATTCCATTCGCGTGCGGCTACCATCGTTTTGGGCAGTCAATCCAAACAGGGTTCATCCAAGCCGAAGGGCAATTCAGCGTTTATAAAATGACTAGTCAGGAAACAAAATACTGCCCGATCGTCGCAGCGCTACCTATAGACACATGTGAATCAGTGAAAGACATACCGTCCGAACAACCTCCTAAGGACAAATATAATGTTTTAAAAAGTGCTCTCATAGAGAGACATTCAGTTTCAGAGACTAAAATATTAGAAGTGTTATTAGAAAAAGCTGAAATAGGGGATGGGAAACCCTAAGAAGTTTATCGCTCTGTGAAACAAGTAGCAGGAACCTCATTCAACGCGGATGGAATTAAAAATTTGTGGATGCACCGGCTTCCGCAGTCCATCAATATTGCCCTCCTCTTAGTCGGAGCAAAGATCGTAGACGAGTTAGATTGCAAATATTTTTAGCATTGCTTCACAAAAAATCGATCCGCCGTCAAACCAAGGTTCAATTTTGGAACAGCGTTATCCAAAATTGAATCAATGATTGAATCAATCAATTTTCGATCACAATCCAGAAACAGATCAAGAACCAGACCAAACACAAGAAGTTTTCGCAATCGCACTCCTAGCGGGCCCAGCACTAATCGCCGGGCTGCTATGTGCTGGTATCATAAAAAGTTTGGATCTATTGCTCCAACCTTGTTCATTTGTTCCGAATTCGCAACCAAATTTTACACGATTTCAATCATCAGATACCCCAAACTAAATAAAACTGCTGCCAACGCGGCAAACAGTCAGTTGTCACAACACAGCCTTTTCATTAAAAACATAAATAACAACCTAACTTTTCTGGTCGAGACGGGTGCGGATGTATCAGGCATACCTTGTATATCATCGAACATCGATAACAAAGCAACAGGTCTGCTTTAAGCCGCGAATGGTACATCAATTTCCATCTTCGGGTCCAAACTGTTAAGATGAAAGTAAGCTTAACGTGAACACCTGACGATTAAGTCTTAATTTCACGGCGAGCCTATTCGCATAAGAGTCAAATTAAGTGTTGACTACCACCCTGAAGTAAACCCCAGTAGCAAATTTGTGAACATGTTAAGGCATGTCCACACCCATTGCTGAAGAGCGAGGCCTATCTAACACCTCTTGCATCCAAGAATCCTTGGATACCATTCGTTTCCGCATTCGGAGTAACCACAGCCACCACGATACTCCCACAAAATGGGCCTACCTCATAGATAGTCCCAGGTGACGAAACCAAGTGTCGTGAAACACAAGAACTTCCCCACCCAGGAGGGCCTATCTCCCGTGGTACCAGAATATAGCTTCCGGTGGAGCTTCGCGACCGTGAAGGTCACTTCCAGATGAGTAGCTCAATACTCGAGGCCTGGCAACCTCAGATATGTACACCCAATCATTAGCCAAGGCAGAAACCAAAGACCGAATGCACACACCTATACAAAGACAAACAAAAAACAACAAAAACCGAACGAAAACGCCCAGAAAACCCAACGAAACAGGATCAGAGTCAAGCCCTGGCCAAGCCGTTCAACACAAGCCACAGAAAAGACACATGAATGGAGAGGAACAAGTACATGACACATGCACTCATCCTTGCCAAGAGTCAGAAACGCGACATATGGCCAACAAGGACAACACAAACAACTACTGCAATCTGCAACTGGTAAGTTCACGCACGAACTGCAAGTCGCTGTGCACCCCCTGGCTCTCTGAGCACCCATTCCAGGCACCCCAATCCCCACACAGCCTCCTGCAACAGTTCCAGCCCTGATGCCACTAAGCTTAAAAACTTATTACAAAAGGCGCCATCACCACAGCAAGATACAGCGTTGGGGTGAGCCCACAACAGGTAGTGAAATAAGTCAGGATGAGACCGAAAAACAGCCCCCCGCTCAGTCCCCTACCTGCTGTAAGTTCAAGGGGTTGCGGGTAGATAAACCCAACCTGCAGAGTACTGGAGAACACAAAAGTACATAGCCGCAGACGCACTACGTTCCCTGCAGATCTCGGGCAATCATCCATGACTCCATGTAAACAAGAAGTCAAGTTCTGCCATCAAAGACCCACAAAAGGAAGAACCCCATATTGCACTGCAGTGTCTACAACAAGGACAGACAGAATGCCATTATTGCCGACGAATCTGAAAAACTCGATAGGCAAAGATGGCTAGATTGTCAGCCGTCTCCCTTGTTAAAAGAACACGACTGAAATCCCAAGCGTCATCCACTCGTACCACACCCATCGCCGTGAGATCCCTGTGGTAGGCATATCGCTGACACTCAGTCAACACATGCCTCCAATCCTCTCTCGCAGCTCCACACGCACATTCCGCCGAGTCAGCCAAGGCCCTCCTATGCAGGAATGCATTAAGAGAACCATGGCCAGTCAGCAGAAACCCCGTGAAGAGCGAGAAATCCAGGCATTCCCGTTCGCACGCCCCCCTGACATCAGGGAGAAAATGGAAGGTGGTTCTCCCCTTCTCGCTATCAGTCCAGCGAGATTGCCATCTGGAAAAGACACAATCCCTTAACAGAACCTTCCTTTCAGAAAGACCCATGTCACGAGCCCCAGTACATTCCTCCCAATCAGATGCTGAGAGCGGCCACTGCCTCCGTAACCTGCAAGCGATACCTTTACGCATCAATTCCAGGTCAAGCGGAGGCACACCGGCCACCACCTGCAGAGCCTCAGTAGAGACAGTTCTGCAGACCCGAAGCGAACCAAGGAGCATGATCCTCTGACAACAGAGAATCATACCACTTCCTTTCACAGTCTTCACAGTCTCGTACCATATAGACGCACCAAATGTTGCACAAGCAACAAGTAGCCCGTTATACACAATACGGCCTGCAGATCTAGAAAGGCCCCAGTCACACTTCAGCATTCTACTGACTGCGGGCACAAGAGAGGTGAGCTTCAATCTCACCTGTTCAAGATGAGGAAAGAAACTCATTCTCTCTCCGATGGTGATCCCAGTCACATACCTTAGACTCACCCCGCCAGCTCTAACAGTTGGAGGCCGATTCAAGGACAATTTGCCCTTGAGTAGCATCATGGACGTCTTTTCCACAGCAACATCCACCCCAACATCCGTACCCCAGGCGCCTACCATGCCCATGACCTCCGTACCCCTGCTTTCCAGCTCAGCACGAGACTGGCCTTCAACAAGCACAAGAAGATCATCTGCATAAGCTATGCACCTACAGTACGACTGCCAAGAAGAAAGCCGCTGCAGCAGAGGATCCATCATCAGGTTCCAAATATATGGACCCCAACAGATCCCTGAGGACATCCCCTCTCAACAACCACGGAGACAGAATCCACGGGGCCAACAACACGAGCGGTCCTGTCAGAAAAATAGCTCTTCCAGACACCAACCTCCCGACAACCCGCCTCCAGCAACCTTCGCTCAACATTCGACCAGTCGAGGTAGTCAAACGCACCCCTGAAGTCGACAAAGATGCCAAGAACATACCTACCAGTCGATTCCTCAGCACACTCCCGAACCCGCAGCCATGCATCTTCAACACTGCGACCTGGTTTAAAACCAAACTAGAATGGACACTGCTCAGGGATGCTCTCCATCAGTCTGTCAACCAAGACCCTTTCCAGCACTTTTCCAAGTACAGGAAGGAGACTGATTCCACGATAGGATCTAGGACAAGTCCTAACCCTATCATTAGACTTCAGAAGAACTATCACCTTTGCACATTTCCATTCCAGTGGGAAATAATTTTCCCTGAAGCAGCTAGAGTAAAGAGCCATCAGGTATTCGGGGATCGCTGCCCAGATGGCTTTCACCATCCCGCCAGTCAGTCCATCAAATCCCGGTGACTTCCTCGATTTAAGTCTAGCAATGGCACAGCCAACTTCCCCCTCCCTTACCATGGGAGCCAAATCGTGCAAGACCTCAGAGGGACCTACATGACCAACACCCCTGGGGAAGAAGGACTTCATTAAGGCAGTCACAGAGTCCTTCCATGATGTGAGAACAAGTCCCCCATCATGAATGGTCCCTATATCCAAGGTTTTCCTTCCCCGACAAACACGATAGAGTTGACCCCAAGGGTCTTCTCGGTGCTCATCAGTGAAGGACCTCCACTCATCGTTCTTGCTACGAGCTAGCATTCTTTAATAATCAGCCAAGCCATGCCGAAAGGCAAGTTTTGACTGATCCAAGTCTGCAGACCCGCATCGCCTACAGGCTTGGAAATGCTTACGCAATCTCCTCACCTGCAGACGCTTAGCATGGAGTTCAGATGTACACCACCTAACCCGCCTTGGATTCACCTTACGGATCCTCCGGAAGAGTTGGTCATTGACATCCCATACGCATCCATTAAGCAAGGTTACCTTACCATCAATTCCCAAACGTTGATAGGCATCAAGTGATATTGACATCACCTTTCTTGCAACTTCACTCTGATACAATGCCCAATTGACATTGTGCAGAAACCAACCCTTCACATCCAGGTCCACACTGGCATCCAGATTACCGTCCAAGCGAACTATCTCAACCTGCATGAGGCTGTGATCGCTCACTCCTTCAGCTCTCCGAATAAACCAGCGGAAACCAAAGATGCGAAGTGCCGGCAAGTTTGCCAGAGTAACATCAATATCACTATGCCCGTTTGGACCATGAAAGGTATACAGGTCACTCGGCTCATTGAGAATGCCCATACGATTCAAGGTTATCAATTCGCTTAACAGCCTTCCCCTGCTGGCACTGTGAGATGAGGATACACTATCGGTCATCTTACTGAACCAAGCAGAAGACACTGCATTAGCGTCAATACCAAAAATCGCAGGCACACTCCCAGCCAGTCGAAGCAACCTATCAAGATAAACCAAGTATGGCTCAATGTCAAGGGCATACTTTAAGTATAAACTGCTTAAAAACAGTCTACCAAAGCTACCCTCAACATTCACGCATACTCCATACTCACTCGAATCGACAAGTGAGCACACAGTGTTTAAATCATTCACTACAACAGCGGCATAACTTCTGGTGTCAGTGAAAGATCGCATGTGCGCTGGCAGACCCCTTACCTGTCCTTGAACAAGATAAGGTTCCTGCAACAGCGCAAAGCTACACTGCATGCTGGTTAGTAATTGCCCTAACTCAAACATGGCTGACCGGGCACCTCGGCAGTTAAATTGTAATAATTTAACTGCCATTTTAGTGCCTGGCACCCGCTCTTGCCACTGCCGCAGCATAGACAGGGCAGTCCATGCTCAGCATAAAGTGTCCAGCCGGACTTCCTCTAAAGTCGCAATCGCGACAATGGATTGCATTACAGCAATCTCATTTAGAGTGGCCCGACTGTCCACAACGCCAGCACATAGACTGTTTCTGTCTACACCTTGACGTGTAGTGGTCCATGCTTAGGCACCGGTAGCACCACTCAACTATCGGTTTCCCCTTTACGAGGAAAGAGAAGTGCTTTATATAGCACCTCCCATCCCTCAGGAGCAAATCCGAAGTCCTGGGGCTGCACTCAAGGACGACATTAATCCGCCCTTGACCAGTCTTCCAAGAAGTCGAGAGAGTGACCTCCCTACGGAACTCCTCTTTGGTGAGTTTGCATAAGTTTAACTTATGCAACTCATCGAGGAAAACCTCACGAGAGATCAGCCTCACCACCGATCGGACAACGACTGAAATGCCCTTGTCGGATTTTGCCGAGAGACCGACTGCCTCAAGCTTATCACGCTCGAGGAAGGCATTGCGCTCAGCAATCGAGGGCATGCTGACCAGCACACCGCCCTGTTTGTCAGTGCGCACAGTGTGCACCCTGACACCCACAGCGGGCACTAGTTGCTCCACTACCCTCCTTTTGACCTCAGCAGGGGTATCATTTTTCCTACCCCTGACCACCACCGACCATGTCTCGGTAGGCTTGACAGGCTGAACGTCAGGTAGTAACACCTGAGTCTTACCTACCAAACCACCCGAGACCGTGGCCGAGGTATCAATTTGCCTGAACGAAGGCCGCTCAGCCACACCCAGGCCCATGGGAACACCCAAAGACCTGACAGGCCCAATTGGCCTGGCAGCATCCTTAGGTGCCACCACAGACACTTTAGCGGAGGAGACACCACCCTCCAGCCGTCCCCTGAGCCTTTCGTTGGCCCCCGAGAGACCCATAATTAGGGTCTCATACTTGGAGGCCAACTCAACCACCTCACTGCCAACCTCAGGGCACCTTCCAATCAAGCCTGCCATAAGCAGCTTGATCTCCATGCACCTTGCCATGACACTAACCAGAGTCAGACTTTCGTCCAAACTCTCACCAGTGCCAGACAAGGCGACAGAGCCGCTCCTAGCTGGCCCCACAGAAGGGGGAAGCGCAACTGACCCCTTCTTTAGGTCATCGCCAGCAGTGGTAGCCCCAAAAGGAACTGGTGCCACAGACAAGTTCTCCTTTGGAGGAGCCTTAGCAGGAGTGGCATCCACCCCAGAAGTGCCAGACACGGGCACCACATCCCCACTGCCACCAGCCACCAGCAGTTGGCCCAGGTGACCCTTCCGAAGAAGAAAGGGGAACAACGTGGACCTTCCTAGGCAACAAGGAATCGGAGGCTGACGACTCAGCCTTCCCCTCCCTTGCCACATCCCTTGCAGCCCTTCTCCTTTTCAAGGACTCAATTCTCTCGCTCTCCATGGCAGAGTCAACTGCCGACGAGCTATCGGCTGAGTCCATAGCCAACTTGTCTTTCTTCTTCTTCGCCTTCTTCTTCCTGAGGTTGACAGCCTCCTCCTTGACTTTTTCGTCCTTGAGGAACTTCTTCCTCTGAGGCTTAACAAAAGCCTGACCCTCGCTCTCACACCCACTTGTGAGGCCAACATAAGCTGCCATGCTTGAAAAGAAATTTTTTCAAAGTGGCAACCACGAAATTAATTTCACCTCAGTTGGCAACTATTTTTTTTTCCAAAAAAATTCGCCTCAGTTGGCAACTATGGCAGTAAAAAATTTTCCGAATTACCCCCATTTGGCAACTTTGGTGGCAATTATTCAAAACAATGGAAAATTCCACTTACCAAAAAATTCACCAATCAGAATTAATCTTTTATTTAGAATCACAAAACACTTGGTCAATTGACCAATCAGAAAATCCGAAAAATAACACTCGAGAGCGCGAACCACACAACCTTCAGTCTCAAAGGTTAATTTGAAACTGACCAAACTGTTAAGACTAAACATTGGTCTTCGACGAAACTTTACACACCCTTTCATCTTGGCATCCGTTAGCCGACCAATAATAGGAGCAGATTTCCTCGCCAGATTTGGTTTGATAATCGATCTCCACAACAAGCGTATCATAGACCATGAAACCAAAATACAATCGAAGGGTGTCGTCAGAAACGAAAGCATCACTATACCTATTCAATACAAAATCGATAACCTTTACGGTTCAACATTGAAAGATTTCCCCAAATTAACACAAGCTTCGAATTATTTTGCCCCGGTTAATCACCCCATTGTTCACCACATTTTGACCAAAGGACCCTAACCATTTTGACGCCCACGAAGGCTAGACGCTTGCCGTCACAAAACGGCTCTCACAGAATCTGAGCACATGTTGTATTTGTCAACCCTCTTCTTCGCCCACCTGCTCACCACTCCATATGGTAAAGAAGAAAGGGAATATGGACTGTAGACCATGCGGAGATTACCGCAGGCTTAACGCGATAACGGTTCCAGATCGATACCCCATTCCCCATATTCAGAATTTTTCAATGAACATTCACGGATGCAAAATATTTTCGAAGATAGATTTGGCGAGAGCATATCATTTAATTCCGGTAGCCAACGAAGACATTTACAAAACGGCGATGATCGCAACACCTTTGGGTTTATTCGATTTCCGTCGAATGCCATTCGGTTTAAGAAACGCTGCGCAAACCTTTCAACGGTTCATAAACCTAGTTTGTCGAGGTCTCGATGTCGTCTTCGTTTATGTTTGTTTTTTGTTGAAGTGCACCATTGATTGCAGTGCTTGAAGCGTCTGTCACTATGGAGAGTTCTGCATTTAATTTTGGATGGACTAATAGGGTTGCGCTAGAAAGCTTTAGTATTGCTTCCTCCAATGCCTTGTCGTACCTTTCGTTCCGCTCAAATGCTTTCTTCGGTTTTTTTTTACTTTTTGTGTTACCTATTTCGGAGTACATCCCCACTGCCACCAGCCACTACCAGAGGCTCCCCGGAAGAAGCCACCAACACCTCCACCTCCTGTGCAGCCACCACCGGAGCAGTTGGCCCAGGTGACCCTTCCGAAGAAGAAAGGGGAACAACGTGGACCTTCCTAGGCAACAAGGAATCGGAGGCTGACGACTCAGCCTTCCCCTCCCTTGCCACATCCCTTGCAGCCCTTCTCCTTTTCAAGGACTCAATTCTCTCGCACTCCATGGCAGAGTCAACTGCCGACAAGCTATCGGCTGAGTCCATAGCCAACTTGTCTTTCTTCTTCTTCCCCTTCTTCTTCCTGAGGTTGACAGCCTCCTCCTTGACTTTTTCGTCCTTGAGGAACTTCTTCCTCAACGAGGCAACACTCTGAGGCTTAACAAAAGCCTCACCCTCGCTCTCACATTCACTTGTGAGGCCAACATAAGCTGCCATGCTTGAAAAGAAATTTTTTCAAAGTGGCAACCACGAAATTAATTTCACCTCAGTTGGCAACTATTTTTTTTTTCAAAAAATTTTGAAAATGTTTCCAAAAAATTTCGCCTCAGTTGGCAACTATGGCAGTAAAAAATTTTCCGAATTACCCCCAGTTGGCAACTATGGTGGCAATTATTCAAAACAATGGAAAATTCCACTTACCAAAAAATTCACCAATCAGAATTAATCTTTTATTTAGAATCACAAAACACTTGGTCAATTGACCAATCAGAAAATCCGAAAAATAACACTCGAGAGCGCGAACCACACAACCTTCAGTCTCAAAGGTTAATTTGAAACTGACCAAACTGTTAAGACTAAACATTGGTCTTCGACGAAACTTTACACACCCTTTCATCTTGGCATCCGTTAGCCGACCAATAATAGGAGCAGATTTCCTCGCCAGATTTGGTTTGATAATCGATCTCCACAACAAGCGTATCATAGACCATGAAACCAAAATACAATCGAAGGGTGTCGTCAGAAACGAAAGCATCACTATACCTATTCAATACAAAATCGATAACCTTTACGGTTCAACATTGAAAGATTTCCCCAAATTAACACAAGCTTCGAATTATTTTGCCCCGGTTAATCACCCCATTGTTCACCACATTTTGACCAAAGGACCCTAACCATTTTGACGCCCACGAAGGCTAGACGCTTGCCGTCACAAAACGGCTCTCACAGAATCTGAGCACATGTTGTATTTGTCAACCCCCTTCTTCACCCACCTGCTCACCACTCCATATGGTAAAGAAGAAAGGGAATATGGACTGGAGACCATGCGGAGATTACCGCAGGCTTAACGCGATAACGGTTCCAGATCGATACCCCATTCCCCATATTCAGAATTTTTCAATGAACATTCACGGATGCAAAATATTTTCGAAGATAGATTTGGCGAGAGCATAATCATTTAATTCCGGTAGCCAACGAAGACATTTACAAAACGGCGATGATCGCAACACCTTTGGGTTTATTCGATTTCCGTCGAATGCCATTCGGTTTAAGAAAAGCTGCGCAAACCTTTCAACGGTTCATAAACCTAGTTTGTCGAGGTCTCGATTTCGTCTTCGTTTATGTTTGTTTTTTGTTGAAATGCACCATTGATTGCAGTGCTTGAAGCGTCTGTCACTATGGAGAGTTCTGCATTTAATTTTGGATGGACTAATAGGGTTGCGCTAGAAAGCTTTAGTATTGCTTCCTCCAATGCCTTGTCGTACCTTTCGTTCCGCTCAAATGCTTTCTTCGGTTTTTTTTTTTTTACTTTTTGTGTTACCTATTTCGGAGTACAGCATGAAAATGCTTTGTGCTAATTGAGGAATGAACATGTGGTAGTAGTTGACCATTCCAACAAAACATTGCAGTTGCTTGATGGACTTGGGCTTTGGGAAGTTAAGTACCTATGCACTGAATGCGTAAGGAAAGCTATTGATGAGGATCAAGTTACGTTTTTAGTCCTCCTTGACTTTTCTAAGGCGTTCGATATGGTTAATCACTCCAAATTGTGTAGGAAACTATCTCAACTAAACAAATTTGTCTCTACTGCAGTAAAACTGATTTCTTCATATCTAGCAAGTCGACAACAAGCGGTTGAGGTAAACAATGTCTTATCTGACAATTTACCTCAGCGGAGTTCCACAGGGTTCAATTTTAGGTCTGCTTCTTTTCTCCCTATACATAAATTAACTCCCTTCTGTAATTCAACACTGTTCCATTCGCATGTATGCCGATGATGTCCAGGCTTTCGAAGTTGTCCTCTGGGTTTAATTGAACATTGCACAGCCCTAGTAAATGAAGTACTGGTCACGTGACTAAGACCTTATCCTTGATCCCAAGAAATCTAAGTGCTTGGTCATATCAAAGAACTGTTTGGACCTTTCTTACTTCCCCCCTATCACTTTAACCGATTCCCCAGTAGAATTTGCAGAGTCCACAAAGAACCTAGGTGTTATTTTTAATCGAAGTATGACTTGGAATGATCATGTCAACCATATAGTTAGTAAAACGTATGGTGTTTTACGTTCTTTGTGGTCATCACAACACCTTACTCCAATTAAAATTCGTCTACTGCTTGCCAAAACTTTAGTTCTTCCGCTGCTGACCTATGGTTGCGAAATGTTTGCAAAATTAGATTTCGTTAGCAGAAGGAAAATGAACGTTGCATTTAACAGCACCGTGAGGTACGTACATGGTCTACGCCACTACGACAGGATATCTCACCTTGCACCAACGCTGCTTAGGATGACATTCGATAATTTGCTAAACTTTCGTGGTATGGTCTTGTTTTCGGATATTCTTATTACCAATCAACCTGTCGACCTCTTTGATGAATTGCAATTTTTCAATTCAAATAGAAATAACCTCATAGTTCTCCCTCGATTTAATTGCTTAGCATCCAAACGCCAGTTTTTTGTTAACGCAATTCTATTTTTTTTTACCAAAATTTTATGCTCTTATAAGTTCTTACCAAAACACTGAAAACCGTATGGCTCTTGGACTTTTTGTTGCTAAGCTATTCAAAAATAATATTTAATATTTAATTACGTATAATTTTGAAAAAAATTAGTTTGAAATATTTTATTTTCAAAGTTTCGAGTTTGAACATTTATTTTTCTAAAACGGTTCACTAAAATAACTTTATTTAAAATTGCAATTGAAGAAAAGATTTTTGGCTTTACAAAAAGGTGTATTATGGCATTGTACGAGGTGTGGTTATTTTTTAATATTTTTTTTTCGAACATAAGTCATTTTTGCAGAAAATTGCCCCTCCCGGCTAAACGGAGGATGATATACCCCCCACCCGTCAAGATTTTTTTCTTGTCTTAACACAATTTATTCGTTCTGTTACAAAAGTACCCAAATAAGTTAATTTTTGAAATTTGGTCATACTTTGTGTCGAATTTACCCCATGTTCGTCACACCAAAAAGCTGCCAGACAAACTTTTTTTTGTCTAACTAATCAAAGGCTTTCTATTGAAATGAGTTACAACATTATATATGTGACTTGACTTATTTCATTTTTGTCCAACTTTTGTGTCGAATTTACCCCATGTTCGTCACACCAAAAAACTGCCAGACAATTTTTTTCTTGTCTAACTCCCCTAACGCTTTCTATTGATATGCCTTACAACATTATATAAATGACTTGATTCATTATGTCGTTGGCTCTCGGTCTATAACAAGTACAGTAGCCTTGGCATATTGTTTTGCCTTTTCTCTGAATTCGGCTTTATTTCACAAGCAATGTTCGGCGTTTTTTCACTTCGTGATTGTGAAATAACGCCGAACTCCAAAATTCGGCGTTATTTCGCTTTCATTAAGTAAAATAACGCCGAATTTTGGAATTCGGCGTTATTTCGCTCGGCGTTATTTCACGGCACCCTCCTTGCCATACACCTATCCCTCAAACACTTTAGGTACCTTGTGGAAGGTCAAGAATTCAAGGTTTTCACTGACCACAAGCACCTCACGTACGCAATGACATCCAAAACGGAATTTTCATACCGTCCACTTTAGAAGATTGCGATTCAATTTTCGTTAGAGTTGATAGTCAGAACTGGTTTCACATGTCCATACGAAGGGCCATTCAAAATAATTCGACGAACGAGGAAGTTTTTTATTTTAAATATAAATAATAAAATCGTCTCTATCTCAATCGACAGATTAAAGCCGGCTTATACGATAGAAAATTTGAAAATTGAAAAGTAGCTCATACAAAATTGGGATAAATATTATTGCTATTTTCGTGGATAGATTATCACTGGGGGAGGGTGATGAAGCGTCATTAACAAATTAATAAATTAATACAGTGCACATTAGAGTGACCGCATCTTTCGAATAAATTTTTTTTTGTCGAATTTTTTTCGCGGGAACCACATAAAATGATCAGCCTTTGCAGATTTTTAGATAGCCAAAACTTAAGCTCGATTGCATAACTGTAAATGCTGCCGATACTCGCTCAAAGTCTCAAAAATCTCTTTTTTTCTATTTTTACGAAGTAAAGTAGCTGTAGTTCACAAACAGGTGATCCTATTCTCTCTTAATTTACATATTAAATTAAAAGTAGTACTGTTACACACAAATAACATTCTTAATGTTTTTACTGTTACTTACAATAGTGTCAGTTCACAGAAAGCTATCGATTCTTTGATATTGATTAAATTATAATCAATAGTACAAGTTACATACTCAGTAAAATAAATTGGCACTTTTTATTCTGTTTTAATTTTGTAGATACATTAAATTAACTTATAATAAATTGTAAGTGTTCTTTCTTTTGTGTTTTCTACAGTATATTTAGTAATTTAAAGGATTTTACAGATATTTATTGTGTTTTTCGATATGGCATCCACATCAAATATAAAAAGCAGAACCCGTGAAAAAATATTTCTTATAGGCTATGCATCTCATCAAATAACAGGTTGTAAATTACCCTCGAATCGTCAAGTCTTGGCAGCATTATTTTTTAATTTGCGGACTCTTAAATTAAACCTAAAAGAATCAGCGAGGCTAGTTATTCGAGAGGTACTAATTTTTTGGGAAAAAGCTAGAATTCCATCAAAATACGAAAAGGATGCAATTTCAAAACTGGAGAAACTTTACAACGAGTGGAGAAATCACCAACGAAATAAAAATAAAACACTTGAAAGCACAAAAAACAAAATAAAAGAATTTGCTTCAAAAATGGATGATCTCTTTGATGTAGCCTATAGGGATGCCTTGACCTTGATGGAACCAGACAATAGGGACTTTCTTTTGAAACAAAGAGAAAAAGGCCGCCAAGGTTGTCTGATTGGAGTCGATCTAAAGTTCAGTCGAGCTGAAGAGAAAAAGGCTATGAGGGAGGCAGAGAAAATGAAAACCACAATTGAAGAATTTAGTTTTGATATCGGTAAGCTTCCTTTTCATAAGTATTATTCGATCTTTTGCTACTCTTGCTCTGATTATAAAAGATACCGACGATGAGCAGGAAGAAGAGGAGGAAGATCAAGAAGAAGACGTTTCTACATCTCAGACAAATAGTGAAGTTTCTGAACCGTCGGATAGCAAAAGAATGAGGTATAGTCGTGGGGTGAAAGAGCTTCTAACAATGAAACTCTCTATGTTATTGGATCGATGTAAAGTATCTGACAGAAATGCTTCTCGCATACTTATCGCTACAGTAGAAGCACTAGGGCTGAACTCAAATGACTTTGTAGTTTCAAAATCAGCCTTATATTCAAGAAGAAGAAGTTTTAGAGAAAAATACACCGCGGAAATCAAAAAACGAATACAAATTTCAGAAAATGAATCAGTGGTTGTTCATTGGGATGGGAAACTATTGCCAGGTGTTCTTAAGAGCGAGCAGAATGAACGAATTGCCATAACTATATCTTATGGTAAAAATGAACAACTACTAGGAGTACCAGTTATAGATAATAGCACTGGTGAAGAGCAGGCCGCAGCTGTGTATGAAATTTTAGAACAATGGGGAGTTTCACATTCTGTTAAAGCAATGTGTTTTGACACCACGGCTTCGAATACTGGAAGGCTTAAAGGAGCTTGCAAAATTTTGCAGCAATTGTTAGATAGGGAGTTGCTTTACCTGGCCTGCCGTCACCACATTCTTGAAGTTTTGCTAAGAGGTGTTTTTGAATGCAAGTTGGGTTCAACCACTGGCCCTCAACCAGATATATTTAAAAGATTTCAAAATGAATGGTCGAAAATAGACCCTAAAACATATAACGCAGGTATCTGTGATACAAAAGTTAAGAAACACCTAACCCCTGATGTTATGACCCAGATTACAGGTGAATTAAAGACAAAACTCAATGAATGTCAGCCTAGAGATGACTACAAGGAATTCCTTCAGTTAGTTCTAGTGTTTCTTGGAGTGCTGGATGGTAATTTAGTTGGATTTCGTACACCAGGTGCCACTCATCATGCTAGGTGGATGGCCAAAGCTATTTATAGTTTAAAAATATTTCTATTTCGAAGCCAGTTCAAAATGAGTAATGAGGAAAGAAATGCTCTGGGTGATGTCTGCGTTTTCATTGTTAAAATATACTGCAAAGCTTGGTTCAACGCACCAAAGGCCTATATGGCTCCTAAACAAGATCTTGATCTGTTGCGCAGTTGCATTGAGTACCGGAAGATCGACAAAGACATTTCTGAAAAAGCTCTTACGAAGTTTTCAAACCATTTATGGTATTTGAGTCCAGAGTTGGTAGGTCTGGCATTCTTTGACCCAACTTTATCTGACGGAGAAAAATCAGAAATGGCCAATGTGCTTTTGACTAGCAACGAGGCTGAAAACAACAGAATTGTCAATTTAAAACTTCAGAAACATCAACTTGAAAAATTTGTCACAGCTGGATTAAAAAACATTGTCAACAAAGAGACATTGAACTTTTTTACGCGCTTGAAAATAAACGCAGTTTTTTTAAGAGAATCTCCAAGTGTTTGGCCCGTAAACATGCATTTTAAGGAAGGTTTTAGAATAGTTCAATCACTTAAGGTTGTTAATGACATTGCAGAACGAGGAGTTAAGTTAATCACCGATTTCAATGACCTTTTAACAAAAGATGAAGAACAGAAGCAATATGTCCTCCAAGTAGTCAGTGAGTGCCGAAAACTGTATCCTAATGTTTCAAAAGCCACTTTAAGTAATCCTCTGAATTAGACTTTCATTTTTTTAATGTTCTCATGTCATTTTATCATTTTGTTGTGTATCAATTATAGGTAACTACGATATTAAAGTATTTTCATAAGAAAAATGTTAAAATGTTTCATTCTTTAAAATAAAAAAAAAATCTTTTAAAAACCACAATACCTATTAATTTTGCCTGAATTATTTGCTTTCAATGTACATTTTTCTTTACAATATTTAAATTGAGTGTTGACAAGAAACCAACCTTTAACTTAATACAAAAATAGGGAGAATAGGGTCAGCTGTTAAGGAGCAAAGGCAAATTGTCTTTGCAAAACAGGGTAAAAAAAGAGATTTTTGAAACTTTGAGCGAGTATCGGCAGCATTTACCGTTATGCAATCGAGCTTAAATTTGGGCTATCTGAAAATCTGCAAAGGCTGATTATTTTATGCGGTTCCCCCGCTCCATTTTCGAAATTCGATGTCTTGCGGTCACCCTAGTGCACATGCTAGTGCATGGCACAAGTCAAGTAGAATGATGATCATACCCTGTTAACTGGGTTGGCACATTCGGAACACGTCCACGCGAGCGCTGCAAAAGTGCAATAATAAAAATGAAATAGATAGAGCGCAACATAATCTTATCTCTTTCTGTGTTTCCGGCTTTTCGAATTTTTAATCAACCATCTTTTTAAGATTTGGTAAGAAAATTATTCATTATTTATTATAGTTTGGAGTTCGTTCTAGGTTAATAATCATAATTCAAAATTTTATAGAGAAAGATAAGATTTAGAGAAGAAATGAAGAAGTGCAATGTCAGGAAACGTGGGAGTTCTGTGGATAGGATTTTGTGTGATCTTATGATGAGTTTGCAGTAATAGATATTATTATGCGCTGTGTGTGGTGTGTGTAGTAATGGATATTATTATCATGCGCTGTGTGTGGCGAGTAATTTGCTGTGCGAATTGAATTGGATTGTTTCAGATAAGCATACACGAAAATGAGAGGGTGTACATAACACCACTATATGTTGTATGCGGACGGTTTTATGTTTTAATATGAAAGGAAAATCGGAATATATATAAATGTACAGTACAGCTCGGATTGTCATATAGTCAAACAAAATCTTGTAATCATTTACAGAATTTTGCTCATACAGAATTTTGAAAAACAGAATAACGACCCGTTCCCCTTTTTTATTCATTTTGAATTTTTTTTAAATAAATTTTTAATCCTTGATTTCTTCACTTAGGCATAGTTATATCCTGAAATTATATACATAATACGATTCTCATTTTTAAGTTTATCTCTTTTTCAATTGTTCTTACGTTAGCCATTGTAGGAACACGATTTTAGTTTGCGAGGTGTCTGTGTCTCTCATAATTTGATTAGTGGTTTTTCCAATCTTTCTTTTTTCTTTCTTTGCAACTCAATCTAATATTGATTCCACAGGTGGGTGTTTCGATGGAATTCTGCGTTCGATGGTTGATATTTTTAGTTAAAATAAAATAATTGTTAACATATAATGTCACATAAATGAGCAAAATCTGTTTCCGAAAAAGATGAGTTCGGGTATCTGTTTGAGGGGTACAAGGTTGATGCTATCTGTGTATCAGAAACAGGCGCTGATGATGCAGCTCATCTCGTAAGTGGGTACAAACTATTTCGTGCTAATCAAAATGGTAGAGGTGGTGGAACTTCAATTTATTTACATTCAGGTTCAACTTCAAGTCTAATTCAGATAACGAAATGGAATATGTGTTTATTAACCTCATTTTCAAAGAGCATAACCTTCTTTAAGGTGTTGTCTAAAGAGCTAAACACAAAACAAAAATAACCCCACTGTTTGATTCATTGGAAAAAATTTCGTTTAGCTCCTCTTAAATTCTAGTAACTGGTGACCTAAATTGCAACCGGTTAGTTGACACTTCACTTATTGAAGCAATGAGAACGTTCAATATTATTTCAGTCAACACTTCTACTCCTACCCATTTTGCTATGAACATAAACATGGGTGTTTACTTTGTAAGCAATTCAATTAACATACTATTATATGATAACCTCTCGGCTCAGGATTTTTCTAAGCACAATTTGATTTATTTTACCTTTGATTTTGATGAAAATCCCTCCAACACATCTTATCAATATCGAAATTTCAAACATATCGATTATGCCATTGTTTGGAGCATCATACCCGAAGTATTGAGTGGGAACGGGTTTATGGCACAACAAGCTCGACTGAACAAATTGAATTGATTAATTACAATATCGTCAATCTTTTTAATCACCATATCCCTTTTGAAACAAAACCTGTTAGTCACAACGATCCCGGTTCACATACAATGAAACCTGGCTTATAGTCGCTTTCAGCTAGATGTGCATCACCATAGGTATCGTGTTTTGTTGAAGAGAGTTGCCTGCAAAACAAAGGCAGCAAAAACAAGGATAGAAACAACCGCTTAAATATGTCTTTGAATGGGAAGAATTTAGAAGAACTTGCGGGGACCTAGAAGTTGGTAAAAAGTACCACGACCTTGGCGAGGTTGAAATTGATTAACTCAATAAAAATTGTGTCGCACTGCCGTACCCTCTTCTCTCTCAGTTCCCTACAAACAAGCTGAAGTATTCTCGAATCCCAAGGCTCGCATGATAGTTTACATTATTTATAAGATATGCTGGGAGGACTTTTTTAAATTTAAAGAAGTTGATAATTTTGATGTTGTTGAAAGCTTTTTATCTATAAGACCGAGTGCTGTCGGTATTGATGGAATTCACAATGTATTTGTAAAGGCTTTTCTATCAATTATTTTACTCTTTATCACATACGTTAAACACAGTTTTAATGACAGGAGCTTTCGCATGTCAATGAAAACTAGCTTAGTTAATTCCTAACGGTAATGATTATAAACAAGTCGCAGTGCTTCCATATATTTCTAAAGTGTTTGAAAGGATAATTCAGAAAGAGATCAATGTTCATCTCTCCACTAATAATATTCTCCGTCCCAGGCAATCAGGCTTTACCAAAAACAAAGCTGTATGACTGCCCTCATTAACGTCGTTGAAGATATCAGAGATGCTTTAGAGTTTAGATGATGATAAAGTTTCATTTTTGGTGCTTCTTCATTTCTCCAAGGCTTTTGACGTCACACTTCTGCAGTGAAGTTATTAAAGTATTATCTCTGTTAAAAAAGACAAGCTATTGCAGCTGGGAATGTGATATCTACTTTTCTTCTTACCATAAGAGGTGCTCCACAGGACTCAATATTACATGTGGGACCTCTTTTCTTCTTCCTCCACATTTATGTGAACTCTCTCGGCAAATATCAGCATCATCGATCCAAATGTATGCCGTATAGTGGCATAGGGGATCAATCAAATGCTTTTAAAAATATCAAGCGCCATAATCTTTCTTTCTCCAAAAGGATTGGTTCCACTTTTCGGTGAGATAAACCATCATTTCACCGGTGGATCTCATACTACGAAAACCGTAGTCCCGGTCATTAAGAAGTTTCCATTTAACAAGATATTTCTTAATCTGAGTTTCCATGATCTTGAAGATACAAGGGCTAGACATTAATGCTGTCTTGCATTCTCTCGGAAAGAAACCTGTATAGTAGGAAAAATGGAATAACTTGCGCTTCAAATAAGTATTTTCAGTACCTTGGGGACATTGTAGTACTTTGTGCCTTAATTTTTGTTCATGCAGAAATTTGGCTCTATGAATGTTGGCATTGCAAGTCACTCTAACTTGTTTCAACTTTTTCCGTTTATTTTCAGAAGGATTGGCTTTGAAACATCGGAAACTATCTTTTGTTCTTATTATTTGATACCTTTTGTCCTGCTTTGTCGGTATACAAATTTTTCATACCGCTGGCTGGGAACAATGTTTTTAATCTAACAGCGTAAGAGTTTTAGTCACTACATAGATCAAATAGCGACCAGCTTAAATTTCAATAAATGGTTGCTAACGTCCCAGTTGGCTTTCCGGTATCGCCATAGGTTTCTCTTGTGGATGTTTTCTTTAATTGGTTTGACGGAACACAGAGACTGAAATGATACAATGTGTAGAATGTGTACATCAATGTGTACTCAACAGGTTGAGAGGTAGACAAAAAGTCTAGAGTTCGAATGATCTGTAATGTCTAGGGTATTAATAACCCCCTAAGTGCGCGCAAATGATTATATAAAGAAACCACTCAAGGCACTGTTTTTCTTTTGTAGAATTTTGTTATTGGTTTTGGTTAGTGCATTGCAGTATTGGCCCAAAATTAATCTGATTAACGATTGAAAATTAATGATTAAAAATCATAATAAAACAATTTGATTAAGATTAATTATTCATAATCAAATTTAAAATGATTAAAATTATTAATCTTAATCATTAATCGTTAATTTGATTATTCGATTAAGTATTAACTTTGTCTAAATAAAATGTACCTATAATAAAAAAAATTGTGTGGTTTTATGAAACCACGATGCAAGTGATACTTTTTTTCGGAAAACTATTCGATTTAGGGTATTAAAATCACGTTTTTTATCTTAAACTAACAGTCTCGGCAGATAGCGCGATGGTAACTAGATACAATTAAATTTAATCAATTAATGATTAGTGATTAATGATTAACACCAGTAATCATGATTAAGATTACTTTTTTAATCATGATTAATTTAATCTGATTAAAATTAATCAAATTAATTAATTGATTAAAAAATTAATTGATTAATGCCAACATTGGTGCATTGCTACTTGATAATTTTGTTTAGATATATTGTTTTAATGAGGCTATTTCTTTCTTTTCTATCTTTGTTTGTGTTTGCAGCTGATTATTGCTTGACATAATTTTCATTTTATATCCGTAGACATTTTCTAAACTATTGCAGCGCATCCGAAGTAAAATAAATGGCGATTAAGGCGATTAAGGAAAATGCGATATCTTCCAAGGATGACATAATTTTCTCGGCTGCGCTGAGATGAATTAATGCATCTTCACGCACCCCAAAACAGCTCTCGGCTGTTGATAATCTCCCAAGTAGAAAGCGAAACAGTTCAACATTCACCTTTACTGGGTGCCAGGGCACAGCGATATTCCACATAAATGAAAGTATGACAAAATAACATAGAAAGGAGCGATGCAACCCATTTAACCTAAACACATATACCTTTCTATTCCCATTGCTAGTTGACATTTTTGTCTATTGAAAGATTTTACTGAGAGTAAAAATATCAAATAGACAATTGCCTAGTGACAAAAAAGGCTTAACCAAAGCATGATTAGAAACGCTCTAAGGCTTAGATCTTAGATCTCTTTAAGCAAATCGTCATTAGCTCAATTTAAGGTGTCATAACATGACACTGTCTTAAAGGGTGGACACAGCTCGAGACATAATGTCTCGCAAAACAACAGCTGCAAAGCTATATACTCGTATACGGAGAAGAGGAACTATACCCTGAATGAACCAAACAAAAAATACAAGTATTTTTGAAATAAGTTTCTTAAAAAATATCATTAAATATTAATTTATTAAAATTACTTACATGCTGTTTGATGTATTCCAATGCATGTAGAATGTTTTGGCACAGTTCGATACAGTTGACAAGAGGACCGTTTCTAAGCAAACTAACGTCAAAATGGTAAAAAACGATGTTGCTTTGAGTCCAGGTAGAATCCGAAATCGAAATTGGGGTGTATGATGCTGATGATGCAGGTGATGATATTGCTGTCGTTCTTGAATTTGGCTGTGAAACGAGCGCTGGTTTAATATTTTTTTTTTCTTTGATAAAAGATTTGATGTAAAAGCTGATATTTCCGCAGATCTACCGCATCCCATTTGGTTTTCCGTCGTACGTGATAAAGCAGATTGTAGTGCAAACGACTCAGAAACCGATTTCGATTTTCTAGTTATTGTGGACACAGTAATGCAAGGTAATGCTGCTGTAGTAAATGGGGATAGTTTTGCAGTTGTTGGTGATGGAATAGACTGTAAGAACGCCCTATAATATGGCAAGCTTCTTGATTTGTGTTCCGTTTGACCTATCAAAGATGAAGAAGTCAACGAAATGGATGGTGCTGATGGTGTCTTTGAAACCGGCAATAGATTCTTTGTTCTGCCTCCAAACATATTATTATAATTGGTAACTATCATGTTATTTATATGTTTTAATTTCTTCCTTGACATATTTATTGTTTGCTTAATTATCGTCTTGCTCGTTTTAAATATTTTTAATTTGATTGATATTTACAGTTACATATCCATATATTTATCATTTGGAAGTGTTTTCTTTTTATGGTTAAAATTGTTACTCTTTGCGCAGCAAATGTTCTTCCTGAAATGAAGGAAAGACAACGTTTTTTTTTATAAAAATAAATTCTTTTCAATGTGCGTTACTATTAAGATAAGATTTATTGGGTAATATAGTTAGGCAATATTGTTATACAGTAAAAAAAAAAGCAATTTATTAATATTATTTATTGCAATTATGGCATATTCAATTATTATTATTATTTTTATTACAAATATAAAACAAGTTTACATTATAATATCAGCACTAGCTACCAGAGGCTTTCGGCTGGATATTAATAAATTTATTTGTATAGATATTTTAGGGTATAAAAGTACTAATGTATGGGGCTGTCAGCGGCTGGAAAGCCAGTGACTGTGGTACAGTCAGTGGCATTCGAGACCCCAGCAGCCCCATCCATTTTTATTTCCATAGATTATTTAAATAATAGAGTCAAGTTTGAGTGTAAGTAATAGTTTATATACGTTGTTAATGTTTTCTGTAGAATTTGTTAACAGAAGGTCATTTAATTTTTTGTTAAAAAGTGATGTGCATACGTAATTAATTTTAGAGCATTCAGATGTAAGGTGTTTTATGGATAGGATTTGATTTGCTTGGCAGAGGTGACAGTTTGGTGGGTTTTCCTTTTTGTGTCCTAGGCGAAGGCGTAGAAAGCATTTGTTCATAATAATTGTCGTTTCTGTCGGATATGTGGCTGGCTCACCCTTTGGGTTTATGGAAGAATAGTGATGAACGTATGATTTCCATTCGTCAATTCTTATATTATTCCAGTAGGTGTTAATCACGTTGAGGAAGTCTTTTTTGGTGGGACAGACAGAAAGTATATTTGACTGTTCTGTAGCTGTCTTGGAAGCGTTGTCTGCTAGCTCATTGCCTAAGATCCCTGAGTGGCTGGAACCCAAATTAACATAATTTTGTGTTTGTTCTTAAGTACATTATTTCGAATATTAGTAATGTTCGATGATGTGTTTGTTATACTGTTTATTGCCTTCAGTGCGGACAGGCTATCTGAGCAGATCACGGTGTTTTTCAGTATTGTGTTTGCTATTTCTGTCGCTTTCAATATTGCATAGGTTTCGGTAGAGAAAATTGAAAAGTGATTAGGTAGTCTTGTAGAGTATAGGATATTGCCTGATTCTGATACGACTGCTAGCTAGATGAACTCCCATGAGTTCTTTCTGTATTCGTCAGTTATTTCATGGAACATTTGTGAGTAGATTGTCTTATTTGTTGAATTGTTTTTGAATGTTGACAGGGATGTATTAACGACATCCGTTGGGAATTCCCATGGGGGTATGTTCCCAAGATTGAGGGTACATATTATTGGAGTAATACCAGTTTTCCTAGATTCGTTCAGAGCGATGTAAATGGCCGAGGGGATCTTTGGTGTTTTTTGCGGTGTAGAATTTTCTTGGCATCTTCGATTATTGGGGATTTGTTAGACTGACATATCTTTGGTGCGAGTCGTGCTGTTAGAAGATTTCTGCGGTGATCTATGGATGGGAGGCCTGCTTCTGTGAGGATGTTTTTTATTGGAGTGGTTGTAAATGCTTTCAAGCTCGTCTTAATTGCGGAGTGGTAGATTGGTTTGATGATGTTCATTGTAGATTTGGCGCATCTTCCGTAGATTGTTAACCCATAATCAATTTTGGATAGAATAATGCTACGAGTTATAAGAATAAGTGTGTTAATATGTACAAAGCTATTTTTTGATGATAGGTATCTTATTATATTAAGCCTGGTAGCTAGTTTATTCTTAAGAGATAAACAGTGTTCCTAAAAGCTAAACTTAGTATCAAAAGTTATGCCTAAGATAGTTAGTGAGCTTGGTGTGCGCAACTGGAGGCCACTGGCTAGGGACCGGCATAGCTGGCGAGGATTGTTGGTTGAGGCCGTGGTCCACAATGGACTGTCTGCGCCACCTTAAGTAAGTAAGTAAGTTAGTGAGCTTACATTTTGAATTTTAAATGATAATAAATAAATGTCAACGTTGGTACAATTTCTTTATTTACAAATATGTAGGAGCTTGCTTTTATCAGGTGAGATAATAGAACCTGATTGGGAGCACCATTGGTTTAGATCGGCTATAATATTATGGAAGTAGTCTTTTGTACGGTTGCTGTCGTTGGATTTTGATAAAAGAATCAAGTCGTCGGCATATAGGCAATGGTCCATTTTTTTATATGTGGTTATGATTTCACTTGGTGCCATGCCATTTGGCCATATGCCATATTGCCATATTTCAAAATATGGCCATATGACACTTTTGAATTGTGTCATATGACCATATTTTGATATATGGCTATTTGTCACTTTGGTAATGTGTCATTTGACCATTATGGCCAAATGACACTTTAAAACTTGTTCTTAAACTGCAAAAACAAAAACGAAAGAAAATTTTGCATATGCAATATTTCTTTCACCGACGATAGCAGCCGCGATTCAAAATTTGCAAAATGGTTCGAGCAGGAACTATCTTTTAGATGGTACTTTTAGTGTTGTACCAGCTTGCGGCTACAAACAATTGATAATTGTGCACTTCGCTAATGATACAAGTACACAAACATTCATACATCATATATGGTTCTACGTCCTAGCTCCCAAATCGACTAACTCCCAATGAACCAATTCCCACCGAATATGGGACTTGGTTCATGTGAACTAACTCCCATATTTTTAAGGAACTATGTCCCAAATGTAGAATGAACTTAGTCCCATAAATATGAATTAAATCCCAAGAGTTGAGTATTGTTGGTTTTTCCCAAATGAACTAACTCCCAATCGTTAAAAAATAAAACAAAAATTAATGCTTTGGAATATAAAAAGTATAAAATTTTTAATGGAATTTTTAACAAAGTAAAAAATTGAAACTTAAGTAACCTAACAGAGTGACGAATAAAATAAAAGGCCGTGTGGACGCGGGTGTGGCGTGGGCGTGGGTGCGGCGTGACCGGGCCCCCCTGCGCCACGCGTCAAGCGCCCTTGCTCATTTTTTTTCATATAATTTTTGTTCCCTTTAAATTGTTTGGTATGCGATTTTTTACCAAAATAATTTTGGAAACACTGCACGAATTTTATTTTATTCGTCACTCTGTTAGGTTACTTAAGTTTCAATTCTTTTTTAAAAATTAAATTTCTTACAGGTTTATCCTATTTTGCCTACAAACATTCAGCACGAAAACAGCGCCACTTCTTCTTTGTGCACAATATGAACTAACTCCCACTGGTTGATGGGTTGGGCCTAGTTCATTGGGAATAAGTTCGTAATGAACTATGTCCCAACTGAATTTTCTCCTAATATTATGAACTAAATCCCACTACAAAATTTGGTAGGAGTTAGTTCATTTTGCCTCTTGGGAGTTAGTCGATTTGGGAGCTAGGACGTAGGGCCATCATATATACATAATGTACATTAATACTTCAGGGTTCAGGTACAATAATTGGTAGCGAGCGAAGCGAGCGGAAAAAATTTTGCCCAAAAGAGAATTAATTGGGTGTGAAATTTTTTATTTTCACACGAAGCGAAGCGAGCGGAAAAAAATTTGCCCAAAAGAGAATTAATTTGGGGTGTGAAATTTTTTTATTTTCACACCCCAAATTGATTCTCTTTTGGGCAAATTTTGTTCCGCTCGCTTCGCTCGCTACCCACAGACTATACACAGACCGCCAACTCGTACTCCCCTTGCCTGAAACACCCTCGAAATATTTTTTCCTGTCTGTGAATACGTGTACATCTCTCTCTCTGCATTTTGTAATGGCAACTATACCTGCGTATGCCATTTATTTTTTAGGTGTGTTTGCTAAATGGGTTTTAAAAGCAAGACAGAGCGTCACACTCTCAAAATAAATGGCATATCAGCTGATTTTTAGCTTGGTGGCAAAAAGAGAGACCATATGGTGAGTTGGCGGTCTGTATCTTCTTGGTCCGTGTCGCTACCAATGATTGTACCTGAACCCTGAAGTATGAATGTACATTATGTATATATGATGTATGAATGTTTGTGTACTTGTATACACTCTACAGATATCGAATTAAAAATATGGCTATATGACACAAAAAAATATGGTCAAATGACACATTACCAAAGCGACAAATAGCCATATATTAAAATATGGTCATATGACACAATTCAAAAGTGTCATATGGCCATATTTTGAAATATGGCCATATGGCATATGGCCAAATGGCATGGCACCATTTCACTTATATCGTTGTAGGCGATTATAAATAAAGTAACTGAAAAAGGTGAACCTTGTGGAATGCCGTTGAAAAGTTTGTAAATATTTGAATAAAAATTGTTTGCTTTTACTCTGAATTGTCTATTTGAAAGAAAAGATTTTATGAGTGAAAGCATTTTAGGGCCAATTTTCCACTGCGTTAGCTTATTTAGGATTACGTGTATGCCGATTCTATCGAATGCTTTTTCAAAATCAAGGGATATTACCGAGACATGATTTTTGCATGATAATGCAGAGCTGATATACTCGTCTCGTTGTGTAGTAATGAGTCAGTGGTACTACGTCCGTGTTTAAAAGCGACTTGGTTTAGGTTGAGATAATTATTTTTACTTGCGATTATAGGTACTATAAGGCAAGTTATGTATTCGTGCAGAAACAAAAATTTGAGATAACAATCACACATGACATTACGATGATGGAGAAGTCGAAAAAAGTGGGTCTGGGAATTCCGTCCGTCTGTCTGTCTGTCTGTCTGTCTGTCTGTCTGTCTGTCTGTATGTCTGTTCGCGCCTCTGGAGGCTGAACGGGTTGGCCTATTTGCTTCAAATTTGGTATTTAGGATTTATTTGGCCGTCCCTCGGAACATATTTTTTATTTTTGCTCTAGGTCCAAAAATAACGGCACCTGCCATACAATCTTGAAGTCAAAAATTGATTTTCTCAAAAACGGCTCTAACGATTTTGATAAAACTTTCAGAATGCTATTTTTGCAAGAAAATCTATCTTTTGGTTTGAAATTTTTTTTCAAAATTTGTCTAATAACGGTACCTCTCATAGAACCAGTATTTTCAAATCAAATTTTTTCGTAAACTATACATTCGATTTCAATAAAATTTTGACCACAGGAAGTCATTCATAATTTTATTAATATGGCATTTCAAAATTTTCAAAAACTTTTTTTTTTTGATTTTTTATAATTTTTTCAAAAAAATTTTTGGTTTTCGAAATATGTTGGAAACGGTTATACATTGATTTTTTTTAAAATTATTTTTCAAATGTAAACTACGGATTGCCATATATTTGCATACTCAAATAAATTTGAAAATATTTTTTGAAAAAGTTTTTCAAAAATAACCTTTTTTAAAAAAAACTGGTCCAACGATTTTCAATATTTTTTTTTCCTAGATTGACGTATAGCTTTGAAATTTTATTGCATACTTAAATTTTCCGAGAAAACTCTTAAGCTAATTTAAAAAATAAAAGAATTTTCGAAATTATTTAATTTTTTTTTAATATCCATATATGCAGCCACTACGCAATTGCTTATCATAAGAGCAAGTTCGTGCGACCCAGTCGTGCATTTTATTTTCAATAAACCAGAGATGTCGTTTGGATATGATTTTCTCTAATAGTTTGCAAGTGCAAGGAAACAAAGAGATTGGTCTGTAACCTGTAGAGTCGGATGGTTTTTTTGATGGCTTAGGTATTGGTATTGTGCTAGCTACTTTCCACGTCTGTGGTATGGTCCCTTTTTCGAAGATGGAGTTGTACAAAGTCAGAATTCTTTTTTTTAGTAAATGTGGTGAATTTTTTAGCATTGGGTACGAGATGCGATCATATCCTGGGGTTTTACCTTTCAGGGAGGATAAGCAGCTTTCCATTTCAATTAAGCTAATTTGTTTTTCAATATAATTTGCAGATGTACTGAAGGTTTCTTCATTGTGATGGCTATTGATAGCTAGAACTTTGGAGTTGAGGATGGTTGATGGAGATTTGGAATCATTAGAGTATATGGACCATGTCTTACCAAAGTATTCGCAGATTTCTAATGGGTCATAGAGTGTTTCCGATTCGGTTATAAGGGTTTTTATTGTAAATTGGGTATAATTACCTGTTAAGGTTTTTATATCTGCCCACATTTTTTTGCTTGAGTAGTTTTTATTAATGTTTGCTGTAAATTTTTGGAAGCATTCTTTTTTGCTGTTTTACAGTTCCAGCGTTGGCTTTACGGTAATTTAAAAAGTTGGTATTATTGGATGATTTTTGAAGGTTTTTAAATCAGAAGACCATCATGGGGTTGTTTTTGTATGGGGTATATTTTTAGTTTGAGGTATTGCTACTCTGGCAGCAGAGCGTAAGGTTTTGGCGATCCAAGCAGCTTCTTTGTTTATGTTGGAGTAAGGGTTATAGTTGTTGTCTAAAGTTTTAAGTATTGTGTTTTCATATACATAATTGCCAATTGGTGCGGTCAGTTTGAAATTTACATGTGGGTTTTTTTGGGAAGGATAAATATCCTAGATCCACTTTTGTCACAATAGGGAGATGGTCGCTTCCGTGTAAACCATCTTAAGTTTCCCACGAAGTTTTGGGGAGTAGTTGAGGTGATATAGCAGACAAGTCAACGTGTGTCCATGTCTTATGTGTTGAGAAGTGAGTAGGACTTCCGTCATTCAAAACTGCAAGATTTGCACTTAAAAGAAAGTTTTCAAATTCCATACCTCTGGGGTTAGTGACAGGTGAACCCCATAAGGTATTCCAGCAATTTATATCACCAGTTAAAAGTATGGGTGTTTGGATATTATTAAGAATGTTGGATAGATCGCTGGATGTGAATGCTTGAGTGGGGTGGATATATAGAGAGATCACAGTCATTTTAATTTTAAGGTTGATTTCTATGGCAACTGTAGATATGTTTGAGTGTATGGTTAGATGTGTGTGTGGGATGGAATTGTGTATCAACAGACCTGGGCCTTGTTTTGCTTAAGTGTTGGATGGGAAGTTGTGAAAATAAGATGTGTATTGTTTTGGAGGGAAGGGAGAGAGTTTGGTTTGAAGGTGCGTTTCCTGAAGCGTTATAATAGAGGGATTGAGGTCATTAATTAACAATTGCAATTCGTGGCAATTGTTGAAATAGCCTTTCATATTCCATTGCAGGATTTTTAATTTAGTTTTGTATGGGGTAGGAGGCTTTGATCCAATATACGCTTGGATATATTGGGGTAAGCCGAAGTTGGTGTTTTGGTTGAGGGTGGAGAGAATGTTTGGACTCCGCTGACCAGAGTATGAAGCACCCGGGATACCTAAATGTCCCGCATGGCTCACCGTATGGGCAGCGGAGTCGTTTGTGTTAGGAATAATTTTATTATTAAACGCTGTCATAGTCTTGTTCCATGGGTTTGACATAGTAGTCATTGTTATCGATTAAAGATTGGGTATATTGTGAGAGTGGTGAATTGGAGTTTATTGTGATTGAATCTGTGTTACGAGGAGGAATGTTGAGTGGTATTTGAGTTGGTATTGAATTATTTGCAGGAGTGTTTGGATTTAGTTGTTGTTGTAAGTAAGATGTGCTGGAGGGGCTGAATTGTTGAGATGTTGATATGGAAGAAGTGTTTGGAGGGGAATTTGTATTTAAAATTTCGTTGGATGGCTTGGTTATTTACGGATCTATTTTGTTGCTGGATGATGTAGGTTGTTTTTCTATATTGATTTGTTGTTCAGTTTGAGGTTGAACTGCTAGGTGCGTTATGGGAGGGTGGAGGGTTGATTGTCTTTGTAACGGGATTATTCATATGGTTAAACACGCCTCAAATTAAGAACGTCCATAGAAACACACACACAATAACAAAAACTGATCAAATCTCTATTTGTCACTTTTTTGGACAGCAAATTCGATCAAATTTTAGATCAAATTTGCTTTCACCAAAAAAAAATCCACATGTGTCTCGCCCATTCAATTCCACACTTTCATCCCGTTCAATTCACAATAAAAAAAGATTCTTGCTAAAGTTTTTCTTTGTGCAGCAGATAGTGTACAAATCATAAATATTTTATTAAACATATACGCGAGTGCTTTCATACATTTATTCCTTTAAAAAACAACTTTTGTGATTGACGAAATCAATCAATTTTCGGTAGCCTGGAATTCCCTTGAAAGAGGTAAGATTTTTTTTATCAAGATTTCATGATTATGCCATTACGCACGGTTTCCTTGATTCAAAGGAACATTCATTTTTTTTTAGATATCGAATAGCGATTATTAAAGAACTCTTTTTTGTTCGCTAGGGTTTTTATATAGGGCGTAGAAGATATTTTGGGCCACCTATGGAAATCTGTAGCCGCATGGCTAGGAAACGTGCCTGGTAAGTTCCAATTGGAATCCACAGCACCACCTTTTAAGTCGATGATTGAATAATCTTACACCCACATTCTTGAAACGCTTCTTTAAAAAGGTGCCACCATCATATATTTATCTCCAGGGTTGATTGGAGCAACGTGGGAAGCATAAAACTTCGTATCGGGCCACATGAATGCGAAAGTAAGAACCACATGGCACCCGATCTCTGCAGCATTTCATCCCACATCACGTTTGGGATATGGGATATTTCCTTTCATCATCCTTTTTGTGGTGTGATATCCTAAAAGAAGTGAAAATTAACTTACGTCGTTTGCCACATATATAAGTTGGGTAGGTAATTTTTTTTTTTTGTATTAAAAAGAAATTGGTCCCCTATAAGAGGAGACATATCCGGACCTTGGCGCCAAAGAACGCCCGTCCGAAGAAAACACATTCCAAAAGCATCTCTTTGCTGAAGCACTACACGAGCAACTTTAATTGAAGCACGTTAATTTAACGCCCACGGACGGTGGTGACGCATCATTGTTATCGGCGATAGATACAATTATATCCTTGAAATTATTTATAAATATATATATTCTAACATAGTGTCTTATTTGAATAATTACCATTTCATACGAAATATTAAATTAAAAAAAAGAGAATTTAAAATAAAAGAAAATTGAATACTTACCTAAACGTTTTCATGTGTTCAGTGTCAGTGATCATACGAGAATCTTAAATTTCGGTATTTCATACTTACCAATTTCACTAGTTGGAACTCTTTAAAGTTTTTTTTGTTTGTAAATCGATCCCAAAGAGCTCATACACTCGATACAGTCGTGGACGGATTTAGATCCAGTCATTCGATCGGAAAAATATTCTTTTTCCTTGAGTTTTGGAAACTCATCTTTTTCTTTATATTCGTTGCTAGATCTCTAGTTAGAATTTAGTTAACAATTTTGCTACTTTGCGTGTTCCGTCCTTTCGACATATAGCGTCCACTCACTTTGGTGAAACTTAGTTTTCCTGCAATTACTTATACACTTTGATGTACACTCGTCCTTTAGACACCTCACTTCTTTGTTTTTTTTTTGTTTTAGCATCGATATTTTTTTTTAGCACTCGCTTACTATCCTGAGCATAGCCTCAAAGTCTTCGAAACGTAGTGTTCATAGAATCTATTCACTCATACTTTAAATTACTTTATTATTGTTCTTGGAAGGTGCCGTAAAATAAGGCCGTACGAAATAAGGCCATATTTCAAAATTTGGCCTTATTTCACTTTGTAATTGTGAAAGAGGGCCATATTCCAACATATGGCCTCATTTCACTTTGACGAAGTGAAATAAAGCCAAACTTATTTGTGAAACAAGGCCAAATATGGCCTTATTTCGCTTTTCGAAAGTGTAGCAAAGCCATATGGATCGTTGTTTCATTACACAAACTTTCAGTATATTTGCGCATATATTTTAATGTAATATTGAAAAAACTTTAAAAGCTGTACATCAATAAATGAAATATTTTAAAAGCTGCAGTTTTTTTTAAGAAAATTTGGGCGATGTGCGACTATCTATTATTTTTGATAAAATCTCCAAAATTAACACTGTCAGCTTAGGCTATCCAAAATTAAAACCGAAGCTTTTAAAATGTTTCAGTTCTAATTTTGGAGAGTTGTTGAAAGTGATAGCCAACAATTGTCGCAAATTATAATATTAATATTATTTCTGTTTTTAATTTGGACAGTTTTTGAAAAGGATAGGTAGCTATAATATGAAAAGAAATAGTTTTGTTTTTGTTTTGGAGAGTTTTTGAGAATAATAGCCCAAAATTCGCGCGAATTTTTGGCTTTTATTTTCAAAAACTCTCCAAAACAACAACAAAACTATTTCTTTTCATATTATAGCTACCTATTATTTTCAAAAACTCTCCAAATTTAAAACTGAAACATTTCGTTTTTAATATTATAATTTGCGACAATTTTAGGCTATCAATTTCAACAACTTTCCAAAATTTAAACTGACTTCAATTCCAAATACTTTATTTACTTATTTAAATCAAATACAAATAAAATACTGCTCATTAAATTTCTTGTTTCATTTAACTGTCACTTAAAATGACGGTTGTTTTCTCAACTGGACTATAATAATGAAGAATTGTGTAATCAGGTAATCAAAACTATAAGGTGTAATGGGAGAAATTTCGTTTTAGATATATTTTAATTGGAAATATCAGCAAAATCCACCCGCACTTTAGACTTTGTTTCACTTACTGAAAGTGAAATAAGGCCAACTAAACTTAAAGCGCAATAAGGGCATTTTGGCTTTATTTCACTTCGTCAAAGTGAAATGAGGCCATATGTTGGAATATGGCCCTCTTTTACAATTACAAAGTGAAATAAGGCCACATTTTGAAATATGGCTTTATTTCGTACGGCCTTATTTCACGGCACCTTCTTGGAACAATACATTATCCAAGACATTACGTCTCTTTTAAAGATTCTCTATGCATGTGATTATTTTTCGGTGGTTATACCAACTCTTTATAGTGTACAATACACATGGTCACATATATGAATATATGTTCTATTTTGTCTGTTTGTTAGCTACTTGTATACTGAAGTACACAGCAACTCAAATTACAAAGTGACTCTTTTAGCAGTCATTATCAGTGGAAGAAAACACTCGTTGTAAATGTTTGTCGGAACAAACGATACAGTTTGTTCCCGAATTGAGACATAATTATCTATCTGTCCAAGATTTTCGGTGATATTTGTTTAATAGTGTAGTTATTTTAAAATATACCTTTACTTAATTCATTTTTTTCAGCGTCTGGGTCCAGTAGTGCACTTCTGCGTTCTATACGTTTGAACTTTAACTATATTGATTTAATATGAATATCTTTTTGATATTATATTATATTGAATTATATTTGAATAACTATATCAATAACATTTATACTATCTCTCTATCTATCAATCCCTTGAGTCTCCTTCCAATAGAAAGCCCATGAGCTAACGTTTAAATTTTTTTTTTTTACGATAAAGTCACTCCACCCTTTTAGACACTTCGTAGTATTTTTGTGAGTTTAGTTTTCTATACTGTCGCGCTTCGTTGTCCGTTTTTGAAACCTTTTTACTCTCAAACGAAAATTATTCAACTTGAGTAAAAGTTTTTACAGTCGACTTGTCATGAATTCTTTTTTAAGCGAGTCTGGAGTAGCGATACGAAGTTATACACTTCTTCCGGGGCAATTTAACTTTTTTTATGTTTGACTGAGATAATAATTGTATCTCTTTGCCTCTTCGAAAACAATTTTAAAATCCTCATTGAAGAGAAGAATATCTCGTTGTGATCAGATTAATTTCTTTTAAGATTCAAATTTTGATATAAATACAAAATCAATACCATTTTAGTGTACTTAAAATAAATTTCAATACGGAATAAATAGATTCAACAGTAGAATCCTCTACTTAAAAGGCATAAGGTAATCATTTCTAAGATTAGACGAGTAGATATTTTCTTTAAGAGATTTAAATATTCATAGATATTTAAAGTTGTATAGGTCTAAGAGAGATTGCTGAAATAATACCTTTACACAAAAAATCGAGTCCGAAAGATATGAATAACTATAGACCCATATCATTGCTGCCAGTCTGTTCAAAGATCTTTGAAAAAGCCATGAAAAGAAGATTTTTAGAGTTTTTTAACAAAAATAAGTTTTTCATGGATAATCAATTTGGTTTCCGAGCCGGTATGTCTACCGAAGACGCGCTGATCAAGTTTTGTGGTGAAATCTTTGAAGATATCAACATGAACAATAAATCTGCTGGTTTGTTTATTGACTTAACTAAGGCCTTCGACCTTGTAGATCACACTATTCTTCTTGAAAAAGTGCATAAGTCTGGTTTACGTGGTTTTATTTACGAGTGGCTTGCTTCTTACCTTTCAAATCGTATGCAAAAAGTAAAAATTTGCAATAGCTATAGCAAACTGAGGGTTGTCAAGATAGGCGTTCCACAGGGTTCTGTTCTTGGACCCCTTTTATTTTTAATCTTTATTGATTCAATTTTCCTACAGAACTTCAAAGGTAAACTGACAGCTTTTGCGGATGATATTGCCTGTTCTTATGGCAATATGAGTTACCTCAATTTATTTTCGGACATATTCTTTGATCTCGATGTCCTAAGACGATGGTTTTTTGTCCATAAAATGGTCCTAAGTAGCAAAACAAAACTGATGTTTTATAATATACATGGGAACCCTCAAATAACTGATAGTATCTTTTTCTTTCATGCTGTAGATTGTAAGAAATATAAATTTTTTAATGATCAAAGCTCCACGTTTACCTCTTTTAATTGCAACTCTCAATGTTCTATTAAATGCTTTAAAATTGATATTGTGCAGTCCTTCAAATATTTAGGTGTCGTTTTAGATAGTAGAATGAATTGGTTGGAGCATACCCAATTCCTCAAATTATATTTAGTGAAATGTACGAGGCAGCTGTATAATCTGAGTTGTTATTGTTCTAATAAAGTTCTGCTTATGGCGTATCATGCAATTGTTCACTCAAAAATTCAGTATGGCATCACTTGTTGGGGTGGCGCATATTTTAACAAAATTAATCCTGTTTTTGTTACTCAAAAACATTTGATACGTATTATTAGTAGAAAAAATCGTTTTGTACCTAGCTTTGCTTTGTTTCAACAGCTGAAAATTCTTCCTTTGAGATATCTTTATTTCTATAAGGTCCTTAGGCTATTTTTTTTAAGAAGTGGCTTTCTGGCTATTCGTGATAATACAAATCACAACTTAAGAATGAATTCCAGGAATTATGTTATTACACCTTTTTGTAAAAAAAATCATTTTAGAACTTTTTATACTTTTATTGCCCCTACAGTATTTAATAAACTTCCTTTTGACATCGGAAGATTAAGGTCATTTCCATCTTTCGCAAGGGAAATAAAATCATGGCTTTTTAATCTTAACTACACAGATATCGAAAATTTATTAAAGCCCCGAAGATAAAATTCTATCAATCATTTTTCCCTCTTAAATGTACAAAAAAAAAAAAAAAAAAAAAAAAAAAAACCTTCATTTCGTTGTTTCACTTCACCTTTTTACTGCACTATATTTTGTATTATTTGTATTTACTTGCCGGTTGATCATTCGCTACTAGTCTTGCTTTGGCTAGACTAAAGAATGTACTTATACTTTTCATTCCTTATAGCATTATGAAAAACACTAATAATAATCTTGTATTTTTTTGTTCTGTTAATATTTTCTAATTATTCCTATTATTATTATCATTATAAATTTTTTCTTGAATGAATAAAGAAACTTAAACTTATAAATAAATAAGAACAATTTATAAAGTTTGAAGAAAAATTTAGTATTGTTTTTCCATGCTGTCTATCGACAGTGGTATCTTTTTGGAAGTTGGACAATTTAGATTTTCCGGTATGCAGATGTTGAAGTTAGTTACGTTGGGAGGAGTGGACAGCTCCGATATAAGATGGATTGGATAATAACATGTTGAGGTGGTAGGAATGAAGAGTTTGGTATTTCTTATTCCTATGTTGTATGTGGTGTGTAAGATGTGAGTAAGCTTTAGGTCTACTTCTTCTTTTCATTTAGGGGTCCTATAAAAGATATATTTCGGAGTTTAGTTCCGCAGGCAGTTCAGGAAAATCGGTGAAAGTCATCTGGGACGAACAGATACTTTCTCTTGGGTGGGTAAAAGATGCCAGAGGGATCACCTACACCTATGATCTCCTCCTCTTTATAAGTGGTGTTTGTGTAGTCGCAAGCCACTGTTCATCCAAGCGTAGCAGCTTTAGCGCAATACGGGTTGACCGAGCCACAGAGGCGCAATATTCATGATCACCTATGAATATCATTGAAGGCTCACATGTCTTGCTCCCTCTCTATTAACAGCACTTATCCGTTACTTTTAGTAGCAAACAATTTTCATTCTTTCCTCTCTCCAAAGCGCCATTAGTCGATCGGGCCCCAGCGATAAATATTTATATTTTCTTTTTGAGTTTTTACCACCCAAACTCAGCAGGTTCGCAGTAGTAAATAATGTGAAAACCTTAGTAGATCCCAGAGCAAGGACTTACGACCCAACTGAGCTAGTTCGTGGTGTAGGCCAACGAACCGACTGCGATGGTTGATCTCGACGCCCTGCAATCTCGTCTAGAGCTATCTCATTTGGCCGAAGTTATAGAGATGGTTCTCCATAATGTAAGCCATGATAGTTCAAGTGGAGATTCTTCCTTCCGCTTTGAACTCCCTAGCGAGATATTTGAGTCATGTGTCCATGGCGAACGATCTGGTGTATATCTGGGAGAGTTTGTTATTATGTGGTATAGGCATTGAAGTGATATAAGGGTTTAGTTTTTTACACATGATGGTGTATGGCAAGCAGTAAGAACTATGCTTGTTGGTTATAGGTAGTATATTGGAGAAAAGTGTACCAGACAACATATACAATGAATTCTAACGCATATTCTTCCTGAAGTTATTGAGGATAGGATATGGAAGGGGGATCATTGCGACGCGACGTGTTGAAGAGGGTAAGTAAAGTGGTTCTGTAAGTGGAAGAATAGTTATGGTAACATTTTCTTTTGGCGTGTTTACGTTGCGGAAGGCACTTGTGTAGTTGTTAAGTTTCGTTCTCTCGTTATGTGGCTTGAAGTGCTGGATGCGTCTGAGGTTTATTATCATAATTATAAGAAGGGACTTCGAAGGTTACAGTCTTCGAACAAAAAAGTGGTTGACGATAAATGTCCATTAACTCGTTTAGAAGATGTACTAGACAAGCTAGGAAAAGCAAAATATTTTTCAACATTGGATATGACAAGTTCATTTCACCAAATTCCATTGCATCCGAAATCCAGACCTCTTACAGCTTTTTCAACAAATACTGGACATTTCAACAAATAGCTTTCAGAGAATGTTAACAATTGCATTTAGTGGGTTGCAAGCATCTGCATTTTTATATGTTGATGATATAATTGTGTTTGGTTCAAATCTTAAGGAACATAATAATAACCTAATAGAAGTTTTTAAAAGGTTGCGTAGATATAATTTAAAACTAAACCCAAGTAAATGTAATTTTCTGCGTCCGGAAGTAGTATATCTTGGACATTTAATAACTGCAGAAGGGGTTACCACAGAACTAAGTAAACACAATGTTATAATTGAATACCCAAAACTGGATAATGTAGATGAGGTTCGAAGATTCGTAACTTTCTGTGATTATTATAGACGTTTTATGCAAAATTTTGCCGACATTGCAAAACCATTAAATGAATTATTATAGAAAATGAAAACTTTAAGTTGGACACAACGTTGCCTAAAAAAAATTAATGTCCCCACCAATCCTGCGCTACCCAAACTTTGCAAAACCATTCATATTGACAACAGATGCTTCAAATTATACATAAGGAGCTATTCTCAAGGGGAGGTAGGAAATGATAAGCCCATTGCATATGCAAGAAAAGCATTAAACAAACACGAGCTAAATAAATCACTTATAGTATAGAGAAAGAATTACTTGGTATTCATTGGGGGATTGATCATTTTAGACCATATCTGTATGGAAAAAGATTTATGGTATATACCGATCACAGTTAGTTTATTTACACATAAGAACCCTTCATCTAGATTAACTAGAATTAGAGTAGATTTAATGGATTGCGATTTCGATATAGTTTTTTAAGAAGGAAGAATGAATACAAATGCTGATGCTTTGTCTAGAATGAAGTTAAATTCAGAAGAGTTAATAGAAATGATACCACAACAAAGTGTGTATGTTCTTACCAGAGCAATGAAGTCAAGAAATAAAAAAAAACACTAGTGAAAAAGAAACAAATCCGGAAATCATACCCCCACATATGGGAATGCATATCTATATCAGACACTAGAAATATTAAGAAGTTGCAACTTGAAAATAAAAATAATTCAATGGGGACCCATAGAGAAACAATATAAATGCAGTTAAAGATAGAATACATGTTTGATACAATGATAATTCTCTATCAGAGTTAAAATTGATTTTGAAGACATTGTTATCTTATACAAAGCATGAAAAGATAGAAAAGCTAGCGCTAGCAAATAATAATGATACTTTTAAAACAATATCAGTGTATAAATTTAAAGAAGTATTTAACGAACTGTAAAATAAGAAAGAAAATTGTCTAGCCATAATATTATACGATCCACAAAAAAGAATAGAGCATGCAGAAGAAATGAAGAATTTAATACATAAGTATCATGATGATAAATTAGGAGGGCACAATGGAATACGAAGATGGATAGCAAAGCTTAAACAAAAATATGTACCTATGGAAAAATATGAATAAGATGGTTAGAAACTATATAAACAACAATTGTAAAATCTATAATGAAGTTAAAATCACTAAATATATTAAAGAACGATTCACGATTACAGAAACACCAAATACATCATGTCCCTGAAGTTAGCAGAACAAAGTCAGCAGAACCAAAATATTTTGATTGCATAATTAGACGCTTATTAAATGCTAATTAAACGCTGAAGAAAAAAATTTAATGCGCTAACGGTTTTCGAAAAAATTAATGTTCTGCTAACTTTACAAGAAGTTAGCAGAACAGTATCTCTAAAGTACACTAAATTAAATTTTAAAAATACGAAATTGGTCCTTGAGTTAAATGCTAATTAAATGCTCTACAAAAACAAAAAAAATTAAAAACAAATTAAAACAAATTCTTGTAACAAAATAAATTTCTTTTAATAATTGTTTTTCTTAATTTTTTTTTTTTTTTCAAAAGCTGCTTCTAGTATTAAGTGCTCATTGAATACGAATTAAATGCTGCATTATCCCAACAAAATTTTGAAAACCTGAATTCAAAAAATGAAATTTAAAAAAATTCAATTTCAGTGTTCTGCTAACTTCATACACGATTTTGGCCACTTTTTTTTAACTTTTTTTTGGACAAAATCTGCTTCTAGAATTAAGTGCTCATTGAATACGAATAAAATGCTGCATTATCTCAACAAAATTTTGAAAACCTGAATTAAAAAATGAAATTTTAAAAAATTCAATTTCAGTGTTCTGCTAACTTCATACACGATTTTGGCCACTTTTTTTTAACTTTTTTTGGACAAAATCTGCTTCTAGAATTAAGTGCTCATTGAATACGAATAAAATGCTGCATTATCTCAACAAAATTTTGAAAACCTGAATTCAAAAAATGAAATTTTAAAAAATTCAATTTCAGTGTTCTGCTTACTTCATACATGATTTTGGCCACTTTTTTAACTTTTTTTGGACAAAATCTGCTTCTAGAATTAAGTGCTCATTGAAAGAATAAAATGCTGCATTATCTCAACAAAATTTTGAAAACCTGGTGAGACAAAAATTGTCAAAACTAATGGGTGGTTCCTTGGTGTCTGTAGGTGGAATGGTTGTTTGGTGATGGGGGGATTTGGTATGATTGGGGGGAGGGGGGATGAATAGTCAAATATGGTGGGTAGTTGGTTGGCGGTTGTAGGTGGTTTGATTGGTTGGCAATTCTGGTGGTGGGGATGGTTTATTTGATGGGGTGCGATGAAAAAGTTTTCAAAAATGGTGGGTGAGTGGAAGGTGGTGGCAGGTTGGATTTGGGGGATTTGGTGTTGGGAGGGGGTGAGGAAAAAATTGTCAAAAATGGTTGGTGGTTGCAGGGCCGGCCCGAGCTAAATTAGCGCCCTGTGCAAGCTTTATCATTGGCGCCCTCAATTGCGGTGATTTTTGGAAGAAGTCATTTCCTCATTACCCAAGGGGTATACTTTGCAATGCGTTTTTTTTAAATAAAATTAAGTCAAAAAATATATTACAAAATTATAGGAGATATACAAGATATATTTGAGGTAGGTTGTGTAACGTACAGTTTGTGAATTTTCATAGGCGAAAGCTTATGAAGGGTAATTCACTTAAAGTGTGCCAAACTGCTAGAGTGAGTAGGTTGTGTTGGGACAAAAAAAAATCATGTGGGAGGGGGGGTCTATTCCCTTCCGTTTAGCCGAGAGGGGCAATTTTCTTAAAAAATGACTTAAATTGGAAACAAAAATTATTAAAAAATAAAAAAATACCTTCTACAACGCCATGCTATGCCATTTTTAAGGCCAAAAACCTCTTTCTTTTACCTATTTTGTTTTGAAAAATATTTATTTTAGTGAAATTTTTTCAAAATATTAATTTTAAAACTCAAAATTAAAAAAAAAACATAAGCGAGAGCGACATTACGTTTGCAACGAACTGTTGGATACCCTATTCCCCATATTTTTGTATGTGCATGCGTCTGCCTCCCGCAAACAGCCGATGTTTCAGAAACAAAATTCTTCTTTAGCAGACAGAAAAAAATTCAATAACATTAATTTTATGCGGTGTGATGTTCAATTAGTGCTGGCGCAATAAAAAAAGGAGTGCGCCACGCCCAAAGTTAAAACGTTTTATTGCGAAGGCAATTGTTATGAGCTCAGTGACATTCAATTTTATTCTTGCAGATCGATTTGAACAAAACAAGACAAAAGTTAAATTTTTAAAAATTAATAACAATTCTTTGACCCCACTCTGCTACGTTACCAAAGAATATAAATCAAAGTGTTCACCTTTTTACTCCAAAACTGCGACCAATAGTTAAAAAAAAAATTAAAAAAGTAATGAATTATACGACTTTTGACGGAAACGCCCCTTAAAAGTGGGCGTGTCTTAAAAATTTGAAGCACTAACTGCGCTTTTATCAGTATTTAGGCATATGTGTAAAACTACAGCTGAATCGAGTAGTTTTTAAACAATCTTACCTGAACAAAGGTAAGGTAATACGCCTTTAAAAGTAGGCGTATTGAAAAAATTTACAAAAGAAAATGTAGAGGTATATTTCTCAAATAACAAACGGAAGGAAAAAGGTTTAAATTAAACATTGGAAATGCCTTAAACTCTTAAGGCTACGTTTTTCGTTCTTTCATGAAAAGTAGGCGTAAGCCACGCCCAAAATTCAAAAATTTCTTTTCACACACAAACCTTTTCGTTTCTATTAAGAGACGCAAAATGTTGGCTTGCGGATTAATTATAAATACCGTTTATTTACAAAAACAATTTTCTTATAGTTTCTAATGAAAAGTGGGCGTCAGCCAAGCCCAAAATCAATTTTTTTGATTTCATACACAAGATGTTTATGTGCCAGTAAGACCCACAAAATTTAATATTTTTCGCTTTAATATAACAATTGTTATTTTATAAAAACAATATTGATGGTTTTGTATGAAAAATAGGCGTAAGCCACGCCCAAACTGAAATATTTTTATTTGATTGGAAGAAAGTTTACCTAAAGCTTACGTGTGCAAAATTTTAGCGTTATGCTTTTATCGTAACTGTACAAAAAAACATAATTTAATTTTATTAAATTGAGGTTGTTCAACAAAAATGGCGATTGTGGGCGTGTTTGTCAAAATTAGTGGGTGGTTGGTTGTAGGTGGGGTGGGTGTTTGGTAGTGTTTAGGAAGGGGGATTTACTGTGTGGGGGAGGAGGAAACAATGTTCAAAAGTGGTGGGCTGTTGGTTGATGGTTGAATGTGGGGGTGGGAGGTTGGTGTTCAAAGGGTGAAACAAATTTTAAAATGGTGGGTGGTTGTAGGTGGGTTTAGTGGTTGGTGGTTTGAGAGATACCTCTACACATGAGGTTTTTTGTGAACTGGTTATCACGTAAAATTATCGTCCGTTAACCGACTTTACAGACAACCTGTTTTTTTCTTTATTTACGTATATATATATATAATATATATATATATTTTCATCATCTTTTTTTTCTAACCTCTTTCTACGTAACTTATTATTTTATTTTTCTCTTTATTACATTAATATAACTCATTTGATGTCTGTAATAGAAGAATTATATTGTTTGTCACCCTTCGTCATATTATGTGGAGATTCTAATTGTAACATCCTCGTGGATTCAAATATCGTTGATTGTATGGCATCACTCAACCTCCTGTAAATATGTCAACTCCTACTCATTTTGCCAAGTCAGCCAGTATTCTTCTTGATATCTTTTTTGTGAGTAGTTTGGAGAAAGTTCTCCTCCACGATTTTTAGAACTTAATGTGGGCAAATGCCAATCGATCACTTATTCCCGCAAACGTTTCCAATTACCACCGCGAGACTACTTTATCAACGACGCTCTTGTTTCCAGAGTAACGACCATTCGAGATTTAGGTGTTATTTGTGATACTGAACTCAACTTTAGATCCTATTATGATAACATAATCGGAAGAGCCAACTCAACTCTTGGTTTCGTTAAACAATGGTCCAGAGTTTTCGGATCCCTACGTTACGAAATCTCTTTATACTACCTTTGTCCGACCTTTGCTCGAATATGCTAGCCAAGTATGGTCCCCTTATCACATGACCCATATTAAAAGAATTGAAGGAGTACAACGTAGATTCCTCCGTTTTGCTCTTAGGGGACTTCCCTGGGTTGACACCTACAACCTATCACCATATCATGATCGGTTGCGGCTGATTAATTTACAAGCGCTTGAAAAACGTCGTCAAGTAGCTGACGTTATTTTCGTGCATCAAGTTCTATCTGGCGAAACAGATTCTTCTGTCCTCCTTCTCAACTCCCGTTCTCTACGATCAGTACCCCAGGTCCATCTAGAATCACACAGAACTGATTATGGCAGAAATGAACCTGTGACAAGAATGTTGCGGGAAGTAAATTCTAATTCTATTATTTTCGATTTTCACCATAGCAAGATTACACAAAGGAAGCCCATGTATCAATAGTTCCCTACTAAACCAACAAGAGAGGAACTGAAACTTCTTTTATTTATTTAATATTAACAAATGCCTTAGCATGCTTATTTATAATTATTTATTTTTTTTTTAATTAATTTTAATTTAATTTTATTTTCTCTTATCTTTTAAATTTTGACATCTGCTATCTGCACGAATGTTTATATTTTCGATTTTTTAACTTTTTTTGCTTTTCTTGTATTTATCTTACATTTTTACTGCTTGCATTAAGCAGAACCTACGTTCTTTCTTTTTACTTGCGATTATAGGTACTATAACGCAAGTTATGGATTCGTGCAGAAAAAAAAAATTGAGATAACAATCACACATAACATTACGATGATGGAGAAGTCGAAAAAAGTGGGTCTGGGAATTCCGTCCGTCTGTCTGTCTGTCTGTCTGTCTGTCTGTATGTCTGTTCGCGCCTCTGGAGGCTGAATGGTTTGGCCGATTTGCTTCAAATTTGGTATTTAGGATTTATTTGGCCGTCCCTCGGAACATATTTTTTATTTTTGCTCTAGGTCCAAAAATAACGGCACCTGCCATACAATCTTGAAGACAAAAATTGATTTTCTCAAAAACGGCTCTAACGATTTTGATTAAACTTTCAGAATGCTATTTTTGCAAGAAAATCTATCTTTTGGTTAGAAATTTTTTTTCAAAATTTGTCTAATAACGGTACCTCTCATAGAACCAGTATTTTCAAATCAAATTTTTTCGTAAACTATATATTCGATTTCAATAAAATTTTGACCACAGGAAGTCATTTATAATTTTATTAATATGGCATTTCAAAATTTTCAAAAACTTTTTTTTTTGATTTTTTATAATTTTTTCAAAAAAATTTTTGGTTTTCGAAATATGTTGGAAACGGGTACATTGATTTTTTTAAAAATTATTTTTCAAATGTAAACTACGGATTTCCATATATTTGCATACTCAAATAAATTTCAAAATATTTTTTGAAAAAGTTTTTCAAAAATAACCTTTTTAAAAAAAAACTGGTCCAACGATTTTCAATATTTTTTTTTCCTAAATTGACGTATAGCTTTGAAATTTTATTGCATACTTAGTTTTTCCGAGAAAACTCTTAAACTAATTTAAAAAATAAAAGAATTTTCGAAATTATTTAATTTTTTTTTTAATATCCATATATGCAGCCACTACGCAATTGCTTATCATAAGAGCAAGTTCGTGCATTTTATTAATTAAGTGCCGATACGACCTGCAACCGTATTTGCCGTCGTGCTCGGTGTAAATGGACCCCAGCGCGGGCGGGATCTGGGAGGGAAAGTGGCGTGGGATAATTTAATTAGCTCTCTGTTCCCTGTTTCTCACATCACGACCTTATTCACCTTACTTTTCAGTGTTTTCCAAACTGTTTGGATACCACCTTCTGTTTCAGAGATTTCAAATGTATCAATCGAAAGCTTTGAGAGAATGATCTTAAATCTATTGAATGGTATCAAATATATAATATGTCTTCTGTTGACGACCAAGTTAATTTTATTCAAAATAATATAAATAATATTTTCAATATCCATGTTCCGCTTAAAGAACTAAAAACAAACAATGCGGATCACAAATGGTTTAGTTTTAAAATTAAGGAACTAATGCTCAAGCGTGATGAAGCGTACAAGCGTTGGAAGCGTTTCAGATTGAATGTTCCTTTTGAAACATACAAGGTTTTAAGAAACAGGATTGTTTGTGAAATACGAGAATCGAAAAGAAAATTCTATGCTTCTCGTCTGAATCCTTCGGTTGCTAAACATAGGCTCTGGAAAAATATAAAAGAGCTAGGAATTGGCAACAAAATTTTAAATCCAACAGATAGTGACTGTAATGAACTTAATGAGAAATTTGTTGGTCACCCAACTACCGTTCATCATAATGAGACTAACGCATTGTCAACAATTGCCTTTCAAAGCTCACAAGGTTTTAGTTTTGCAGCTGTGGACGAAGCGTATGTATTGGAATCGTTGTTATCCATTAAATCAAACTGTGTTGGATTTGATGAACTACATCCACTATTTATTAAAATTATACTACCATACTGCCTAAATATTTAACTCTCGTATTTAATACAATTTTAATGACAGGGACCTTTCCTTCGGCTTGGAAAACATCGAAAATTATTCCTATTCCTAAAGGTTCAAACTCTAATGAGTTCAGACCAATAGCTACATTGCCTTTTTTATCGAAAATACTTGAAAAGGTCATGAACATCCAGATACGCAGGTTTTTAGCTGTTAACAATATCTTGTGCGAACATCAGTCAGGGTTTCGTCCGAAGCACAGCTGCACCACTGCCTTAATTAAAGTTGTAGAAGATATTAGGCAATCTATTGATGACGGAAATATAACGTTCCTTACGCTTTTAGACTTTTCAAAGGCATTTGATACAGTCAACCACAACATGCTATGTTATAAATTATTAACTCTTTTTTTTTTTAAATGCACTCGCACTCAAGGGGATATGAATACCCTTATAATGACTTAACATGTGCGAGCAAGGAGAGAAGGAATAGAAAGATAGGAAAGAAAGGTGTTACAGTGGTTTGAGATTTTAGGTGATAATTATCTCAAAAAAATTCCACGTTGAAACTTGGGAAATAAATAAAAATTGCTGCCCAGGCTGGGTTTGAACTCACAGCTCTCAGGTTAAGCAACTAAACACTACATCCACTGTACCGTTGCCACCCGTCTGTTGTGAAACTTATATCTTCGTATTTGAGTGGTAGATCTCAGGCAGTGGTTAGAACAATAAAACGTCAAATTTCCTCCCCGTTGGTATGGGTGTAACGCAAGGATCGACTTTAGGTCCTTTGTTATTTACACTCTATATAAATGAGCTTCCCTCCCAAATAATTCATAGTTCTACACATATGTATGCTGATGACGTATAGCTATACAAAAGTTGTTAATTGGGTCTTGTTGAGAATGCTGCGTGTGAAATGAATAAAGATCTTGAAAGTATTTATCAATGGTCGAGGAGCAATTGTTTGTACTTAAATCCTACCAAGTCAAAATGTTAAGTCATTTCCAGGACAAATATTGATACATCTTACTTTCCTCAAATGGTTTTAAATGACAAAACAGATTTTCTGGACACGGCTAAGAACTTGGGCATTACATTTAACAAAACTCTTACTTGGGATAATCATATAAGATTAGCTCAATATAAAGTGTATGGTGGACTCCGCACACTTTGGACAACCCAATATATCACTACAATTAAAACGAGAAAAATACTTGCCAAGACTTTGCAACTCTAAGAGAAATTATTTCGCTTCCAAGCTCAGTGCGTTAATGCCACCCAAGAAGTTGTGGCAAAATGTACGAACTGTTGGAATAGGTGCAGGTAAGAGTGTACAAAAATGCAGGTTTCAACCTGATGAGCTTAATGACTACTTTTTGGGAAATTTAACTGGTAAGAATCACTTTGATTTTACATCCCCGAGTGTGCCTCTTGACTCTCGGTTCACTGATTTTGTAGCTGTAACAGAAAGTGATGTAGTCGACTGTATTGCAGCGATCAAATCAAACTCAGCGGGCGAGGATAGAATGACAATACTATTTGTTAAACTTATATTGCCCCTGGCCATCTCTTATCTGACTCATATCATTACCCACTGCATAACTACTTCTACTTTTTCTCAATCCTGGAAACTTGCTAAGGTCATCCCACTACCTAAGAAATCTAACCCAATTTCAATAAACGACAACATGCCAATCAGCATTCTACCTTGTCAAAAGTTTTTGAAAAAAATAATAGCTAAACAGATTCAAGCACATTTAACAAATAACGCATTGCTTAGCCCTTTTCAATCTGGATTTAGGAAAGATCATAGTTGTGCTTCAGCAATGGTTAATATTCTAGAAGATATAAGGCAGGATTTTGACACGGGTTATCTGACACTGCTTTCCCCTACTTGACTTTTCAAAAGCATTTGACAATGTAAGCCATGATATTCTTCTCTGGAATCTTGACCATCTTTTTGGTTTCCGTGATAGAGCTTTTAAACTTATTCAAAGTTTTCTTACAAACAGAATGCAAAGATTGGCCAACGATGACTCTTTTTCGTCCTTTAAAATTGTCAAACAAGGAGTCCCCCTGGGTTTAATTTTAGGGCCTATCCTATTTTGAATTTTTATAAATTACCTACCACTAGTTTGTCACTATGCATTAATCCACCTTTACGCGGATGACGTGCAAGTATACCTTGCTCAACCTTTTGGAAAAATAGATGTGCTCGCCAATTTGCAGATACTTCTCTCATCTGAATTGAAAACATTTCCCTTTTTTTTTTCTCTACCTTTCTTTACTGTTTCTGTAATCTATCTTAAAACAAATCATAAATTATATAAAAACTAGACTAAGACTAAGCCTAGACTAAGTTAAGAATTTTCCAAAATGTTGTACTAAAAAAACTGTTTTATTGTACATTTATCATTATGAAATAAATGGAAATTGAATTGAAAAAACTTATTTTTTGTTGTTATTATTTTAACGCGACGCGTTTCGAAAGTTTCATTGTCAAGCCTTTATAATAAAAAAAGGAAATTGGTTTTTAATTAAATTTTAAATATTTTCACATTCAATTCAGAGAACAAACAACAACTTTATATTTAATATAAGATTTTATTTAAAATTAATTCATTAAAAGTTCAATGCCCATTCTAGAAAGAATGGTTATGAAGTTAATGAAAAAATAGAAGAAGATGAATATATGAAAAAAATTGCAAAAGATTGTACTTTTTGTCTGGTGCTGCCAAATGTTTCACGTGTGAATGTTTCAGCTACGTGCGCACTCAACACTCCTCCTCGTTCACGCATCAATCAACATTGCATCGTTTTCGAAGATTATGATGCTTAGCTGCCGTTAAGGGTTTCGTCAACAAGTCCGCCATCATTTCCTCGGTAGGGCAATGTTCACACATAACAATACCGTTCTTGAACATATCTTTGACCATTTTATATTTAATATCCATGTGCTTGGTTTTTTACGAAAACTTGTCGTCACTCACCAACTTCAAACAGCATTGTAACATGTAGATTGTTGAGAAATTCGCGCAACCATTTAGCCTCCTTTGCTGTTTCAGCCAGTGATATAAATTCCAGTTCACATGAAGACGATGCCACCAGATTCTGTTTATGACATGTGTTTGATTCCTAATAATATTTGAATTTATTATGAGGCACCCTGTGGTGATGAGCTTTCTTTTGCTACCAAAGCTTTCAAAAATAGGCCTGTTCTATTTTTTATAATGTCACTTCACTTGCACTGTCGCGTACGGTTGAAAAAATAAAAGTTCAGAAAATATTATTACCAAGTGTTTTATTTAATCTTCTTGGAATTTATTACAAGTATTATCTTAATAAATAATAATTTTCAAGAACCAATAAAAAACATGGTTCTTCGGAGTCGGATTTAAAAAGTAAGAAAGAAATTTTTCTTTGATTAATTATATAAAAAAAAAATAATAATTTAATTTGTTAATTAAACAGTGGTAAGTGCAAGTCATGTGCACATTTAGTGTACAGTCGAAGTATACAGTAGACAATTAATTTTAGAAAATTTCTTAATTTTTTTCTACCTATTTGGTAAATTGGTTTATATCGGTTTTATTGATAAAAAACATCGACCGACGATAAAAAATATTGCAGTCAATATTAATTTTAGAAGTTTTGAGTGCAATTTGATGGGGTGTTATGTCGCATTTACATTATTGGTGTACACTGTACAGTCGAAGTGTACAGTAGAAAGTATAGCCTGTTGCAGCACAGCCCAAGTGTACAGTCAATTTCTACAATCATTCAATCAATTTCATTAAATTGGAATTCATCTCATCTCAAATTTAAGTATATATAGATATTTGAATAGCTTCTTGGTGAAATTAATACCAAACATATTATTAAGTCAGATTCTGACAGGGCTGATACAAATTTTGAGAAAATTCTTGCACAGCAAATTTCTAATCAAGACCTTATCATAAAACTAGATAAGAATTTTGCTAAGAAAGGAAAGGATAAATCTGCTTCATATGCAAAAGGTCAATTAAAACTTCTTGACACATATTTTAATAATTTTAAGCAAACGCATGCTGAACTCGTTGGAGCGGCGGCATCCATAAAAACGCCTTTAAGTGAAATTGAATATTTTTCGGCAGATTTTTATTCAGATGTTAAGGAAATATAATAAAGTGATCTCTCAACTAAGTTGACTGATCTTATTCCTGAGGGCTCAGTTTCAATCAACAACGATACTAAAAAACATTCAACACCCATAAGGAAAAGTACTTTATCTAATCTAAATGAAATCAAACTACCTATAATAGATTTACCACATTTTTCTGGTTGCTATAAGGAATGGATATCCTTTAGAGATAAATGTATTTCTCTTATTCACAGCAACACATCCTTGAGTAAGGTTCAAAAATTTCACTACTTAAAGAGTGCACTTTCGGATAAAGTTAACATTCTTGAAAATTCTTTGTGATCGTTATCACAATCATCGCGTTATTGCTAATACCTACCTAGATAGGCTTCTTTTTCAACCCTGCCTTAAGGAACCTTCGCATGAAGGAATTCGTCAGTTATTAGATACCACGCGTGAATGTTTGTTTGCTTTACGCTCAATTCAAATTCCTGTTGAATCTTGGGAGGTTATGATCATTCATTTGTTAGTTAAAACACTTGATTCCGATTCACTAAAAATTTGGGAGGAGAAACAGGCTCCACTCAAAACCTTTCCGACCATTCAAGAATTGTATACGTTTTTGGAAACTAGATTTCGTTCTCTTGAAGCATTGCATATGTTCAACAATAAGCAACTTCGGGGCACTTTCAAGCTCACGTACAGTACGAACTCTTCAAAACCTCATCGAAGCTTCATTTCAACCTCAACAAACGCTTCGTGCTTTGCTTGTTCTAAACAACATCAATGTGCAGAATTTAGAAAATTACCTCGCGAGAAACAAAATGAAATAATGAAACTCAATCGCATATGTCTAAATTGTTTAATGCCAGGTCATCATAGTAGTACTTGCTTTTCACGTACTCGATGTCAAAAATGTAATGGCAAACATCATACTATTTTGCATTTTAAGAAGTCAATAATTGACAACAATGAAAATTCTAATCCCTTAACTTCTGGTCAAAATCAGAATTCTATTCAAAATTATATTCCTTCAACTTCAGGTCAAAATCTTACTGGGTCATTGTTGAGCGCATATAGCTCTTTATTCTTCAAGTCAAAATAATTCAAAGGTGAATTCAGTAAAACAAGCTTTGCTGCCGACTGCTATCATAAAATTAGTCACACCTTAAGGTAGTTCCACACTATCCTACAGTGTAGTACGACATGTCAAAAAAAAAGTGTGAAGGAATGTGTGATGGTTTTACATTCAATCCTAAAAAAATATTTCAGATCTAAACACATGTCAAATCGTATGAGATCTGCGCTGTCATATTCTGTTTCCACACTATTATACACCTGTTTCATCCCACATTTTTGACATGTCGTATTACACTGTGGGATAGTGTGGAACTACCTTTAAGGTGAATTTCCAATTCGTGTTCTCATAGATCAGGGATATAAATTCTAGTTTATCTCCAAGTACAGGACTTGTTGATGTGGTACTGCAGTCCTATGCACAAATTAATTTCACGCTTTCCTGTAAATTGGTTGTTCTTAATAAAATAACAACTTCACTACCTTTTAGGAACATTATTTGATTAAATATGTCACAGCTCATGGATTATAAATTGGTCGATAATAACTTTTATAAATCAGGTCCGATTGATGCCTTGTTAGGTGCGGACCTTTACGGCAAACTTTTGTTAAGCCAAGTTGTAAAACTTAATAAAATGCACGACTGGGTCGCACGTACTTGCTCTGAGGGTGCAATAGTACGATGAAAACAAAGTTGTCGAGCAATATGAAGAACTCATGTTTGGAAAAATTGGGAAAAACCAAAACAGTATGGCTAAAACTGAAAAACCCGATATTCAGAAGTTTACGTTAAGAAACCTTTAGTATATCAAATTTCGATGTCATCTTTTGGGTCATATAAATGATATAAATGTCCGCTTATGGCCAAATTAATAAAATTGTTAAAACAAATTTCCGTTATTATCATTTGTAGCCAAAAACTCAAATGCAGTTTTCTTCAAAACATTTTATATATACATATATTACATATAAAGTATAATAAAAATTGGTAGAATCTTTCTTGAGTAAATTAAAAAAAATACATAATTTGGCCAAAACCTAGTGGCTTTTTGTATGGGAGCCACCATTTAAAAAAGAGTAACTGACAAAAATGCAATGCCATCTGATAGAGAGTTGTACGGAACTATACCAAACAAAGTTTGTTTGAATTCGATACAACCGTTGACAACTTATGGTCATTTGAAAAAAAGACGTTAAGACCAGATCTCCGTTATTAGCATTTTTTGCCAAAAACAAAAAACGCAGTTCTTTTAAGAACACTTAAAGAATATAACACACAAAGTGTAATCAAAATCGTTGGAGCAGTTTTTGAGCAAATTAGAAAAAACCAAAAAAAATTGGCTAAAACTGAACGGCTCGTTGTATGGGAGCTACCATTTAAAAAGGCTTCACTGAAAAATTTACAATGCCACCCTATAGAACACTATAAAGAACGATACCAAACAAAGTTTGAGTCAATTCAATCAAGTCGTTGCGAACTTATGGCCATTTAAAAAAAGCCGTTTAAACCTGATTTCTGTTACGACCATTTGAGCCAAAAACGAAAAACGCAGTTTTGTTAGAAATGCGTAAAGTTAGCTAAATTTTGAGTTTAATCAAAATCGTTAGAGCTGTTTTCGAGAAAATCCAAACCGTTTCATGAAAGGTACCAGTTTGAGCCGGGCTAAAACGAAACAAAAAACACCTCGACAATGGTTTTTCTTCAAACTGCTATATACCAAGTTTTAAGAAAATCCGTCAAGCCGTTTAGGCTGTAGCATGACGTGAAAAAGCGCACATCCGCACAGACACACAGACAGACGGACGGTATGGCGAAAACCACTTTTTTGGGCTTCACTATCATCGTAATGCCATGTTTGCCCTATAGAGCAAGTAAAAATGGATTGCTTTTACAAAGCACAGAGTTTGGTTGGATAATATCGGGTGTCTTAGAGGCATCTTATGAAACTCAAGCAATTAACTCTCACACCTCGAGCTTACAAAGTGACAAAGTTATTAATAGCGCTCTCTGAAAGTTTTACGAAATTGAAGAAACTCCAGTAGCTTTCTCATATATCTCGTGTTTACAAAATGATAATGATATTAACACCGTTCTTCGAAAATTTTGGGAGATTGAAAAAAGCACAGAAAGGTTAACTACTCCAGAAGAAAATTCCTGTGAAGAATACTTTACAAAAACCATTTACCGTGATGCAAATGGACTATATTCAGTTTCTCTACTCTTTAAAGAAACGTTGTTATGTGGTACTGTTAATAAATTTGGGGATACACTATCCAGTTCAATATCTAGACTTAAGCAAATGGAACGAACATTTAGCAGACGACCACATCTTAAAATTGAGTATGAAAAGTTCATGAATGAATATGTTACCTTAGGGCACATGGAGTTTGTTTCCAAACTGTCAAACATTCTAACTATTGAAAACCTGTACTTTCTGCCGCATCATGCAGTAATTAAAGAGAGTAGCACAACAACAAAACTAGGTGTTGTTTTCGATGGGGCATGTAAAACCTCCAATGGAGTATCTATTAATGATTGCCTGTTAGCTGGACCTGCGCTACAAAATGATTTGCTATCTATCTTATTACGGTGGAGAAGCCATAAAATTTGTTTTACGTCGGAAATTGAAAAAATGTTTAGACAGATTTGGATTCATCCTTCCGACAAGAAGTTTCAGCATATTGTATGGAGAAACTCGGTAGATAAACCTATCAGTATTTTTAAATTGAACACTGTTACATATGGCACTACTTGTGCACCATACCTCTCAATACGAGTATTGCGTCAATTAGCAGAAGATGAAAAGAAAGCTTTTCCTGAAGTATTTTCAATTTTATATAGTATTATGTCGATGACATTATATTTGGGTTTGATTCATTGGAGGAAGCGATTTTTGTACAAAAGGAATTACGTGAGCTTCTTTTAACTGGCGGATTCCACTTAAGAAAATGGTCATCGAACTCTAGAGAATTGTTAACACATATTCCTCTTGAAGACCAAGAACATTTTAAGGAGATGAGTTTCGATTGCGATGCTACAATCAAAGCGATGGGTTTGTTTTGGTCTCCAACTAACGACACTTTTAATTTCCGAGTAAATTTAATACCAGAAACAAGTGAACCCAGCAAAAGAACTATTTTGTCTGAAATTGGCAGACTCTTTGAGCCACTAGGGTGGTTATCTCCCGTTACTATTGTTGCAAAAATTATGCTGCAAAGAACTTGGCAGTCGGGTGTGTCCTGGGATGATAAACTCCCTCAACAATTAGAATCCGATTGGAAACATTTTCGAAAAAATTTGCCCAAAATTGAAGAACTACGAATCCCCCGGTGGGTTCACACATATAAATCTACTTAAATGTGTACAGTTGAACTTCATGGATTTTGTGATAGTTATATCGTAGCATATGCTGCAGTTGTGTATGGCAAAGTTGTACTACCTGATGGAGAGATTAAAATTTCTCTTTTAGCCGCAAAGACGAAAGTAGCTCCAATCAAGCAAGTCTCGTTACCAAGGCTTGAACTTTGTGGGGCAGTTCTGCTTGCTAATTTAATACATCATGTAAAACAAACACTTAATCTAAAAATTGCAAGATCTTACATTTGGTGTGACTCAACAATAGTTTTGAGTTGGATTCGTGGAAGTCCTAATAGATGGAAAGTTTTTGTGGCTAATCGTGTAAGTGAAATTCTCACTTACACTGATGTTGAAAATTGGCATTACGTTCCTAGTTTGCAACACCCAGCAGATTGTGCCTCACGGGGCGTAACACCTGAGTCTTTCAGCTCGTTAAATATATGGTGGAATGGCTCAAGTTGGCTTAAGCTTTCTACGGCAAGTTGGCCTGTAGAGGAATCGTTTGCTGAAACAACTATAGAAGCAATGAGTTTCGATTGCGACGCTACAATCAAAGCGCTGGGTTTGTTTTGGTCTCCAACTAACGACACTTTTTATTTCCGAAGCATTTCTGGCAGCACTCCGGCGTTTTGTGAGTAGACGTGGTGCTTGCAGTGACCTGTACAGTGATTGTGGCACTAACTTTGTTGGTGCTAATCGCCTCCTAAAAGAATCTTTTTTAAATCATATAGCAGAAAGTTGTGAAGATTTACAGAAACTGCTATCAAACGATAACATTCGGTGGCATTTTAATTCCCCTTCTTCACCACACTTTGGTGGTTTATGGGAAGCGGGCGTAAAATCCACCAAGTTCCATTTAAAACGAATTTTAAAAAATCTAATCTTAACCTTTGAAGAATTATATACTTTTTTTGCCCAGATTGAAGCTTGTTTAAATTCTAGGCCTTTATGCGCATTGTCGGACAACCCAAACGATTTCAGTGCTCTGACACCAGCCCATTTTTTGATTGGAGAGCCATCAAACTCAATCCCAGAGCCAAACTTGATGGACATAACAGTATCTCCACTGCGACGCTGGAAGATTGTTCAACAGCTTCAACAACATTTTTGGAAACGTTGGATGACAGAGTATCTCTCCAGGTTGCAACAGCGCCCAAAGTGGATTTCAAAACAACGAAATTTTGAAGTTGGTGAACTTGTACTGCTAAAAGATGAGCTTTCCCCCCTTGTAAATGGCCACTAGGACGAATCATCAACACACATCCGGGTTCTGACGGATTTATACGAGTTGTCAGCATAAAAACACAAAATTGTATTTTAAAAAGATCTGTTGTTAAATTGTGTCTGTTTCCTGAACAAACTTATTTTAAAAATTCAACGTAACTAACAAGCGGGTAAGAGCGCTATCTCTTTTCCTTACTAACGTTTTTTTTTTTCCTGAAATGCGAGTATGAGGCGCTTTATCCTCAGTGAAGGACAGTTGTCCTTGGGGTGGCAGAATGTTTGATTCCTAATAATATTTGAATTTATTATGAGGCACCCTGTGGTGATGAGCTTTCTTTTGCTACCACAGCTTTCAAAAATATACCTGTTGTTCTATTTTTTTATAATGTCACTTCACTTGCATTCTAACCACTGTCGCGTACGGTTGAAAAAATAAAAGTTCATAAAATATTATTACCAAGTGTTTTATTTAATCTTCTTGGAATTTATTACAAGTATCAGTATTATAGTATTATCTTAACAAATAATAATTTTTAAGAACCAATAAAAAACAACATGTCCAACTAATGGTTCCTCCGTTAAGAAAGAATATTCTTCCACTGTGTGATTTCCTCTCAGTTTTATCGTCCGCCCGTGTTGCATCTGCATAACCAATCAACGATTACTTAGCTTCAACTTTAGTTTTGATGTTCCCTAATAGCCCAGTAATTTTAGGTTTTATCTGCGGAAAAATTCCAACCAAGCTGAATTTTGGTACACACCTTTATTACGGCGTTGTAATGAAGATGTGAAAAATCGACATTAATATCGTGCCGGCAAAAAAAGTTATGAAGGTCAAAAGGTCACGAAAACCTAAAAAAAACCGTTTTTGCAAATATCGTGGTTTCTATAGCTCCAATGATTTTAATGTGTATGACAAAATTGTAGAGCATAAAATTTGCTACAATTTCGTTAGTACAATCAATTTTGTATGTCGATTAGTTACCGAGATATGGCACTTCGAAAAACAGGTCATTTTTCAAAATTCGCCAAAAAATGTCAAAAAATGAAGAATTCCACCTTATTTCTTCGGATATACCCGAGAAATCATGAAATATTGTTGTTTTTATGGCTCCTTGTTAAAATCACCAACTTTTTACACCCCCCAACGATCCCCGCTTGCCCACCAGGTACCAGGCCATGCCCATTACTATTGTCACTCCGCCGTAATTTTTATATATTACTTTGTTCTTAGTATACAGTGGGCAGGTAGAAAAAGGTCGGAAGTTAATCAAACTTTGAGATATTGTTCAGGAATATTGAATTAACATTTGACGAAGTTTTGGACCTCACCGGCCATTAACTTTTTTTGCCGGCACGATATCAATGTCGATTTTTCACATCTTCATAACAACGCCGTAATAAAGGTGTGTACCAAAATTCAGCTTGATTGGAATTTTTCCGCAGATTGGGGTTTAAAATGCCTAAAATGACTGGGCTATAAAGATACTTGACGACTCTCTTTAATTGTGCCCAATCTTCGTTTGCTGGCACTGATACTTTTTGAGCTAAGATGCTAACACAAGCAGAGATGTCAGGGCTTTTATTCACTGAAAAATATAGTATACTTCCAGTTAGTTGTCTATACTTTGTATTGTTTTGTAGTTTATTCAAAGAGCTTGTTCGACCATAATCAATCAATGAGTTTTTGCTGATTTTGCATCCTGAAGACCGAAATCCAAAGCAGTCCTCATTATATACGCTTCTTGACATAATTCATAATTACCATTCTCATCCTGTGTCACTTCTTCAATTTCATTCACTATAATAGTTGTAGAACAGGCTACCAATATATCGTCAACGTATACAGGGTGTCCCGAAACTCAACGTCAAGCGGGCACCGGGTGAAAGGGTAGGTTATGCCCGTACTGGGAAAAGTAAGGACAAAAATCCATCTCGCTTTGTTTAGTAAAAATAGTAATATTTATAAAAATTATAAAAATCGTTACACTACACCACACTTTTAGGTACTGTGGCCACAAATTTTCATATTTTGCGGTGTTTATTTTTTTATGTAATCCTTACTAACTATGCTATTATTCCCAATTAAAAATCCAAAAATAAATATCGTAGTTTTCGTAAGAAAAATAAAATTTGACTGAGTCATGGTGAAATTTTTTTTTTAAACTTAACTTTGATACTTCATACTTTAAACAAAATGTAGCGCACTACCCTCGGCAAGTTATTTAAAAAGTTGGCCCATTTTACCAAGATTTCAAAATGGTACAACACTTGCTAATTATTCACCCATAAAAAATATTATTAAAATTTAAACCGCTGTAGAGCATTATAAATTAGGACTAAAAAATTGGAAAATTCTACCCTTGTTAAGAAAAACACTGGCCAACACAACAACAAGGGATGCAACTTCCTGGCAATATCCATCAAATTCCTGAAAACAGAACAAACTAACGGATTGCAGCTGCATACAGATCATTCTAAATTGAAAATCACAAAAAAGCAGCAGACTAAAAATTTCTGTTTACACGATCTGCTTTCAGTACAGAACGCTCTTACTTTTGTTCGCAATTTCAAATAATCGTTGGCTTTTTTATTAGCATAATCGTTTGCTTTTGTTTTCCCCTGGATTCGATTAGTGTTGTGTTAATTATTATCTAAAAATTGTGTTATAATTATAATCTAGTAATAGAGAATAAAAACCTTACGTGAAATGCCGTATTCCTACACAGCTGAGGAATATGCAAACGTGCACATTATTTACGGTGAATGCGGTTGTAATGCCTCTGCTGCCGCCAGATTGTATCACGAAAGGTACCCAAATGTGGCGCGTCACCCAGACCACCGTCTGTTCATCTATGTACACATTTCATATTCCCAAGGACGATTGCCTAGTACTTGTATGGCCGGCGCCGCAGGCGGTAGACCTCGAGGACGACGTAGTTATGAGTGAAATTATAAATGATCCCAGCACTTCAGCACGTGCAATTGAAAAGTCAACTGGAGTTCCGAAGAGCATTGCTCATAGAATCTTAAAAGAAAACAGCTACCACCCGTACCATGTACAACGAGTACAAAGTTTGTTACCTCGTGACTACGCTCCTAGAGTCAATTTTTGCAGAACAATGTTGGCCAAAAATAGTGAAGACCCGCAATTTCTCAATCATATTTTATGGACCGATGAATCGAAATTTAAAAAAGACGGTTATTTGAATTTGCATAATTTACATGAGTGGCAGAGAGAGAATCCACATTTTATGCGTGAAGACCGCTCTCAATATCAATTTAAAATAAATATTTGGACCGGAATTTTAAATGGACAAATAATTGGACCATATGAGCTGCCAGAAAATCTAAATGGCGAAAACTACCTGCATTTTTTACAAAATGAACTGCCGAATTTGTTAGAAAATGTACCATTGAACATCTATCGAGACATTTGGTTTCAACAAGATGGTTGCCCAGCACATTATGCTCGTCTAGTACGAGATTACCTGAGTACTGAGTATCCCGATAGGTGGATTGGGCGCCTTGGATCAATTTTGTGGCCTCCTCGTTCTCCGGACCTAAACCCGCTCGATTTCTTTTACTGGGGCTGCATAACAGAAAAAGTTTATGATAAGCCAATTCTAAATAGAGACGAACTACGCCAAAAAATTCTTGAAGCAGGAGAAGAATTTGAACATTTGCTTTAGTGTAAAGTGCTTTTAGATAGAATAAATGTATTAAATTTTTTTCATTTGTTTCATTAAGATTTATGAATAGATAAAGTTTTCAGTAATACATCAATAGGGAACAATACAATACTTTCCAATTTTTTAGTCCTAATTTATAATGCTCCACAGCGGTTTAAATTTTGATAATATTTTTTATGGGTGAATAATTAGCAAGTGTTGTACCATCTTGAAATCTTGGTAAAATGGGCCAACTTTTTAAATAACTTGCCGAGGGTAGTGCGGTACATTTTTTTTAAAGTATGAAGTATCAAAGTTAAGTTTAAAAAAAAATTTCACCATGACTCCGTCAAATTTTATTTTTCTTACGAAAACTACGATATTTATTTTTGGATTTTTAATTGGGAATAATAGCATAGTTGGTAAGGATTACATAAAAAAATAAACACCGCAAAATATGAAAATTTGTGACCACAGTACCTAAAAGTGTGGTCTAGTGTAACGATTTTTATAATTTTTATAAATATTACTATTTTTACTAAACAAAGCGAGATGGATTTTTTTCCTTACTTTTCCCAGTACGGACATAACCTTCCCTTTCACCCGGTGCCCGCTTGACGTTGAGTTTCGGGACACCCTGTATAATGTAACAAAAAACATTGTTGACTTTACCTGAATATAAGCATGGATCGTTATAACTTTGCTGAAAACTAACCTTTATGAGTACATCATGCAGTGTTTTATTCCAAGATTTAGCTGCTTGTTTCAACCCATATATACTTTTATTGAGCAAACATACTTTACTTTCATCCCCAGTGTGGAAACATGGAGGCTGCTTCATATACAGGGTGATTCACCAGCGTTGTGCCAAAAAGCTAGAGCGTGTAGGTTAAGTTGAGACAAGAAAAAAATCGTATGGGAGGGGGGGTCTATTCCCCTCCGTTTAGCCGGGAGGGGCAATTTTCTGAAAAATTGACTTATTTTGTAAAAAAAAATATTTAAAATCAACGGGTTCGTTTACAACACCGTGTTATACCTTTTTGGAAAGCCAAAAACTTCTCCTTTTATTTTGTTTTTAAATTAAATTGTTTTAACGAATAGTTTAAAAAATATAAATTTTCAAACTCAAAATTTTGAAAAAAAATTTGAAAAAATAATTTTAAAACTAATTTTTTTCAAAATTTTACGTAATTAAGTATAATTTTTGTTCTCAGAATTCAACGCTTTTATTAATCTTTAATCCAACATTGAAAACCGTATGGCTCTACGACTTTTTCTTGCCAAGGTATTCAAAAATAACCGAACCTACTTCTTCACAAAAACAAGAAAACCTAGCCTTACGGGATGGCACAAGTGACCATTTAGCCAATTTTTTCGTGTTTTTGTGAAGAAGTAGGTTCGGTTATTTTTGAATACCTTGGCAACAGAAAGTCGTAGAGCCATACGGTTTTCAGTGTTGGATTAAAGATTAATGGAAGCGTTGAATTCTGAGAACAAAAATTATACTTAATAACGTAAAATTTTGAAAAAAATTAGTTTTAAAATTATTTTTTCAAATTTTTTTTCAAAATTTTGAGTTTGAAAATTTATATTTTTTAAACTATTCGTTAAAACAATTTAATTTAAAAACAAAATAAAAGGAAAAGTTTTTGGCTTTCCAAAAAGGTATAACACGGTGTTGTAAACGAACCCGTTGATTTTAAATATTTTTTTTTACAAAATAAGTCAATTTTTCAGAAAATTGCCCCTCCCGGCTAAACGGAGGGGAATAGATCCCCCCCTCCGATACGATTTTTTTCTTGTCTCAACTTAACCTACACGCTCTAGCTTTTTGGCACAACGCTGGTGAATCACCCTGTATATGGTCTCTTTCAACCTTTCATTCAAAAATGCAGTTTTTGCATCAAAATGATGAACAACATATTAACGAGCAGCTGCGACTGACAGTAGGTACCTTTGTAAAAACCCTTGTCTCACGAGTCTAGCCTTATAGCGCTGTATTCCACCATCTGTGTTTGTTTTAACTTTATACACCCATTTGCTCCCGATAGCCGTTTTTCCTTCAGGTAAGTTAACTAAATTCCATGTCTTACTTTCTCGTAGCGATTCAATTTCGTTGCACTTATCCAATGTTCTTTTTCATCGCACGTAACAGCTTCTTCATAGTTCTTAGGTTCAGTCTACTCGCGTGCAACAAACATTTCTTCAATTAAACGTCTCGGTTTATTAATGCGCTGAGATATTCTGGCTTGCTCTCTGAAATCCTCTTGGTTAGTTGAATATTCTTTGCGTTCTTCACTCTAACGAATCTCCTCCTGAAGCTCCTCTTTCGCATTCTCTGATGACGATGATTCTTGATTGATTTCAGAACAATCCACTGTGACTGTGATTTCATTATTGCTTTTGTTTTTCAAATCGCAAAATCTAACGTCACGACTGATGAAAACTCGTTTTGTGTTTAAATCGTAGCAACGATATGCTTTTGAATTTTCGTCATATCCTAGAAAAATCATCTGAAGCGCAGTATTGTCTAATGTTCTCCTTTTCTCTGCTGGAATATGAAAGAAACATTTTGATCCGAATATATGGAACTCTTCCTATCTTTCATAAGGTGTAATCTTTGTCGCTCTGGTTACAACACGATTCTGAACATAGTTTGCTGTGGCAATTGCTTCACCCCAAAATGAATTTAGTAAATATGCATCGATGAGCATGCAGCGAGCCATCTCCACCAACGTTCGATTCTTTTGTTCTGCTGTTCCGTTCTGCTGTGGACTATAAGCTGCCGTCAGTTAAACTTGTATTCCTTCTTTCTTGAGAAAATTGGTGATGTCCTTCCCAGTATATTCGCCTCCACGATCTGAGCGAATTGTTTTTGGCTACATCCCGAATCTGGTTTTACGAAATTCAACAAATTGCTTCAATGTTTCATGAACTTCGGACTTGTGTGCTAGTAAACGAATAGCTGTAAATTTCGAATAATCATCAATATATGATACAAAATATCTTTTCCCACCTGGTGTCCTAGTTTGAATCGGACCGCAAACATCAGTATGGATCAATTAAAATCGAGCAGATGAAAGACTTGAAAATGGATTTGGGAATGGAAACTTGCTCATTTTTCCTTTCATGCATGTTTCACGTGTTACCTTTATCCCACAATCGATGAGCTCAAAGTTTTGAACAAGACTTTCTGCATGCATTTGACGGATTGCAGTTGGATTTCGTTGGCCCATCCTTCTATGTCACTGGTGTATACATTTGTCATTATGTTTTTTCACTGTACATACTGAAGACGGTTGTCGGAGTATGTACAATGTACATATCATCAACTACAACTTGTTGTTCCTTGTGTATTTTGGCAGCTTTTACCACTGAAGTGCACCTTAAACCCATTTTCAACCAGTCGCGCCTGACATAAATCCACCACTCCTTATATTTTGAACAGTTGTTCTTAAAATGCCCGGATTTCTTGCAGAAGAAACAAGTGCTATTGTTTGAAACAGCCAAAACAGTATCATTTGACATACTAACCGCACGTGTCCGCATGTCATATTCCGCAATAACACGCTGTTGTACCAAAGCTTGTGAGACTCTAAAGCAGTAATCAACGTGCTATAGCTTTCTGGTGAACTGCTCAATAGCATTGCAGAGCTCCAACTGTCTGTCAAAGTCTCTTCCCCAATGTCTCGGAGTTTGGTGAATAGATCCTGCATGCAGCTGATATGAGCTTTAGCGTCACTAACTTCTTCAAGCTTAAGAGAACAAATCGACCGCATCAGAAACACTTTGTTCGTGAGAGTGTTCTTTTCGTGATATGTCCTAAATGCATCCCATGTTTCTTTGGCAGTTTTCTTGGAACGAATGTGTGGAACCTGGTCGTCCTCGACCGACAGACCAATAGTACCTCTTGCTGCATCGTCAGATTCGTCCCACGCGTTCAACACATCTGCATTTTAACCACGTTATTACCTAGAACAGCTGGAGGTCGCTCACTGAGAATTACCTTCTTCCATAGGTTTTGTTTTCGTAGTAACAATTCCATTTTAAACTTCCAATTCGCATAATTGGAATTTTTCAACTTAACAAATTTTTGCTTTGCCTCCGCCATTTGCAAAAAAGAACAAAAATATATATATGTATATACCTGAAGAATTTACTTTAAATTGTACTGTTCTTGTGTTTGAGCTATATAAACAAGAAACAAGAAATACAGATCCAGTTAAAGAACAAACAACAACTTTATATTTAATATAAGATTTTATTTAAAATTTATTCATAAAAAGTTTAATGCACATTCTAGAAAGAAGGTTACGAAGGTGGTGAAAAAATAGAAGAAGATTAATATATGAAAAAAAAAAATTAAACAGATTGTACTTTTTGTCTGGTGCTGCTAAATGTTTTATGTGTGAACGTTTAAGCTACGCGCGCAGTCTACAAAAACCAACATGTATAAAAGTCTAATGCCCCTAACGTTTCATCGCTGGAAGAAATTTTTCGATAGTCTTCACGAAATCGAATTTATCAAAATACCGAGATGGATTTAATACACTCCCTGCTCAAATTCAAAACAAGTCCACGGCTTTTGTGATGCATCCCACAGTGCATATGCATATTTGCGTATCGAACGACACTCAAAAATGGTCAAGCCATCTTTTGTGCTCCAAAACTAAAGTAGCCCCGGTAAAAACACTTTTACTTCCACGGTTGGAATTATGCGGTGCTTTGCTTCTTGCCAATCTTGTTAAAAAGGTACCCAGTGATTTTGCCTTGCCATGCTCACATCACAACACTCAATATTAAATTTATTCACAAAGTTTCACTTCACTGTGAAAACCAATTAGTTTTGCGTTCGACACGATGTGAGTATTGGATTCCGAGGTTAAAAAATTTGGTTAAAAACTGATTCGATTTTACGAAATTTGCACAATTCATAGAAAGGAAATCAAACAATAAATTATGCTGGTCCATAGGTCCATTTACACTCAAAACCTTTTCAGGGCGCAACTGCCACTTATCCAAAAGATATGTGTTTATTTGTGTGCTTTTCTACAAAGGCTATTTATTTGGAAGGTCACTAGTGGCTTTTCCAGTCAGTCCTTCTTAGGAGCCTTGAGCCGATTTATTGCGCGTCGAGGTATGTCAAAATCAATTTACTCCGACAATGGTACAAATTTAGTCGGTGGAAGCAAACTCATTGCTAACGATTTCAGGGCAATTAAACGATCATTACCGTTAATTGCTTCCGACCAGTGTAATGACCGCAATTTGGAATGGAAGTTCATTTCACCCGGTGCGCCTCACATGGGCGGTCTGTGGGAAGCTGGGGTTAAGAGCTTTAAGAGCAAGATCGCTGCTGACCACAAATATACGTTTGAAGAATTTTCTACGCTCCTTGCTAGAGTCAATTTTGAAGAAGTTCTGTCACTTTCTTCGCAGTGGGCCGCTTTAAGGTATGCCCGAACCAGATCTTACCGACTCATCATTGAGCTCTCTTAACAGATGGACCAAGTTTAAAATACTTCATCAACAATTCTGCTCTAGATGGAAAAATGAGTACTTTTTAGAGCATCAAAAGCGTCACAAGTGGAAGTAATCCCAAGAAAATAGGAAGGAAAATGACTTGGTGGTGGTAAAAAACGAAAATCTACCCCCGAACGAATGGGGGCTAGGTTGTTTTTAAAGATTTAACCCGGAATTGATAACCATGTTCGCGTTGCCGATATAAGAACACAACACGGTATTATGACCCGCCCAATGGTTAAACTTTTAGTTCTTACCATTGATTAGAAAATTTATATTTTGACTTATTTTCAGTTTTTTAAGTTAGGTATATATAGCCTTTGTATATAAAATCTATAGTAGTAGAACGTACAGAATCGACGGTGTCGGCCTCGCACGCATCCACACAATTTGCTCAATCCATCCACACAATTTACTCACTAACAGACTTTGTGTGGGCGGTGTGGACTTTAAGAACGACGAGACTCAACTCAAGTCGCTAAGAATAGGTCAAAATGGAAGAAATCACAACTGAGTGCATATGAATTCTGTTTGAGTGGAATTGGCTTTTGAGGGTGGGTTTGTGTGTTAGTAGGATTTTTTTTTTTTTTGGTTTGATGGATTTTGGTGGAAATGTATGGAGCCATCTTTAATTTGAATTTTTTTGAATTGATGTGATGGTTTTTGTTGGCCTTGAAGAGGAAATGTATGAAAACGTTCATATTTCATGTGGAAGCCATCGTTGCCAATAAATACATTTGTCTAGCAAAATAATAATGTTTGGTGATTTAGGTAATTATTGTGGGGCTTGCACTTTAGTGTATAAATGCACTAAGGGATTATAGGTATGTGGTATTTGAGGATTATATAAGGTATAATAAAATTCGAGGACGTGTACATGGGTTGAAACAAGAAAAAAAAAGCACATGAATTCTAGAATTATTAATAGGTATATGCAACCTACTTTATTTGATTGCCGCTTTTCTTAGATAACAATCGTTTTACATGATGTGACTTAATAAGTACCTATATTCTGAAATACTAAAAACGAGGAATTTCTAAAACTCTTTCTTTTCAAATAATTCTAACCTTCCCTTTCCTAAAGAAAACTAGATTTATTTATGATTTTAACAACGATTGCACGAATGACTATAAAGAAAAACAAATTTTTACAAATGCTTAGGTACGCAAATATTTACCCAGGAAATTACTATTAAAGTTCAAAAAAAAAAAACCTTATACATTTTGCAGAAACCCGTAGAGGTGGCAATCATATCGCAGTACGTTTGAAATTTTTGCAGCAAGATTTTTCACCGTTCTAACATCCATAGCTGAAATTGTTATTGAGTGATTTTTTTTATTGGGAAGTGATTGTGTGAGTGTATTGTGTTGAAATTGAAATTTGGCAAATTCATGCTAACTGGACTGGTCATAGATATTTGCAAAACAAAATGCACGACTGGGTTGTTCGAACTTGCTCTAATGTCTGAGAATTGTTTATTGGCTGCATAATTTATATTTAAAATTATTTCGAAAATTCTTCTAATTTTCAAATTCAATAAAGAGTTTTCTCAAAAAAATTAAGTAATGCAATAAAATCTAAAAATTGTTTTTTTTGGAAAAACTTTTTTCAAACAAAATTCAAAAACGCCAGTTCATAAGTATTCAGCAAATACATTCATATATAATTTTTGAAAAAAAAATTAATGGTCAGTTTTCAAAATCTTAACTTTTTTTCAAAAAATTGAAAAACGCTTTTAAAAATACAAAAAATATTTTTAAGAAATATCGGTATGCAGTATAAATTGAGCTACCTACAACTTTTTATGTGTGAAATTTCAAAAGTATCGTTTGAGCCGTTATTGAGATAGTCGAAAGTAAAAAAACGTTCCTATGGAAAGTACCTTTTTTAGACATTTAAACCTAACGGTTGTATGACAGGTACCGATATTTTTTGTTTTACAAAAAAATTTAATTTCCCCTCTGTAGGTACCTACAATGTCTAAAAAAAAACTCTACCTACGATACCTATAAAAAAAACTTTTTTTTCCACGAATGCATAACTTGCCTTATAATACCTATAATCGCAAGTAAAAATATTGAAAATTGCCAAAAATATATAATATCAAAATATTTCGAAAATCAAATATTTTTTTTAATTATTAAAAATGACTAGGTATACAATGACTACATATTTATTAAATTGAAAAATATCTAACTAACATACATATTTATTTTTTTCAAACCCCGTCGGCATTTAGCTTTTATTTGAAATACCTATAACATTTTACATTATTAGCATTTTTAACAAAAATACTGCTTTTCTACTTCTTGTCTATGCATTTACATACAAACGATTTTCCTTGTATGTATAGGTGTAAAATACAACCAGTTCCACTCAGTTTCCAAGCGACACCTTAACTCAACATTTATTTCATTACTTATGATATGACCTTCCTAGCAATATTTTGTATTAAACTTGCTACATTCTATTCGACGCTCTTTTTGCTGCCAGCGCATTGACAGCGACATCCCACAACGGCCTTTTGCGTAAATTTATACTCGTTTACGACAGTACTATAGTGTCTATATACAAAGATATAGCTTCATATTGCAAGCTTAAGCTTCTTCCACTTAAATTTAAACTATTAAGTTCGCTTTATTATTTTAGAATTATTATGTTTGTATGATTTTCAACAGAAACTTAGTACTATGTTAATATGTATTTGTAACTATCTTTATTATTCCACTCGCTTAATTTTGAACTTTATCTATGTATTTGTGGTGAAACTTTTGAACAGGAGTGTATTTGCATCATATGTTTCTACAAGGGGCCGGAATGTTTACTGCAGAATTATGTACTAGATTTCCTACACAATATTTCATTTTGGCATTCCTAAACGACAGCAAGAGGTCGCTTCTAATTGCAAGTTAATACTCACCACACTTTAAAAATGTATACCCACCTGCCTGCCAGGGTTTTATCTAACTTCCTCTTCTTGTACAAACCTTCATCGAAGTAAGTTCTCTCCTCGCTCGCACATGTTAATTCATTATAAAGGTATTAATATCACTTTGAGTGCGAGTGCAATATAAAAAAAAAAAAAAAATTGTTCAAACTAGAAAAAAAAAAATTTGTTTCATATCGACCACGTCGGAAAATTTGAATATAAACCAGCGAGAGTCAAGTTCATACACACCCAAACAACCACCATAAACCTAAACCATTATGCCAATTATCCTCCCCCACTTCCTAAATTTAAAATAGATTCAGCCAATTGGTCAACATTCAAAACTGGAATAACTAAATTTCTTAGTAACAATCATCCCTCAACAAACACAAACAAAGAAGCGGCGCTACTTGAAAAAGCTATCAGGTCTGCAGCAAATTAAACTATTTCCCAGACAAATCCAAAACCTCACAAAAGGGTAACCCCGTGGTGGTGGAACAGAGAACTAGCTGATCTACGGAACGCTAAAATGGCAGCTTGGAAAACGTTCAAAAAACATACAAACCAAGTAAATTTAATAATATTAAAAAAAAGCCAATAGTCCGGTCTAAATAGACATTTCGGTTTGCAAAAATTCGCATAAAGCTGGAAATTGATACAGACGTTGGAAACACCATTTCAAAAAAACTAAGCAACATCCCCATCGATCCGACTGGTGCTTTAGAAGTTATTCAAGGTCAAAAGGTCAAATAAACGGTTTTTACAATTTTTCTGGTAAACGATGGGTTTTATCATAAAAATACATGAGACAAAGTTTTAGACCGTGAAATTATCTACAAAACTTGTTAATATCATTTTTTTGTAAGAATAACAATTTCGGAGATATCTTGATTTTAAAACTTGAAGGAGTCACGTTCTTCATGATATGCTCATATATGCCACATACATAAATTTAGTCCAGTCGACAGGTTGGAAAAGTGGGTGGAAGGTGGAAAAAGGTCAGAAGCTAATGAAACTATCAGATATTGTTCATGGATAGTTAATAATTGTTTTACGAAGTTTTGGACCTCGAGGGCCCTATGGAAAAAGAGGTGGGGGAGGGGGAAGGGGTCACTGCAAAATTTTCGACCTTGCAACGGTTTTTCCTCAGTAACTTTTTTTCCTTACGTTCTATAGCAAACAAAAATTCCATTTTATAGTAGAACGTCAAATTTCTTACAATTTTGTTAGCACTGCTGTCGAAAGTACTCCTTTAGGAGCATTTTGCTCCTCTGCCGTAGTTAATGCTCCCCATGTAAACAAAATACTCCTCAAAATTTTCTTATATGTTGTCAAATAAGAAATAACAATTCTAAATGTGCACACCTATTTAAAAAATCGCCAATTTCTGTTTCCATACAAAATCGCACGTCGATTTTAAAATATAACAAAAACCATCCCTGGTAAACGAGGAAGAATATGATTTTCTTATTGTCTCCTTTTCTTTTATTAAATAACGTTATAATGATTGTGATAGAGCGAGACAGTTTGAAACGCCTCCAAAGTACCGTTTCTTCAAAGTTGAAAGTTGAAACATAAAAGGGGCCTTTTTCAATTTTGGTATTTGTCTGACAAAAAAAAATACAAAATGGAAAAGTAAGGCCGTCTTTAACATTTTCTTTCAAACATCTTTCTTCACAAACATCCGATTTATTGCAAATGCAAACAGAACCATCAACGACATCAAACATTTCATTTTCTCCTGATAGAAAATCCTCCGATTGCATCACAAACAAGTCCAACTCAGCCTCAGCTGTCGACATTCAAAAGCTGTGTTTCAAAGGCTTTTACTACTTCAAAAAGCAAATTCCATCGGAGGATAGAACAGATGAGATAGATGCAAAAATTTAGAAAGGTTTGGCTTGAAAACTTCAAAGGGATGGAAGAAAAAGTTAATCCAAATGACACCTCAAGCCCATTTTGCAAGTTGTGCATAATTATCTTGCCAAACACTAAACCACAACTGTTAAGGCACCAGGATTCCCAACAAAATAACACACAAATTCAAACACTAAAAAAGAACAACCAAAGATCAGCAACACCCAGGCTATACGTACATTACAATAAAAAACCAATAAAATTAAAATCTGAGATTGCAAAATACTAAGCATTTTTGCGATTAGTACTCCTCAATTATCAAAAATACTCCCCAAAATATACAGAAAACACTCCCCTTGAAAGTTTTCAAACGACAGCGCTGCTTGTTAGTACCAAAATTTTTGTATGTTCATTCTTTTCCGAGATATAGCTCTTCAAAAAACAGGTAATTTTTCAGAATTTGCTAAAAAAATTCCAAAAAATTCAGCTTATTTCTTCTTATAGACGAAAACTAGTGCGAGGTTTTTGTATTACGAGATTTTCATACGAAATTTTTGTGAAACTAATAAACAGCACAAATCGTAGTAGAAAAATCTCGTAATACAGTAGTCTCTCGATAATGTGAATCACCGAAAATGCGAATTTCTCCAAAATGTGAACCGCCAAAACTTAACATTGTCATCTCTATAATGTGAACTACCGAAATTTTGGAACTCTTAAATGTGAATTCCTTAGGAAATGTTGTAAACCTACCTACACATACACATTTTTTTTTTCTCTTGATAGTTTTGCATGCAATATAAAAGAAAGGAAAACCTAACTGATATTCGTTTAAGCAAATTTCGAAGTTTTGCAATAGTAAGATTAAATCAGGCTATTCACTATGTCGATACAGATGTTTTTTTTAATGACTTCTTTTGCGTAGTAATTAGGTACTAATACATAGGTAATGTGTTTTTTTTTTTGAATAAATGTTGAAACTGTGCTTTCCCCTTTATTTTGTTTGTAATAAATGGATACGAGTTGTTTCAAACTCTTAATAAGAACCGAAGAAAATGTTCCAGTAATAAGAACACCTCTAATATTCGAAAACGCCTTGTTTTAATTAGTTTACATTATCGAAGGACCACTGTACAAACACCTCGCACTAGTTTTCGTCTATAAGAAGAAATAAGCTGAATTTTTTGGATTTTTTTTAGCAAATTCTGAAAAATTACCTGTTTTTCGAAGAGCTATATCTCGGTAAAAAATAAACATACAAAAATTTGGGTACCAACAAGATTGTAGGAAATTCGACGTTCTACTATAAAATGGAAATTTTTTGCTATAGAACGTAAGGAAAAAAAGTTACTGAGGAAAAACCGTTGCAAGATCGAAAATTTGGCAGTGACCCCTTCCCCCTCCCCCACCTCTTCTTCCATAGGGCCCTCGAGGTCCAAAACTTCGTAAAACATTTATTAACTATCCTTGAACAATTCTGATAGTTTGATTAGCTTCCGACCTTTTTCCACCTTCCACCTACTTTTCGAACCTGTCGACTGGACTAAATTTATGCATGTGGCATATATGAGCATATCATGAAGAACGTGACTCCTTCAAGTTTTAAAATCACAATATCTCCGAAATTGTTATTCTTACAAAAATATGATATTAACAAGTTTTGTAGATAATAACATGGTCTACAACTTTGTCTCACGTATTTTTATGATAAAACCTACCGTTTACCAGAAAAATTGTAAAAACCATTTATTTGACCTTGAATAACTTCTAACGCACCAGTCGGATCGATGGGGATGTTGCTTAATTTATTTGAAATGGTGTTCCTAACGTCTGTACCAATTTTCAGCTTTATGCGAATTTTTGCAAACCTAGCACAATTTTTTTGTCTATTTTGACCGGACTACAATGCCAAATTCCGAAGACTACTCAAAATCGCAAAAGCAAAAAGCTTTGAAGATTTTACATCCTAAATTAATTTGGTATTCGAATCCTTACAGGTAATCTCACTTCACTCACCATCAACCACCTTAGTACGCCATCAAGTGGTCCCCTCTCGTACCCAGTCTAAATAGGTTACTACATTGACGAAACTTGGTCTACCTACTCGAAAGATTCTAACTTTTCAGAGCAATTCCAAACTTTAAAACACACCACCACCACATACGCTAGTTATTCAATTGAGCGTGGCATCGGAACTCGAAGCATGTCTCTATAAGCAAAAAGGGAAAACTCCCAGTAGGGACAGAATATTTTAACCTATGATAAAACAAAAAAGATCCCAACTCAGACGATCCAAAGACTTCTTAACCTTTTTAATAACATCCTTAACACTGGCATCAGCCCTCAAACGTGGAAAATAGCATCTATAATTCCAATTTCTAGACCTAAAAAGGACAAACTTAGACCTGATAGTTACAAACTCATCCCTCTTCTTCCTTGTATTGGAAAAACTCTTTAAAAAATAGTAGCAATAAGAATCTTTTAGTATACAGACTCCAAACAACTGTTGAGGCCAAACCAAGTAGCATTTAAGGTCAATCGAGACACCAAAGACGCTCTGCTTTTCATAGACGAATATGTCTCTAGTGCACTTAGCTCCAAAAACCACGTCTCCATACTCACCCTAGCCTTCCAAAAGGCGTTTGACAGAATAGGTGTTCATGTTGTTTTAAATAAACTCAAAGAATGGGGTGTTGGTCCCAAGATATTCAATAAATATGTAAAAGCTTTTCTTACCAACAGAAAATTCTGTGTAAAATCCAACAACTCCTTTTCCAACACACATCAACTCGATAATGGTATCCCCCAAGGATCCCCCATCTGTCGTCTTGTTCTCTATAGCATACCAAAATATCTCCGATATTCTATTAAAACATAAAAATTTAAGATACCGCCTTTACGCAGATAACGTATATATGTATATACTCTCTAAAAACCAAAAACCAATTGATACTAAAACATTACTTACCAATGTTAACGACGTTTTTCAATGAGTCCTTCCGGAGCCAAACTTTCTTTACCGAAATGTAAAGTTTTACATATTTGTCGCAAGCTTTCTTACTCTCTTCTTGCAATCAATAAATCAACAATATAGAGATAGAAAATTTAAAAAAATTTAAAATTCTAGGTCTGTTATTTAATAATAAATACAATTGGCGTAGCCATTGCATAGATTTTAAAAAAATCGCTAGGTGAAAGGTCTAATATTATTAAGTTTTTATCCAGTAGGAACAGTAGTGTACATATCAACTGACTTTGTAAGGGGCCAGTTATAGCGATACGGAAAACCAAACCGAAAAAAATTCCAAATATAAAATTTGGTATGTTATGGTTCGATTTAAAACACAAATGCTGCACTGATCGATGGGAACCAACTCAGAAAATTTATTTTGCAAATAAAAATTTGAATTGAACTTGTACTTTTTGTTGAAAACGAAATATATTATTTTTCTTTTATACGTATAACAGAAAAACAAATAAATACATTTTTAAGAAAAAGTATTTGTTCAATTAAAATTATTATGAACAAAAAACATTCTCTGAATTGACTGCCATTGATCAGTGTAGCATTTGCCTTAAAAATCGAATCAGAACATACCAAATTTTCCATCTGAAAATTGTTTCGATTTGGTTTTCCGTATCTCTATCATTAACGCTATCAGAAACATCAACAACAACACCCCTCTCATTAATAATATCCGCCAACTATTAATCCAAACCCAAGCTAAACAAAGCTGATGTGGACTCCTGGCCACCCTGGCATACGAGCAAACGAGCAGCTTCATGCACATTTTGCAAACAAAGCTTCAATTTACTTATACAATGTGTATATATACGAAATCTGATCTCACCAAAACCATCATGAACTGCCGAGCAAAGCGAATGGAGTGGTACGAACATCACTACAGTAAAACCAATCTTACAAAATCCAATTACATTTCTTATTAGTCTTTAAACCCCTTATTCAATGGTATTCCGCAAGGATCCCCACAGCACTACTGGCTGTTTATCAAAGCGTTTGATGATTAGAGCTCACTCATAGTCATAACCAACCATAAACTGCTTGACCATACTTGCTACGGTGGCGGTGGTGATTTTTATATTCTTTGCAAACACAAAGACCTAACAGCGACAAACTTCTTTTTAACAATCTTCCTGATGACATACAAACTTGGTCCTCTTTTTCTGGGCAAAACTGTCTTTAGATGAATGTAAAAATTTACATATCGATGGCTTAACGCACAAATGTGTTAAGTGCTCAATTTTACAGAGGTGATTTTTAAGATTTGGAGATCAATATCTTCGAACAAAATATTTTCTTTTTTATGTTTTGTACTTTATTATAGACTTTATTTATTGTTCTTTGGTTTTCATCAATATGAATCAATCAATATATTGATCTCTAAATCTTATAAATCATCTCATGTAAAATTATGTTTTGAGCACTTAACACATTTGTGCACTAAGCCATCGATATTTGTCGTACGATGTCATGTATCAAAAGTCCTCTCTATTTAAATAATATTATAGAAAATGTTGACACTATGAGTATTTTAGGCCTAACTTTCAATATCAAATATAATTGGAGAAATCATTGTTTAAAACTAAAAAAATGCTTAAGTAAAAGAACAAACATTATTAGTTTTTTAGGCAGTAAAAACGCAACGCTCATGTAAACACATTATGTAATATAACCAAATCACTTATTTTGAATAAAATTGACTACGCACTCTTTTTGTATGGCAATTCACCGAAATCAACCCTTAACATTATCAAAGCCCCTTACCATCGAAGCGCAAGGAGGAGTATCAACGCATTTCCCACTACCACTATTAAAAACATGCTTGTTGAAGCTGGTCTACCGTCTCTAAAAGAAAGAACCGCATATACAAGGACAAAACTATATATAAAGCTTTCGTTCTCAAACGGGTCAATTATTGATAAAGACATGGCAAATATCCTTAAAAGCAAAATTTCAAAATGAATTCCGTCAACAATCTTCACTTCAATAACAGCTGCAAAAGAATTGGAAATTCCTACCACCAAAATTGCAAAATACACCCACTTATTCCCTCCATGGTCCCTACAACCAAATTCCTTTATAATGGATTTGTCAAGCTAAAATAAGATCAATACTTCGAACGAAATTTTTCTCCAAGTTTTTCTCAGTATTACATCTGAACTGAAACTACAAGGTTGGGCCTTGGTTTTCACCGATGGATCTAAAACTTTCCAAAATACATCCTTCGCATCTGTTTTCGAAAACGATTCCCCAATGTGTGTGGTACAACTATATAACATAGCATCAATTTTTACTGCGGAGGCCCTAGCTATTTTCAAGATCGTTAACTTCTGCACAGCCAACGCTGGCAAATTTGTTCTGTCTCAGATAGTCTTTCAATTTTCCGGGCAGTAAAAAATCCGAATCACAATACAACAACCATCTATTTTATTTATTTTTTTTTTATTAATATGTGTAAATTTAAGTAAGATTTGTTAATATAATGCGATAGGCCTTTGCAAATAGTAGCTCTTTAATTTAATATTCCCTGGTAAATACACCCCTCCAAAACAATTTTGATAATTTTTAGCTTTAGCTTTTTGGGGCACATAGGGTTATGAATAACCCTTTTATTCTGATTTTGAACAATATAAATAAACAAACATTTAAAAAAAAAAAAAAAAAAAATTATCAAAATCGGAGCTGTTTCTGTGGACTTCTGGATAAAAACCTTCATTCACTCCACTATTTGTGTTTTACATCCAATCATAACAAACAAAATTTTCCATTTGAAAATTTTTTCGGTGTGGTTTTTCTGATCGCTATAACTGGCCCTAAGTTTTCCATTTTGTATAATAGGTATAATCCGATTTAAAACACAAATGCTACACTGATCGATGGCAACCAACTCAGAGAATTTATTTTGCAAATACAAATTTGAATTGAACTTGTACTTTTTGTTAAAAATGTATTTAATCATTTTTCTGTAATACATATAAAAGAAAAATAAAAAAAAATACATTTTTAACAAAAAGTATTTGTTTAATTAAAATTATTATAAACAAAAAACATTCTCGGCATTGATTGCCATCGATTAGTGTAGCATTTGTCTTAAAAATCGAATCAGAACATGCAAAATTTTCCATTTGAAAATTTTTTCGGTTCGGTTTTCCGTATCGCTATAACTAGCACCTTATAATTATAACAAAAAATAAAGTGCACGACTGGCTCGTACGAACTTGCTCTAATGTGTGACAGTGGTCTTGGGGTTTGAGATTTTGGAAAAAAGCAGGGAAAAAATGATATGAAATTTTATCATTTTAACTCAGAGAAACTTTTTTTTGAAAAATGAATTTGAATGAATGAATTTGTATTATTTTGTCTATAAAAAGGCGCCTATATTAAAAATTTCATCGAAATCCGTCAAGTGGTTTACGAGAAAATCTGATTCCAAAAAACCGGTCCTATGGGAGGTACCGTTTTAAGACTTCCTGAAAAATCTATTCCAACCAAAACATAAAATTTGCACAGAAAACATTATTTAGAAAGTTTTATCAAAATCGTAAGAGCCGTTTTTGAGAAAAATCAATTTTCCCCTAAAAATCGTATGGCAGGTACCGTTAGTTTTAGAGCTACATAGAATGCTAATTCCAAAAAACCCCTCTGTAGGACGTCATAATAATACTAGGTATGTACCAAGTTTGAAGCAAATCGGTCCAGCCGGTTAGGCTGTAGGTGCCGATACAAACGGAAGGACAGACAGACAGAATTGTCAGACCTACTTTTTTAGGCTTCTCTATCATGTTTGATTGTCCCAAAAAAAGTTTTTTTACGAATGCATAACTTGCCTAATAGTACCAATAATCGCAAGTAAAAAACAAGTTAATTTATTTTTAGCAAAAATATTTGTTCAATTTAAATTTGTATTTGCAAAATAAATTCTGTAAGTTGGTTGCCATCGATGAGTGTAGCATTTTTGTTTCAAATCGAACCATAACATACTAAAGTTTTCCATTTGAAAATTGTTTCGGTTTGGTTTTCCTGTTCACTATAACTGGACCCTTAACTCTTCAGGAACACAATAAAGACGGAGACGCAGACGTGTAAATATTGAATACACACGAATTTACACGACGGATCCGCAAACGCAGACGCAAACGGCGACGGACGAGTTGGTTAAATTTTAATAAATAATTGCGCAATTTTGACATTTGACTTATAAAACTGAATTGTAATAGCACTTTCGAATTCCATTAGTTTCACTCAGGGAACCACTCATTCTGAAAACCAATGGAACAAGAAAAACCGCTTCTGTTCAGTTTTAACATAATGTAGTACTCGCAGTCGTCAGTTCAATGGTGTTATGCGAAGAAATGTTTGTAATGTTTGATGACCATTTCAGTATCGTAAAAACAACCAATTAAGAGCAAAGCAATGAAATAAAATATAAATTTTACAAATATCCTATATATACATGTATACAGTATCGGCCAAAACTAAGGCAACTATTTGCTTAAGAAAATGTTTACAGGTTTACTTCGCACTTATCAGCCAGAATTTTAAAATATTTTTTTTCTAAAAGCTATGAATGTTGTTTATTTGTTTTGTAAAGTCTATAAGCTCTGATCATTTGTTCATAGGAAAATTAAGAAGTTTAGTTGAATTTGCATCAATTTACCGTTGGCCAAAACTAAAGCAACTTTCGAGCTCTCTTTTTTTTACTAGTAATTTGATGACGAAATGAAAAAAAACCGTTAGTTTGTATTGGTTAACGTGTCACAATGAAAAACAAGAAAGTTGACTCATTAATTGCTTAAACAAAACAAATTACAATTTTGTTTTTAAATGGCGCGAAATAAATACTCTACTGAGCTTAAATTACAATTAGTAAAGGAATTTAAAAATGGATCTTCTCAAGCCAAATTATCAAAAAAATATTGCATTCCCAAATCAGTGATATCCCGTTTGATTAAATTTTATACTTTCAACGATTCCGTGAAAACGATTCATAGAGGTGGTAGGCCAAGGGCCACAACATTGCGGGAGGATAAAATGTTGATAAGAACAATAAAAAAAAATCCTTTCATATCCTCAAGAGAATTAAAGAATGGACTAAAGCTAAATGCGAGTGAAAGAACAATACGTAAGAGAGCTGTCGATGGAGGGTTATCATCTTATAGGGCTGTAAAAAAAGCCTTTTATTTATATAAAAAACAGAAGGGCACGATTGAAATTTGCCAGAGATCATATTAATTGGACAGTGGCAAAATGGAAGACGGTGTTATTTTCCGATGAGTCTAAATTTAATTTGAAGGATCGGACGGGCACCAACGCGTTCGCCGCCCAATCAACCAAGCCTTAAATCCTCGGTATACAAAAGGCACTGTAAAACATGGAGGAGGTAATATAATGTTCTGGGGATGTTTCTCTGGGCACGGAGTGGGACCCATACATAAAATTGATGGCATCATGGATCGATTCATGTACAGAGACATCTTGGAGAACGTTATGCTTCCACATGCTGAGGAGGATGTTCCGCTCAAATCAACACGACAATGACCCGAAACATACTTCTAAAATAGTCAAGGAATGGTTCGAAGTTAAAAAAAAATTGATGTCATGAAATGGCCGGCGCAGTCTCCAGATCTCAACCCCATAGAAAATCTATAGGAGATCGTAGATCGAAGAATTGTCAGAGAAAATTCTATTAATGTGACCCACCTCTTTATCCAGGTCAAAGAGGCTTGGAACAGCGTTCCAAGTTCAATTATTTCAAATTAAATAGAGAGTATGCCAAGCAGATGCAGAGCTGTTATAAAAAACAAAGGTTTTGCAACAGAATATTGATTAATTTGATAGAAATTATTAAGTTTTAAAGAAGTTGCTTTAGTTTTGGCCATGTCAAAAGATATAATATTAATATCGTTGTTATTTTTTATTTTATTTTTTAGTAATGAAATATTGTTTTTGTTCTTACATATGTCTATCATGTGGACAGTCTAAAAAATATCAATTAATACAAATATAATAAAATTTGTTATTTGCACACAGAATTTCTTGTTTATTCAAAAAGTTGCTTTAATTTTGGCCGAAACTGTATATACTCTATTGTGGGCACTTCTAAATAGGTACGTACGTTTTCAATTGACATGCGATACGTCTGCGTCACCGTCTAAGTTTTTCTATTATGTTTCTGACGTACATTTATTATTAATATACAATTCTAACATTAAGTAATAAGAATTTGTTCAATTAAAATTTGTATAAGCAAAAAAAATTATCTGAGTTAGTTGCCATCCCCATCGATCAATGTAGCATTTCTGTTTCCAATTATAACCAATGAAGAAAAATTTTTTTTTTTCGTTGATGTTAACATACAAAATTTACTTTGAATATTTTTTCAGTTTGGTTTTTCTAATCGCATCAGAAAATAATTGTTTGGTATGTACCTACCTATATGAATAAAAATAGCGTTATGCCTGTCGTCCAATCAATCCAGGTGAGCCGTTTGGTACTATGAAACATGAAATTTTACCTTCGATTGTTTTATATTATGAAAATCTGAAGGAGTTAAAAGGAAGATTTAAAAGTTGTAAATCAAAGCTCAAGCAAGATAGGCTAAAACATAATCATTAAAACAAAACAAATGCTCCTGTTTTTAAGAGGCTTAGAATTTAGACTTTTTTGTTTTTTTTTTTGACAAATTTTTTCAACCAGTCACCAAGCCAAATGCAATTTTTTTTAAAGCAGAGAGAAAGAAAACAGTGATTTTTTGTTATTTAGCGCACGCACCAAAACTTAACACAAATACAGAGAAAGAACAATATATACATACAACAAACATCATCCCCACTCCACCGCCCAAACCAACAATATAATGGTGGTGACAACGGCGACAGAACGAGAACCCATACAAGAATGAAATAGGGATAAAAGTTATGAATTAGAAAATAATGAATACCTAGTTGGTTGGAAAAAAGAAAAAAGCAAAAAGTCGACTCAATTCCAAATTAGATTAAGCGTATAGGCTATCCTATTTAAATGCATACGTTATACCTTGTTTGTCCCAATCCTAATCGAAATTCTGGGTTTGGCGAAGATTGAACAACTAAGCACTGATTTCACTCTTTCATTTCCTCATGTGTCACCAGCTAAAATAACAACGTTACAGGTATTTAATACCGTATTGTTTATTAGTTTGTTTATGGCTCGTATGTTGATCCTTAAGACACAAAATCCACCGGGGAGACCCGAACAAGCGACAAAAGACCGGACGCGATATTAGATTGTGGTGAATAATGTCGAAGCAATAAGGGGAATAAACACGATATATTACATTTACATATTCCAATATACACATATACACAAGACCAAACGCACTAATTTAAGCTTCCGGCAGCATAAAACGATGGTGATGTAGTCGAAAGCGATTTACTTAACACAAAACAAAAAGGCAAACAAGGGAACCACTATCTTATCTTATTTGTTTGTTGTTATTGTTAAGAAAATCAACTGCAACCAAAGAATGCTATTGATGATACATGTTAGTTGAAACGAAAGACCAAAAATTATGATATTTTCCTTTGGTACGTCAAAAAAGTACCTCGAAACTAACGAGAAAGAGAGGAATATAGATTTCCTTCCACAATGTAATTGCAAGGAGAGTTCCATTTGCATAAAAAATGCACAATACTTTGGATATTAGGTTTGTTTGTTTTGAAGATATCAATTGTTTATAAACAATAAACTTATGTTTTTTGTTGCGAAAATTCTAATCACTTTTGAGTTTATTTTTATAACTTATAAATGTCAAGATTACATACGCGTATTAAAACTATCGCACAAAACATGACTGAAGACACACGCAGAGAACTCCCGCAACTTGGTTCTTGTAATTGAATGGTGTTTATTGGAAAATGTTTATTTCGATTTCCACGTTTATCGGTCCATCAAATATTTCGTTTATTATATTTTATGTACAACTATTTGAGCGAGTCCTTTAAATATTTTTTTTTCTTGCCGTCTCAGTCGGACCTTTTAGCTTGTAAATTGTGATTTTACCTTGCTATGTTCTTCCGGAAAACACTCACACACTCAGACACGCGATAGGCTTTTCTCAGGGATATAAAAACAAGAATTTTTATTTTAGTTAGTATCTGTATAAGCAGCGCAATTTATTATTTTCTATTATTCCCACGACGACGACGTAGTCGTTTACCGTTCTCTGCAGTATCTAAATGATCTATTTTAAAATGGAATTCTTCTTTCTTCCTGTTGGTCCCAGTCCCACGGTCTTTCTCTCTTATTGTCTTCTTTGTGACTATTTTTTATATTAAGGGTTCGGACGGATTTGGATTTTCGGATATCGAATTCTACTCGAATAGAGTGTTAAGGCGTACAGCTATATATAGTAAAAATGTCGTGTTCTCAGTCACTCACAGAGGTATTTATAGGTAAGCGAAGACTTCTTTAGAATTTTCCACAAGCGCGGGTTAAAAATATTGTATTGTATAATCGTATTCATGTAAGAAAACAATTATTGTAAATAGCTATTTAATTTATTTTATAAATGTTGTGAGAAAAGAAAATAAGCGTGTAAGGAATTAAATAGAAAATGTTTGAGATTCATACATCAGGGGTGCAGTAGAGTTGGATGATAACCACATGGGCCGGGTATCAATGTATTTAAGATTAAAGTGATACATGTTTAATATCTAGTTGAAGCTATAAGACAACTTCAACATGAAAAATAGTTTATTCACTAAAAAAAAGATGTTCCGGGTCAGACTCAACCACTGATCTCTATTATACACTGGATAGCGTATTCATACAAAAAAGTTGGGTCAATTTGAAGATTGTTATACTATGACAAAACCCACAATAGTAGGCACATATAATAGTATACCAATGTCCTAGTTGTCAAAATGGCGTCTTCTTTTCTTTTTATTTACAGTCGAATGTCAAAAAGTCAATTTTCGATTTTCCCTTTATAATATGTGCAAAAATTTTATTTTCGCGTATATATTTTGTACTGTGCCTATTGTTTATTTGTATACTAACCGGCCAGCTTTTTTCTCCGCAAATTCGTGTTAAGAAAAGTCATTGTGTCCCATCTAAATGCATACAAGATTAATTTTAAGTGTCTCTAAAAAAACATAAGCTGTAATTTATTTGTATGTAAATAATGTTTATCATTAATTCCTAAATAAATCAAATAAAATAACTCAAGATTCATTCGGTTTCACTCTGCTTACTAATAATTGTTCTTTTATTTAATTTTTCAGTTGGATTGTGATGGAGAAGGGCAACTTTTCGAACTCTCGGAAGAGGAATATGACGCCTAACATTTGGGTCAGCCATCAATGGCGACTGGGAGGAGATTCACGAGAATCTGGTTCGTATGGATGATGTGCCCAAAAACAGCAACAACCACAACAATAGCAAATCATCTTCCAAACTCATTTTGCAACGACTACAAGGAGTGCAACAACAAGCCCAATCATTCCTCTACAATTCGAAAGCAATCGGTCATACACAAGGTCATCATTTGTTCCAGTTAATACTCTAAATATACCCGTTGAGATTCAAAAAATTGTGCTGAATAATAGGTTTCCTGAGTCAGTCGTTTCAAGTTCGAAAAAATCCTCACAAGTTTATGAGATTCTTCAACTCTTTCCTGAATATTCTGATTCATTGAAGAAACGAAAAGCCATCAAGAGTCTTCTAAAGGCATGAAATATAAACAAAAGGCCAACAAATGAAAGAAATGAAAGCTTTAGTTCGCGATCAGTAACAGCAACACCTTAGTTGGACAATTATTTGTTAAGTTTTATTCATAACATAGCTCGATAAGTGTTGGGTAACTAATTAATTCTATTTCGTTTGTTTTATAGGTCAACCAATTGAAGTCATCGCAAGTCGATCCGATCCCGACACGCTCAATGGTCCAGGATTCTACAAACCCGAACCAATCGGTCCAATGAGTTCAATAAATCCATATTCCGCCAGCACTATAACACTACCCGTACCAACAGGCCAACCAGAATATTCTTCTCCGGCAAGACCACCAGCGACGTCTAATTACACGTCTGTTTCATCGCTGTCATATGGAGTGGGGCATTCTTCAAATCGCTACAATCCTATGGTACCTAATTATGCCAGCGATTCAAGTTATATATCTCTAATTCATCAAGTAATAGCTACGACGCAAGTTTGCCGTTGATTCCATCACCAATGCCACCATCGCTCAGTGGCAATAATTCTCAAACTGATGATTTCAATTCAACTTGGTATTCGAATATGTCCTGGACGCCTTAAGACACCGCAAATCCATTCAACCATCGCATCGATACACTTATATCACCGAGACATTTCGATCGTGAAGGTTTCCTTGATGATAGTTCAGCCGACTACGGCGAGCTGGAAAATGAAATTAGGCCGATGCGAAATGTTGATCATCGTCAGTTGCATCTGCCCCTTCCTATTGCACCAATATTACTGCCAATCTTGGCCACAAGTAAAGGAAATTTTTTTCCTCACAAACAAATTGCTAAACCATAATTTTTGTTTGTCTTTTGAAAACAGATAAGAATCGTCAAGTTGATATCGATCATAGGAATTTAATATCACTCACAGGATCGCCGAGGGCGAGGGACAACGAAGATATTAAATATAAGAGGACAAATAAGACTTGGGTGGCGCAATCCAAAGTCAAGGTTAGCCTTATAAAAAACATTTTTCTTTTCATCTTAGAAATGTTTGAAACAATTGTTTTAATTACTTAGTCACAACAACCACAAGAACAACCATCACAACAGCAGCAGCCAACTACTGATATTGCTGCTAATGTTGACTATCGAGTTGTTGTAGCTGCACCTCCAGTTATACCTGCAGTTGTACCTGTAGTTGCACCTCCCCCTCCACCAGTTCCAGTTGCACCGGCATCACCGATCCCGCTATTGCATCCACCTCCGATGCTCACGGGATTATAAAATTTTCCAAGTTTTAATGGTAAAATGCTAAAAATGTTTCAAAAGTCAGCCTCAAAAAGCAAATGTATCTTATTCTTTCCATGCCAAAAAGCACCGTCCACTTAAAGATGATTCTTATTATTTGAATGTTAGTTACAGCACCAAACAACGAAGCTCCGGGCTATGATCCCAGTGATATGGCTGAAAGTATCGATATGGATATGGATATATTTTAAGAGATTTGATTTTGTTTTTAGTTTTTTAGTCTCTTTTAAAACGGTTTAGCTCTCAATCTGTATTTTATTCTTTGGAGATTTATTCTTATTTTTTCTCTAAGCTCCAGATAGTTTTGCTTAAAAAAAATTTTTGACTAAAATTTGCATTACGTGCCATTTCTCGAATGCCATTGCTGCGTTCTTTTTTTAAAATAGAAGCAACATTTGTTAACAATTCTCAGCTCATCTAACTAGCTGCATCAACACAATTTTTATTTAATGCCTATTAAGTTTTTTTTTCTCAGCATCTGCGCTGTTGAAGATGTTAGTAATTCCTAGTTCTGCAAGATCCCCCGCTACTTTATCCCCTTTTCTCTAAAAATTTATTTAAGAAAATTGTCATACAAGGACTGTTTCTTTTGCCATATTACTTTAGTTTAGTTTGGTTTATTTGCTTATGAACTTACACATTAAGATAGTTAACATCTTGTAAATTAGTGAGAGTTTATGAATTAACAATTAATTATTATATAAGTAAGAAAATAAAATAACAATAAAATAAAATAAAATTTAACAATAAATGTGGCTTTGGGGATGAGGAATAGTATTATAACTAATAACACTAATACAAAAAATAATTATTTAAACAGAAGGGAGAGAAAAAACAGAAAAAAAGTAAAGAAATAGACAAAAAAAAAATAGTTTCAGTTTGAAAAAAGTTAGATGGAAGTTAGTTGCTTTGATTCGAGAAGAAAGTAGTGAGGTTGTTTTGAAATGTGTATGTCGTTAATGTCTCGTAAATAAGTTGGGAGTGAGTTCCAAAGGCGACATGCCGCTATAAAGAATTGTCAGGCATGAAAAGCGAGGTAGTATTACATATGTAGATCTATTTGACGCTGCGAGCCTGAGTTTTTCAAACAAATAATTTGGTTGACGCGTTTTTACGATTTTAAGGAATAGGAATAAGGTTCGAAACTTGATGAAATTATCAAAAGATATTGGGAGAAGGCTCTGCTGCAGGTGTGAGATATGGTCATACCTTCTTAAACCATAAAGACCAATATACAGACCGCCAACTCGTACTCCTCTTGCCTGAAACACCCTCGAAATATTTTTTCCTGTCTGTGAATACGTGTACATCTCTCTCTGTGCATTTTGTAATTGCAACTATACCTGCGTATGCCATTTATTTTGTAGGTGTGTTTGCTAAATGGGTTTTAAAAGCAAGGGAGAGCGTCACACTCTCAAAATAAATGGCATATCAGCTGATTTTTAGCTTGTAGGCAAAAAGAGAAACCATACAGTGAGTTGGCGGTGTGTATCTTTTTGGTCCGTGGTTCTAATTTGAGTTGAAAAACTCCTTAAAAGAACCCAATTAGCGCTGGTGTGCGCCGTTTTGTTGCCATTAACCAAACAACTTAACGAAGGCTTAGACGGATGCACGGATGTGATGGTATGTGTTCCACGGAGAAGGACGGGAAAAACTAGTTATCTCTTGGAAAAGGTGACTCAATGTACTAGACCAAGCCATAGGACAGTCCCATGTAACCCAACTCCAGACTTTATGCCACCTAGGCAGGTTGCTGGTTGCTAAAGGTACACTGGTTCTGTCCAGGATTGGTCCAGCACGCGGGCTTGGCGCAGAAGCCTCCCAAGAAACACAAAACCGCCACCTAGGCGAGATGTATGGTTCTCAAGAGGGTTTCCCCGTCAAGAAAAACGTGATTGATTAGAGGGATTGTGAGAAAAGGACTACGAGAGGGAAGGGAGGGAAGGGGAGACAATTATAAGTCACCCAGTCACCCTTAAGTCGGCTTCAAGCAACCAAACTCCAGACTACGTGCCACCTAGGCAGGGTGCTGGTTGGTAAGGTCGTACTGAATCCGTCAAAAAGGGCTGGCCGAGTAGGGGGAAGGTAAAATAATTATAACCTGCCAGGACACTCCCTGGACTATATGCCACCTAGGCAGGGTGCTGGTTGGTAAGGGAACATTGAAATCGTGCAGGGAGTTGTCCTTGTAAAAGGGTCCAGCATAGGAACCACCCAGATCATACCCCACCACCTAGGTGAGATGTATGACCCTCAGATGGGTCCCATGCTGATCCCCTGATTGCTTGATTAGGAGGACTAGAAAGATTTTAGGAAGAGGGATGGGATGAACTAGTTGAGGATGTGATTGTCGGGATAGACGATTTATGTATAGCCATTTTGTCGCATTCAGGAATTTAATCAAATCTTTGATTTTTTTATTTGACAGTTCCCAAGATCTTCGTAAAAATCTCCACCCAGGGTTCGCATCCTGATGCGAGATAAAGCTGGGCATTTGCACAGTAAGTGGAAAAAAGCGGCATATACACGCATCAAAATCTCATCAAGCATGTAAGAGTGTGTTTGTGAAATTGAAACACGTATAGAATGTGTGTATGCTTGACGCGAAATCAAAATGTTTTGATTTTTCTTCAATCAGGGATCTATGCTTGACAAGTGCTTGAAAAGTGTGTATTCGTGATTGATTGCTTGATCAAGCATCATTCTTGTTTTTGCGTTGCTAGGGTCAAGACAGCATTCGGAAGGATTAAAGGTACTATAAGGCAAGTTATGCATTCGTCGAAAAAAAAAAGTTTTGAGATAACAATCAAACATGACATTACGATGATAGCGAAGAAGAAAAAAGATGGTCTAAAAATTCTGTCCGTCTGTATGTCTGTCTGTCTGTATGTATAGAGACCTACAGCCCAAACGGCTGGGCCGAATTGCTTCAAACTTGGTGTATAGACTTTTTTAGGTATTGTACAGAGGGGAAATTGAAATTTTTTTTAGCACAAAAAATAACGGTACCTGCCATACAACCGTTACGTTAAAGCTTATTTTTCTCAAAAACGGCTCTAACGATTTCTATTTAAAAAAATCAGTGTTGCTTTTTAGGTACGACTAATCATACGGCTGAAAAAAAAGTTTTAAAAAATGGCTAAGAACGGTATACTTTTCATAGGACCGTTTTTTTTTATTTCGACTAACTCGAAAACGGCTCAACGGATTCTTTCGAAATTTCACACACATATAGCTGTAGGTAGCTCAATTGCATACCAATATTTTTGAAAAATATTTTTTTTGTATTTTTAAAAGCATTTTAAAAAAAAATTTAAAAAATTAATATTTTTAAAACTGCTTATTAATTTTTTTTTTTTAATTTTAAATAAATGTATTTGCTGAATACCTATAAAATGGCGTTTTTTAATTTTTTTTTTTTTTAAATTTTCAAAAAGTTTTTCAAAAAAAAACTTTTTTTCTCAAAAACCGCTCCACAGATTTTTATAAATTTATTCTCATAAATTCAAATTTATCCAAGAAATAAAATGGCGTACTTTTTTTCAGCTCAAATTAGTATTTATTTAAGAATTTTGAAAATTTTATTTTTATCAAAATTTCAAGCCCTTAAACCACTGTCACACATTCGAGCAAGATCGTGCGAGCCAGTCGTGCATTTTAAATGTGCAGATCCATTTTTTCCGCAAATTTTTCCTCTTCATTTTTAACGCCACCGCTAGTCCCAGAGCTATGCAACAATCGTTCGTGTCACTCATATTTTCCTAACAAAGAATCCGCACATCCAAAATCTACGAAAAAATGATGCTTGATGACTCATGCTTGATGTGTGTATATTCAACGCGAAAAAGAATTTACAAAACACATACTCTCCCATGCTTGATGAGATTTTGACGCGTGTATATGCCGCTTAACTGCTGGAACACAATAGAAAAACGCAACCGGAACCGCAGCCGCAACCGTATCGCATGCCGTACGTACCTAATTAGAAGTGCCCACAATGGAGTCGTACGTACTCCTCCTTTTTCTTACAATTTCCACTGAAAAACATACATATATATGCATATAATAGATGATAAAACATATATCGCATCATGTATAGTCCATTTTATACATTTGTACCCTGACCTAATTTCTAAAAGGATTTTATTAGCACGTTTCTCTGTTTTTTTGTATGGAATGTCAAAAATACGCACGTATTTATTAAAAGTTGGCGAACTCGTACGTCGCCGTTTGCGGCTGCGTTTGCGGATCCGTCTCGTTGTGTTCACAACATTGAATTCGTGTGTATTCAATATTTTGACATGCTATACGGCTGCGTTCGCGGATCCGACTCCGGCTCCATTGTGTCCCAGCAGTAAACAAAATCAAAACTTTAAACGAATTCATCCAGACTCTCTGGATCAATCTGGATGCAAAAGAAATGTCAAATCATCATTTTGTGTCATTTGTGTTGTTTCTTTACCATTTGCCTTATCATTAATATTTATTCTTTATGCAATTAAGGGGCCAGTTATAGCAATCAGAAAAACCAAACCGAAAAATTTAAATTTTTGTAAGTATGTTAAAACGAAAATGACTGAGATTTTTCCTGATAAAAATTTCAATTGAACTAATAATTTTTGTTAAAAAATTAAGTGTTTATTTTTCTGAGGGAATTTCATACTTCGCCCCAGCTGATTGTAATCCAAATTTTTTCTGTTTCCCTGGAAGATTATGTCAGATAAACTTTTGTGTATGGTATACAACACTGTGAGACATTTTTTTTTTCGTGTGCAATTCAATTAGAAAATTGGTGCCAGCAACGCAGTGTGACAATAATATGTGTAAATTGCTTTGCGCCATAAATGGACTCAAAATCCTTTTTCTGGCTCACTCTCACTGATGCAACTTTGTTGCTCCATTCGTCAAAACCGAAAACTAACACACTGCTACGTTCAGATAAACGATTGTTTCGTGAAATGTCAAAGAGAATTTGTCAGACATCTTTTTTCTGATGGCTATAAACGCTAATCACTGTTCCAACTTTTTGGTTTGGTTTTTCTGAGCTATAATACTGGCTCCTAATGAACCTACATTAACAGGTTCTCTTGTGATTTAATTTCCCAAAATATTTTGTACCTTTATGTTTGTAAACATATTTTTTTGTTTTTGTTTCGTTATTTTATTTAGTTTTAATAAAATAAAGTCTATTTTTTGTATATTTTTTGTGTTTTTATATATATACATTTACTTGTGGGGAAAACTGAGGGATTTTTTTCAACAGCGCGTGGGAAAAAAGGGGATTTTCGGTCAACATCGTGGGAAATTGCGGGCTTAAAGTCTGGCATCACTCCTCCGTCCCCGCACAGATTTTTGTTTACATTTTTTATAACGAGTTGAATTCCTATCGGTATATACATGTTTTATCCTTGTCCAGAACAAACAAAATCAAAAAAAAAAAATAAGTGTCTCTTTCTCTCTTAGTTAAAGGTCTATGGACAGCAACTTGCATCTGTGTTGTCCTCACATTTTTTTTATATGGAGTTTAATACAGATGCAAGTTGCTGGCAGAATCGCAGCTTGTAGGCTAAAAGAGAGCCATCGTCGAAGTTGCATCTCTCTATTAGTATCTTCTCTCTGATTTCGAGGGTGTTTCAGGCAAGAGGAGTACGAGTTGGCGGTCTGTATATGGTCTGTGGGCGAAACCACGGACCAAGAAGATACAGACCGCCAACTCACCATATGGTCTCTCTTTTTGCCATCAAGCTAAAAATCAGCTGATATGCCATTTATTTTGAGAGTGTGAAACTCTCCCTTGCTTTAAAACCCATTTAGCAAACACACCTAAAAAATAAATGGCATACGCAGGCAAAGTTGCCATTACAAAATGCACAGAGAGAGATGTATACACGTATTCACAGACTGAAAAAAATATTTCGAGGGTGTTTCTGGCAAGAGGAGTACGAGTTGGCGGTCTGTATATGGTCTGTGGGCGAAACATTGTTTAGTCCAGGGATGGTTAAAGTGAAGGAGAAGGTGTGGTTCCGATCGTGTGGAAGACAAAAATAAAATGCTGGCTTTTAACATTTTTTGGTCCATTTATGTTTTTTGGGTTTTTCATAATTTTTTTAGCGGTTTGAAACATCAGCGAAAAGTGGTTCAATTTCTTTTTTGATTTTTTTCATAAATTCTTTAGCGGTTTGAAACATCAGCGAAAATTCCGGGATGGCCGATCGGGTCGAAGACAAACAAAATGCAGGCTTTAACCAAAAATATTGTGCATCCGCTAGCATTGAGATCACGGACCAAGAAGATACAGACCGCCAACTCACCATATATGGTCTCTCTTTTTGCCACCAAGCTAAAAATCAGCTGATATGCCATTTATGTTGAGAGTGTGACGCTCTCCCTTGCTTTAAAACCCATTTAGCAAACACACCTAAAAAATAAATGGCATTCGCAGGTATAGTTGCCATTACAAAATGCACAGAGAGAGATGTACACGTATTCACAGACTGAAAAAAATATTTCGAGGGTGTTTCAGGCAAGAGGAGTACGAGTTGGCGGTCTGTGTATGGTCTGTGATTGAGATGAAATAAATAAATAAATTTAATTTCACATTTAACTGGCTGCGCACAATGGTGTAGCAGTAGCAGTAGCACGCAGCAATGTCAAAGTTAAATGTATGTAAATCGTATTGCACGGCTACAATGTGAAGTAGCAGATGCAGCAGAGAGAGTCGCTGAAGTACAAGTCGACTCGACTCGAACTTCACGACCTGCTGCGCTGCAAAACAACAACAAACCAAAATGGCAGACATGATTTTTGTTTGAGTTCAGTGCTACACATTGTATTCGTGTATGCTGCTTTGTGAGCTACTTTTTTTGGCATTTACTTTGACATTGCTGCGTGCTACTGCTACTGCTACACCATTGTGCGCAGCCAGTTAAGTGTTTTTTTGGTCGTAGTAACGCGCGCCGGTTACCGCTAGTCACAAATATACCACGATTAAAAATAAAATAAATGTTGCTTTTTATTTTTATTAAATTTTTTTTTATAAAATATTCAACTACATTTAATGGACAACACAAAATAAACAAGAAATGCCGCCAAGAGCTCACAAAACAAAAACAATATGACAACCAAAACAATTTTCAGGTTAACTGGCTGCGCGCAATGGTGTAGCAGCAGCAGTACCACGAAGCAATGTCAAAGTTATATGTATGTAAATCGTATTGCACGGCTACAATGTGAAGTAGCAGCTGCAGCAGAGAGAGTCGCTGAAGTACAAGTCGACTCGACTTGAACTTCACGAACCTGCTGCGCTGCAAAACAACAACAAACCAAAATGGCAGACGTGATTTTTGTTTGAGTTCAGTGCTACACATTGTATTCGTGTATGCTGCTTTGTGAGCTGCTTTTTTGACATTTACTGTGACGTCGCTGCGCGATACTGCGCTGCTACACCATTTTGCGCAGCCAGTAAAGTTCATCATTGAAAAAAGAGACAGATGAGAATAGATAGACTCGAATAGAATCAGTGGAACGATCATATTTCAAATACTAGAAACGAATAATAATAAAATTGGATTAAAAGAGAAGCGTTAATAAATATTAAGTATATTTTTCATTAAAAAAATTCTTAAATTCATTATCTTAATTTTGGTACCAATAAAACACTTCTGTTTTTTTAAATCGTCTTAAAATTACAAATACAAATTTTCACTGATGAATTCCAATGATAGCTCTAACTGGCCTCTAACCTTGTAAAATTCAGTTTATAAAAACACACATAGTAATAAAAATAATTTTAAATAAATATGGAAATGAAATTATGTATGTTAACAACAAAAGTTAAAACAATGACATAACTTTTCGTAAAAGAAATTATTGAAATAGATATTATGATTGAAGATTTAGGTATAAGATTTCTTAGTTTTAAATTTTAGTAAAAGATTTGATCTAAAACGAAATTTATATTTTAAATTTTCGTGGTGATAGAAAATAAGAATGCGACGAAGATAGCAAAGACTAAAAATAAACTTTGAGGACAAGAAACGTAGACTTCCGAAAAATAAAAAGTATTTCTACAAAATGACACAACAGACAAATAAAGATAGGTAGGTCCTGCCATCTAGAGATTAATCAATATCATTTACCACTTGGATAAGATTCATAAAATTTGTATTTGCAATATGGCTGGAATGGTTGCTACTTTATATAGCTACTTAAAATAACTATTTCGATGTTGCCACGATTTCATTATCAGATTCCTTACCCTGGGCCTCCACTAGAAATAAATAATTGCAAGAAATGTGTCATGTAGTAAATATTTCTGGTGGAGTCCCCTTATGTCTGGATTTTTGATGTTTTTAGACATAGATTTCTGTATTTATTTCTTGTCTTCGAAGAAGAAATAAATTCGGAAATAAATCTGACATTTCATGATATTCTAAGTTCATTGAACATACATATCAAACAAAACGTGTAATCTTGTTACATATTTTGACATTTTAATGATTTGCTCTTGCATTAATTTTGTTTGTTTGTTGATTATTTGATGTTTTTTAATTGTTTGCATTTTATTGACATTCTACAAAAAAAAATGAGTCTCTTTCATCCTAATGAAGGATGTCTTGTAGCAAATGAGAATGGATTCACCCAAAAATTGTGTTTTTGTTTCTTTTTTTTCGTATTCAGCTTCTTCTTATTTTCCTAGAGCCTGAAGCGCAAACATTAAACGACGAGATGCAGTCGGCGAGATCATGACGAAGAATGAAATTTCATGACATTATTTGCCCACATAGTACAGAAATATAAATTTCAGAAATAATGTCTGACATAATGTCCGAAATAAATATTGCTCGTGGAGGCGCGGCCTTTTCGATAAATCTTTTACAGGACAGACCACTGATCTCTATGATACAAGCTTTGTTTGTTGAGCCCTGAAGTCACCCTGGGGTCGCCACAGCGCGTATTTTGAATTACCTCAACTCGCCCTCAATACAAAATTCTCTGTTTTTTGAAACCTGGGGTCGCCCTGAAGTCACCCTGAAGTCGATCTTGCTATTTAGCTGGGGCGAGTTGAGGTAACGAATCAGCTGTTGAAGTGACTTTTGCTATCAAGCATTTCTTGTGTATTTTTCTTCTGTATTTGATTTTTCATGTATTTTTTTCGATATGTTTGTAAAAGAGAATCTGTTAACTAAAAATGTTTACTCGTCTTCTCTGTCCCCTATTGAATTTGTATGCATAGAATATCCAAAGTGTTTGCTGGTCACCGTTTACAGTCCCCCATGTAAATTCAAAGAAGATAACTCAAAAGAATTTGAAGATACGTTAAGCGCTACTTATAGCAACATCCTAATAGGTGGTGATTTTAATGTAAATTCCTAAACAAAATATGCTAGCGCCCAATTATTATTTCAATATATTTGTGATAAAATCGGTCTCGTAGTAGTTACATAATCAACGATGGCCTACATGTTTTCAGTCTACGAGAAATCCATCTCTAATAGACATGTTTTTGACTAACTCAGCTGAGCAAGTATTAGGGAACGACCAGCTAAGTCTCACGTCAGGTTTTATGCATTACCTTCTTTTTTGTTCGTTTAATTTTAAAATTAGAAGAAATTCTGTAAAAGTTTTAAGATATACATTGGTCGATGGACCAAACTGTATTAAACTTACATCAAAATGTAAATGGATTTGGCCTCAATCATATATATAATGCAGCAGATATTGACTCGAAAGTTTCTCTTTTAACATCTATAACTGCTGAACTCTATAATACGTATGTCCCTATGGTAAAAAAGCTTTAAGACCTCAAAGCTGTCCTTGGTTTACTCATCAAATAAAAAAACTTATTCAGGAAAGAGGGCGATTTTTCAGTGTACAAACGTCAAACGTAATTGGACAGAGTATAATCGATATCAATATATCTTTGCTCGAAACATTGATACGTAATGCCAAACGCTAGTATTTTATGAAACGCCTTGACCCCAAGTCAAACTCAAAGGCCCTTTGGAAAAGTTTGAAGAACGCGGGTGTTATCGATAATGAAGTCTAAATGCTCTTTCAGCCCATCTGCAATGGGTTTTGTTTTTGTACCTAACTCTTCTGAGGCAGTATCGCTCGAATTTGGCGAATTCCTCTTTAATGGCTGCTTTGAATTTAGGTGTGTTAACGATTTGGATGTAGAGTTGGCAGTTAACTCGGTCAAATCTAGTGCAATTGTACTGAATGAAATGTCACCGAAATTTGTAAAATTAATTCTTCCGGCTCTTCTTCCTTTATAATAAACGCTTATTACAAGCGTAATCCCAATCCCAAAGAAATCAAATCCAACAATTCCTTCGGAATTTAGGCCCATCAGTCTTTTATCATTTCTGTGGAAGACATTCGAAAAAATATTGGCTCAGCAGTTGCAAGAAGATTTAGATGGGTTCAATAGATTAGATTAGATTAGATGAATCCTTATTGATGGTTCAATATATACATAAATAAATAAATAAATACAGTTTTAATAAAGAGATTAAAGCATGGCCTATGAGCCGTATGCCGCTTATCTTAGATATTCTACAAAGTTAAAATTAAAACAAAGTAAAAATACGTTTAATTCTTATAAAGTTATTCTTAAAAAATAAAACTAAAGGCAGAGTTTAAGACTTTATTTAAACAGAAATATAATCAACAGCAATAAGCAATAGTTTTTATATTGATATATAGCTAGACACAGCAAAAAAATTAATAATTCGAAATACATTTAAGGAGGATTAAATAACAATGTTAGGCATATTTTACCAGCAATTACTATTTGAACAACGAGATTTAAGAGAAACATAAGCAAGAGCTACAGTACGTTATCAAACGAACTGTTTGATACCCTATTCCCTATATTTTTGTATGTATATGCGTCTGCCTCCCGCAGCCAGCCGATGTTTCAATTTCAGAAACAAAATTCTCCTTTAGCAGACAGAAAAAATTCAATTACATTAATTTTGTGTGGTGTGATGTTCAATTAGTGCTGGCACAATAAAAAAGGCGTGGGCCACGCCGAAAGTTAAAACTTTTTATTGCCAAGGCAATTGGTATGAGCTCAGTGACATTCAATTTTATTCTTACAGATCGATTTGAACAAAACAAGACAAAACTTAAATTTTTAAAAATTAGATTTTGAACGGAAATAGCGATTATGGGTGTTTTTAACAATTCTTGGACCACACTCTGCAACGTAACCAAGGAATATAAATCTAAGTGTTCATCTTTTTACTTCAAAACTGCGACCGATAGCTATCTTTAACTATAGTTAAAAAACGTAAAAAAATTAATACATTATACGACTTTTGACGGAAACGCCCCTTAAAAGTGATGCTGTTTGACTATCTCGCAATAAAGCGCCTCAAAACATCGTTACGAATAGCTTCATACAATGCAATCTGAAGATAGCAGCGGCACTCCGTACCCTTTGATTGCAACAGTTATTACCTCACATTCATAGTACAAGTACTACAGTTTATATAGCAAAGCTTCGTCTTAACTCTGAGTCGCTGACCGTTTTATCAACTGTTTTATTACCTTTTGTTGTTTTCATCATGTAAAACGTTTCATGTATTAGTTTTTCAATAAAAACACCTTCAAAACAGAACATGCAGCTTCTTCCGGACAGATATTTTCTATCGATTACTTCAAGGGACTTGTGTTAGTTTACTTAAGATAGTTTTGGTAAGTAAAATACTCCCGTTGTCATCTTGGCTGAAAAACAAATATGTATTTCCTTTGCATTTGAACTGTTCTAATCTGTACTTCAGATACAAACAAATAAAAGATATTTATACAAGTCGTTACATAGAACTGGGATTAAAACAGAAATACTTCACTATGGCCTCATAATTCCGAGTATTTGTTCTTATAAGCCCACAATGCTTATTGAAGACAATAAAAGTTTACAAAATAGCAAGAAGTACTTCTCCAAAAAAAAAGTCCTTCTTAAGTTTAAAAATGAAAAAGAAATAATTTGATTTGTTTTAACTTCAATGTATTTAAAAAATAATTACCTAGTCAAATTTACTTAAATCTACATCCCCACATGAGACGCCATTTATTTGATGCTGCTGTTGCATTCCCGTTTCCTCGCTCTGTGGGATAAATTCTCTAAAACCCTATCAATATCAGGCACCGCTGGTTCAAGTTTCTCATGCAATGCTGCCATCGAAATCAGAATCGCCTCTTCTGTGCGAATAGTTCTTGATCCTTGCGAAGATAGGATAGTAGATTCAAATAATGATCAAAAAGTAGATTTGGATCGTCAACATTTAGTTTATTATCATCGGCTAAGGCGGGTTCTAGACCTTTCAGTCCTTCAAACACTATCAAAAGATGATTATAATGCATCGATTTTTGTGGAACATCTACCACACTTGTGCCTCTGCCAGAAGTTCCCACTGTAAGGTCATATCCTTCTTTGTAAGGTGATTTTGTAAAAATGTCGGAAAATGAATGTGCCACACGAACTATGTAGGTGTAGCCCCAATATATTCCAGTTTCACGACGCGGTTCATCTGGACTAACAACAGTTGCCTTCTGTTTTTTCACTTTGATTTCTGAAAAAAAGAAAAAACTGAAGTTTGAATTTTTTAGGAACAGGGAGATTCTGCTTACCATTTAAAGAATCCATTTGGTGCGTTCTTTTTCTGACAATAGTCGACATTTGTTGTTATGTCAAATCAAATTCGTTGAAGTGTCATTGTTAAGATTTGTTGGGTTTTTTACAAAGCATTTAGGAACGATACATTTGTTAGAATTTGTTAGACTGTCAAACAACCACTTTCAATTTATTTAAAATTCTCAAAATGAATAAAGAAGGAAAAATTTTAGTTGCGGTTACTTTACTGGAGAAATACAAAAATGAAATTGATGAATTGGCGTGAAATCCATTTTATTGTTTCTTGTTGATCACTCACTTAAGATTCATTTTTAAACAAAGCATCCAATTTGACAGATCAACAAACGCAACTCATATCATGGAGGTGAATTGGAAATAGTAACGAATCGTAACTAATTGTCGAATTTAGGAACGCTGTTATGACGTCATATTCGTAACAAATCGTAACGAATTAGATTAAAGGAACACGTTTTTGTTGACATTCGTAACGAATGTCGACTATGGTTAGAAAAAGAACGCACCAATTCGAACCGTGACCCGAACTTCGGGCGAAATAGCCTTGTCATTGCATATATAAACTATAGTATTCCCACTTGAGGTGCGCCATCTATCGACGAAAAACTAAGCTCTAGAATACCATGGGAAGCAACAACAACAATTTCCGCCATTTTATTTGTTGTTGTTGCTTCCCATGGTATTCCCGAGCTTAGTTTTTCGTCGATAGATGGCGCACCTCAGGTGGTAGTACTATAGTGTATATATACAATGGCCTTGTTAACCATAACATCGTTCACAAGACCGACATTGACATAACAATGACCATCTTTGCATTTTTTTTTTCAGATACCACATCTCACGATAGAGGAATACATTTTGCATCCGCATGTGATGTGGTGCGTCGAAAGGGTTGAGCAGACCCGAATACTTAAGATCCTTGTGCAGTGGAAACAGGGACTTTCGCAGGTATTGTGGGCACTCTAAGTACTGTAAGATGCGTGCTAATTGCAGTGAACTGCCCCGCACTAATTGATCTGTTGTTGCTGTTGCTGCTGTTGATTGCGCTGTTGCTGCTGCTGTGGTATTCGACTAATTGTTACATTTAACTTGTTTCCTACGTGCAGGAAACTTGGGTTGCTGAATTTAATTGTAATGTTGTTTGGTGAACAAATTTCTTGCATTTGGCCGTGTTGATTTATTGGCGTTAAAGTTGGTAATGTTATTGCTTTTTGTTGGTGCTGCAGCTGGATTTGGGGATGCAGCTGGATTTGTCCAGTGGGTGAGGAAATGACGAAGTTTATTTTTTGTTTTTTATTCTTGCCATATCCATCTTGTTGGTTTATTGTTATTTGTTGTTTGTAGCTGTTGTTGTTGCAGTTGCGCTATGAAATGAACTGGGCGTTGACTTGCTGTTGTTTTAGCTGCTGGAGTTGTAATTGTTGAAGCTGTATTTGTTGTTGCTGTTGTTGTTGCTGCTGCTGCAGGTGTTATTGTTTTCCTCTTTTTCTACTCGGCATTGTAATGACCTTTTTCACTTTTTAGAGTTTCATTCGTTCAAAAAGTGCAATTCTAGATCAATTCTCAACACAAAAGAATGCATCTCTCCTGGGTTGGGAGAATCGATCTGAATACTTTTCTGTCAAACGTCAGATGAGAAATAATTTGTTATTTTTTGTTGTTTGTAGTGAAATTGTGCCAGTCTGTGATAAATATAACAAAAATAAACAAATAATGAACGAATAACTTAATATGTACTTTAATTATCCAATTAATTATCAATTATCTAATGATTACTTTTTCCAATGACAAAAAAGCAAACATGAAATGACAAAAAGTATAATTCAAATTGACATGGATACCCAAAACAAGTTTCATTCAAAAGGGCAAATCTCGATTTTGAGAACAATTCTTCCAAATTTGAATGAAACTCGCTATAAGCAAGTTTAAAAACATAAGCATTAGGTGGTCTTCTTCAACAAGACTCGAATTGAAAAAAAAAAAATCCAACAGGCAACAGCTAAGTAATGTTGGACGATATCTAGTCATTGGCACTCAATCAACTGAAAAGCAAAAAGACTCGCAGGATTATAAACCAAAGCATGCCATGCGTATAACAACTTTAGAAAATAAAAATTAACAAATTTCTTTCTTTGAACTTACTTATGCTTTGACTGTTTCTCGGAATGGTTTTGCTGCTGCAGTTGTTGTTGATGTTGCTGCGGCTGTTGCTGCTGTTGTTGTTGCTGCTGCTGCGGCGGCTGCAACTGTATCCGCTACAGTATTTGTTTTTGTTGCTGCAGTGGTGGTTGTTGTATAATTGGACATTCTTCAAGTTTGTACTCAATCTGATCAGTCGTCATGCTTCCCTTATCTAATGTCAATGTATAGTGATAAAGTATTTTACTTTTATTATTATCACTATGATGAACTGTACGGGCTGTACAGCGACATTGACTTGGTTAAGAAGCTGAAAATTCAGCGCCTTAGATGGCTGGGTCATGTGGAGCGTATGGACGAAAACGCTCCTGCCCGACGAGTCTTCAATTCTAACCCGGAGGGCCGACGCAGTTCTAGAAGACCCCATCTAAGGTGGCGCGATCAAGTGGTAAACGACCTCAACCAACTTGGTGTGTGCAACTGGAGGCCACTGGCTAGGGACCGGTCTAGCTGGCGAGGATTGTTCGTTGAGGCCGTGGTCCACAATGGACTGTCTGCGCCACCTTAAGTAAGTAAGTATGCTGTTCGCTTTGTTCATTTTTGCTGAAATCAAATTTAATTAGCATTGTAGGGATTTCTCTATGACTCATCTTTGTATATCACAACACAATGACCACCAACTTACCAACGGCTTGTATAATTGAACTAAGAAAATCAAATCATCACCCTGAGTGAATTGTTCTAAAAGATTTTCGTTTGGAGCTTTAGTCACCACTTGTTGTCCAGTTTTCAGAGTCTTTGATATACACTTTGCATTGGGCATTGTTGCATGTTATTCGAAAATCGGAGTGACTCGAGTTTATGCAGGCATGGAGTACATACAACTTTATGTAATGGTAGGAATAGAAATAATCACATTACTTCGTGACAAAGGTAACTAGTTGCAACATACATTCTTAATATCAGCTGCGTAAACTTATGGAACGCTGAACTATAGAATAGGACAAGTAAGAAATAATTTCAGTCCATATATTGAAACCTAAGGACAACATAGCGTAACAATAACTGGAATGGCTTCCTCAGGATTATACACGCGTTGGAAGACCGAACACATCTTGAAGGTAATATGTTTTAAATGATATTCAATAGAATATAGAATCGATACAGATGAAATTTTGCTGCCCTTCGCTGCTGTACCTAGGGCCGGAAAACATACGATCCAACAAAGTAATGTCAATATTCCAGTCAAATGAACCAACAAATCAACGTTAACTGATTAACTGAAAGCAATGCTGAATTGCTAACGCTGGTAGTACCCCGTGGCGTAGTGGTTAGTGTGTCGGAATGCCACGCCAAAGGTTCTGGGCATAAATGACTTCACAACCAAGCCAAGGTATTGGCAGCTTTCTTGAAGATGCGATTTTCCATGAAGCTTGCATTTTTCGAAGGATCCGAGCCAGCAATTTGACTGCTGAAAAGAAAATAATTTTTTTAGAAAAAATTTGCCAATTTAAAAGGTTCTTGCAGATAATTACATTTTTGAGACAACACTTCTTCAAAATTTAGGACCTTGCCAATCTTCTGATGACATTTTTGTATATTTTTATTTTATAATCTAAAAAACACAACATTTTATATTTTTGCAAGCTTAATAAAAAAATAGAAAAAATTTACTTGACATTTGTTTGAAACGAAAGCATTTTGCCCATTGGGTCATTGTTATACTGTTATACTGAAGTGGGGTCTTTCATGGTATAACAATCTTCAAATCGGCACACCTTTTTTTTATGAATACGCTATCCAGTGTAATATAGAGATCAGTGGGTGAACCAGACTCAACATAGATAGCGCACTGATTTCTATATTACACTGGATAGTGTATTCTCTATAATGTATAACAGTTTTTTTGACTCCAATAGAGAAGTATCCGAATACGTCAAAGAGAAATGTCAAATCAATACTTTGAAGGAAAACAATTAAATTCTCTGTTGTTTCCTGTTGTTTTCCTTCAAAGTGGGATTTCACATTTGACTTTGACTTTAGGAGCGAGAGGGAAAGAAGTATATTGCCGTTTGCTTAAAATCTCTATTGAAGATGACAAGTAGGTGTACTACTCCACTTTTTGATTGTGATTGAAAAAAAAACAATTTTGACAACCTAAAGTATTGGGCCCTATCATGGTAACCGATCGGAGAAAAATTGTCTCTAATTCGGGCGAAATGTACGAATTTTGTATCATGGTACCTCTCCGATTGATAAATCGGACACACATCCGAAAAATAATAAAGCATGCGTTGAAAATGTCAAAATGACAATGACGAAATGACAGCGAATTCATGCGATGCATGGCTTTTTTATATTTGTATTTCTCTCGATTGTCTCCGGCAGCAAATTACTTGCGGACCTTTGTCGGATGGTAATAAAAAAATACAAACTATTTAATTTTATGTGTATTTGTTTTTTGTTTGTATTCTTTTTCCTTTGTTTGAGGCTTTCTGCTTGTGTTATGTATTTCATCCCCTAAAAATACAGCTGCGCTGTGCAGTTTTATTCGACTACAAAGGAGGTTCATACTTTATTTTTTTTTTGTTTTCCTCATGCCATGGTATGCGCGTCAATACGCATTTGTATTTCTCTTCCGATTCGGTTACCATGAGCACAATAAATGCTCCGATCGGAATATTTCCCCAGTCGGAGGATTCTCCGATCGGTTACCATGATAGGGCCCATTACCTCTGTTCGCGTACCCAAATGAAACAGTTTGCATTCGATTTCATACGTTTACATTAACACAAAAAGCGTTCGCGTACTGAGAGATGAACGAAAGAAAATAACACCTGTTTTATTCTTTCGTTCATTTATTTGCAAGTTTTTGCCCACTGAAATTTCATCCGGTAAAAACTTGAACTCTGTCAAAATCGAATGACGTAAACATTTGTTGTTGCAGATGACCCTTACCGCGAAGAGCTAACCAATCAAAAAATTCGAATTTGACATTTTTCAAGTTTTTACACAAAAAGCGTTCTCACGCGCAACAGTATATAGCTCCATGAGCAAGAGCAGACAAACATTATTAATTGACAGCCATCAGGCGAACATTACAATTCCAGAGCAGGCCATACATTACAGCCGCCATTTTCTAAATATAATTTCTCAAATGTCAAGTTTTATATATGGTAAAATCGACTGAATAGCCAGCTATTTTTAGGACTCTTGAAGTCGAGCCTGTAGGCCTATTTTAGGGCGTTTTTTGCATTTCAAATAAGCAAGCAAACTTTAAACGTGATTCCTCACCATTTCAGAAAATTGCATTTACGTCGTTATTACACCGGAGGTGCGATATGAGTGCCTCAAATTGTCCTTGGTCTGGCGCCTAACTTCAAAGATTTACTTAGACCGAAATCTGTGATTTTAATATGAAAGTTGGGTGTTAGAAGAATGTTTATAGGTTTAAATTACTCCAGCGTTATGAAGGAAATCTAAAATCAAAAATTTAAAAAAATATGGAAAATGTACATATGTATGTATTTATTTATGTAAGAAACTTACCAATTGCTATTTCGGCCACATATAAAGCCGAATAAGTCCAGTGGTGAAACTGGATATTTTTGAGAATAACTCACAAACTAGAAGGGATAAGAATGTATTTTTCTGCAATTAAATATTAATTTAAGACTGTATTAAAAGACATATACGTTTGTTAAGTTCAAATGACGACGATATTGCCAAGATTCAAAGTGTTGAACAATAAAATGATGTGGCGCACAGAGTTTTTGAATGTCTGATTCTTTATTAATTTGTTTCACACAATTATTTCCGATAACCTTTGAATGACAAAAGGAATACATATTCAAAATTCAAAGTACAATGTTTAAAATAAAAGAAAAACTTACATTGAACTTTTTGATTGTCTTAAAAGCAAAGGAATGCCCGTCAGGTTTGTTCTTAGGAAATACTTTTAATACAGAGCAAAAGGACTTTTTGTTACTATAGTGTCAATTTGGAACTCATCAATTCGATTGACGTCCTTATCCTCGTTTTTCTTCTACCTCCAAAACTGACATTCTCTGCAAAGCAGATGAAAAATGAAATCGCTGGAAGATTTTCAGTGGTTTAAGTTTTCTTCTGATAGAAGTTCGGTTCCTTGCTGTATCTTTGGTTTCATTCATCCATACGTAAGAGGCTACAGCTATGGCGAATATCATCAAAAATACAATAAATGTAAACGTTTCCTAGCTGTTTTCTGTGACACGCTTTAAGACATATAAAAACTCTGAGCTGCCGTTTCATCTTGTTGAACTTGTTGGTGTCTTCTTCGATTTTATCTGAATTAACCTTTGCTTTATCCTTGCCAGCTGATTTGAGGATATTCATTCGAAGTTGACGCTCCTCGTCATCTTGGTCCCTGTACTTTGACTTGATTTTCTTCAACTTGCCACGTTGCCCGTGCTTCATTTGATTCGATTGACTATAATCGTTCTGGTCGCTGATCTGTTGTTCCTGTTTCTCCTCCTTGAGCTTTTTCCAATTCTGTTATTGCTTCTTTCTCGGAGCAACTGCTGTGTCATAGCCATTTTTGGTCAAGTTGTACGATAGATGTTCAACCAAATGAATTATTTGGGCAGTAATGTACCACCTAAAAGGGTTGCACATCTGAAACTAAAAAGGTGAATAGATAAAGCTAGAGCTATGAGCAAGCTTTGGTTATTACCTCCTGTTTCAAAACTCAAACTCCTTCGTTTTTCCTCCATATTAATTGTGGCACCACAGGCTTTGGATTGTTTTTCACTTCGTGATGATGGCTCCTCTTCGACGCAAACATCCTCATCACTGAAACCTTCCGAGTCGGTAACATATCCTTTTTCTCATTTGAGCTGAAAACTTACGTTGTGAAACTTAATTTATTCAATTTAAATAAACTCACATCTTTGCTTTTCAATTATTAAGATTACAAATATTTTTGACAGCAAAATAAATAACTTCTGTCACCGAGCGTATGGTGTATTCTTTCACTCTTCTGTATAATTACGTATATCTCCCCCGCTTTACTTTTCTTGAAATTTGAAGATGTCGCAGAATAACTGCTGGAACAAAATAGAAAAACGCATCCGGAACCGCAACCGTATCGCATGCCGTACCTAATTAGAAGTGCCCACAATGGAGTCGTCCGTACTCCATTTAAAAGTTGGCCAACTCGTCCGTCACCGTTTGCGGATCCGTCTCGTTGTGTTCACAACATTAAATGTGTATTCAATATTTTGACATGCGATACGGATGCGATTGCGGATCCGGCCCCGGCTCCATTGTGTTCCAGCAGTAATAGCTTTGTTTGTTGAACTTTACCCAGGGTCGCTCTGGGTTTTCTTGACAACTCTACGGCTGCTGATTGTATATTTTTCACAACGCACAAAATCAAAAGTTTCCATTTTGCTTTATTTGTTCGATTTGTATTTACTTTCATCAAAATAAATGCATTCACTTGCATTTCATTTAGTTTTATCGAAAAAAAGACATGAAAAATCAAATACAGAAGAAAAATACACAAAAAATGCTTGACAGCAAAAGTCACTTCAACAGCTGATTCGTTACCTCAACTCGCCCCAGCTAAATAGCAAGATCGACTTCAGGGTGACTTCAGGGCGACCCCAGGTTTCAAAAAACAGAGAATTTTGTATTGAGGGCGAGTTGAGGTAATTCAAAACGCTGTGGCGACCCCAGGGCGACCCCAGGGTGATTTCAGGGCTCAACAAACAAAGCTAATGTAAATCCACCATAACTTACCCAAATGTGATGGTTTTATCAAAAAATATGACACCATTGGCATTTCTGGTGAAACAAATTGTTCTCTGTAAGTTGGTTTATCCTCTTATCTTTATCCTTGCTTCGGTATTTCCCAATGCACTTGCGGTTGCTGCTACATGAGCGCCTTGTACAGCCTATGGAGCTCCTTGTGGCCTGAACTGAGCTGTTGATGCAGCCATAGCAACATTTTGGAACCCACCATCGGCAGCAGCTGCTCCCTGAGCAACTCCTTGTCCAACAGCAGCTGGGCGCACTTGTGGTGCCCAACGCTGGGTTTTGCGCATTGGTGTGGTGACTTGTAGGCCAAAGAATCGGCTTGGAGCCATTGTTGGCACAAAGAATCCACCAGCAGCATTGGGCTGGAATATTTGTCCAATCTGTTGTCCAAACTGTGAAGCAAGGTGAGCCTTACGATCTTCCTTGCGTTGGGCCAAATCAACATACAAATGGCTTCGATCCAGTGTAGCGGCGGCCCTGCCGTGGCCTTTCATTCCACCTGAAAATAAAATAAAGATAATATTATTGCCAATATGATGCAATAAACATAAGTAGTTTAATCAAAGAATAAAGTTTTATACTTACCTTCCATTATAAAAAAAAAGTTCCAAGCTGCTTCTGCTGTTGTTGGTTGTGACCACAGACCATACACAGACCGCCAACTCGTACTCCTCTTGCCTGAAACACCGTCGAAATATTTTTTTTTGTCTGTGAATACGTGTACATCTCTCTCTGTGCATTTTGTAATGGCAACTATACCTGCGTATGCCATTTATTTTTTAGGTGTGTTTGCTAAATGGGGTTTTAAAAGCAAGGGAGAGCGTCCCACTCTCAAAATAAATGGCATATCCGCTGATTTTTAGATTGTAGGCAAAAAGAGAGACCATATGGTGAGTTGGCGGTCTGTATCTTCTTGGTCCGTGGTTGTGACATTGACATGTAATGTGACACTTGTGATTTGGGACGAAGAAAACGAATAAGAGACAAGCAACTCTTCAGTCCACGATTCAGTAGTGCGTTCGTTTTCTTCGAATGGTTATTTCAGAAAAAAAAATAGAACAAGGTCAAGGTACATAAAGTACCTTATGTACCTTGGAACAAGGTGATTTCAACTGACCACAGAGCAATAATAAGTGCCACTCTTGTATAGGGCTTTTAAGCAAACGGAAATATACTTCCCTCTCACTAGCTCACAAATGAAACTACGAAACTTTCCGTATGAAAACAAATACAAATTTGTGATTTTTGTATGCAAAAGCGATCGGACTTCCAATAAAATAAACGAAAAAATATCTTGCTTTAGAATTTTACACAATTTCTTGCGAATAAACAATAGCTTTAATAGTGCCAAAATGTTGTAAACAATTATTATTCTATAAAAAAAACTTGTATTGTGCGTTTAAACACGGATCATCTATGAATATGCCCAAATAAGTTTATTTCAACAAAATAATATAATTTTATTGATTTCGTTCGCGGGAATCTCCAAAGAATTTTATTTTTCTTTAAATTACAATAAAAAAGTGCATTTACAATATGCCGACAAATTGCTGTGTACATGGTTGTAGTAGCAATTCGATTGCAAACAAAGAAGAGCATTTCTTTAATTTTCCAATCGTTTGGGCCTCTTAAAAATGGAAACGCATTTCTAAGATGCGAGTGAAATTCCGCCAAGGAAAGAAAAACAAAATATTGCGGCATAATATGTCCAACTTTATTTTTATATTTTGGCAGCACGAAATTAATAAAACTACATTATTTTATTGAAATAAACTTCATTTGTGTTCAAAATCGATTTATAACATACAAAATTTTCCATCTGAAAATTTTTCCGGTTTGGGTTTCCGTGTCGCTATAACTGGCCCCTTAAAACTAGAAAACAAAGCTAACAGGTATATTTCAACCCATGGACCTAATAAGTATGGACTGCTAGGAGCCAACTTCACGTTGGTTCCAAATTAGCGCCTAATTTTCAAGGTGGTTAAATATGGAAACAAAATGATATTGACAGATGATAAACAGCTGACTGCGGAATTGCGCTTTTTTGTTTTCATGAAAAAAATCAAATTTTGAAAAGAATCAAACAATTTTAAATAATTAAAGACTATAATTGCGTGTGGAAGCATTTGTTTCCATTAAATTTCTAGAAACATTAAATATTTCGGTCAGGTTGGTTCGCAGCAAATGAAAGTCAACTGGAAATGGTATTCGACATTTGAGGTTTTGACAAACCGTATAGAATTCAAAGAGACCCTTGTGAAAGGTGACTTCGGTACTGTCCGAGGATTTCTTTTTGTTTTTCTCCAAATCATCATCGACGTTGGATTCGGTGACGTGATTGGTTTCTTCAGAGAATCGCCTTTTCTTCGGCGATGCAAAGAATTGTGACGAAGATCCTTTCTCGTCGTAGGTTGGGGTCTTTTTTATTGCTGGCTTGGTTGTATGTCGATCCCCACCACTTTGGATATAGAACTGCATTTCCAGGATTGTCTTTCTCAGGTGCTTTCGATTCAGCAGGTATAAACTAACAAGATCATTAAGTTCAACGGGGCAGTTTTCGATCAGTGATAGCACCGAAAGGAATTTTGATATATTCAGGACATTCGCAGGAGCAAAAGGTGCTAACGGAGGTGGCTTTTCCTACTCGGCATCTGGATCGAATTTTGCTTTCGAAAGCGAACGTCGACTCCTGCCGCAGGTCACGGCAAAAGAATCAGTCACTTTAATATTTATTATATAATATTTTATTTAAAATAACTTTAAAAAACAACTAATTAATTAACAAACTTAATTCGCGCGTTTTTAAATTAAAAAAACCATTAAAACCATGGGCAATAAATTATGTTGTTAGTTCCACGCGTATTATTATCAAACTAAAAAAAAAGTTTCTGTAAAAAATTGCAATACGTTTCTTGTAGGGAAATATTTCACAACTTGTAAAGTAAGGCGCTATTTTGGCGACACAGATTTCTCAGATATTGTATGAAAACGAAAATCAACTAGCAGTCCATACTTATTAGGTCCATGTTTCAACCATAGACATATTATTATATGGACTGCTAGTTGCCAACTTCACGTTGGTTCCAACATAACTCACAGCGCCACTCAATTACAGCGGGGATTATACTTGAACATAATGAGAAATATAAATTTAAATATAAATAAAATAAAATAAATAAATTGATTTTTGCCATAGACAATAGACATACTATACAGTACCTAGTGATTGACATTTTTGCATTGAAAATGACATCGGCATCATGAAAAATATGATGGATATTAGTATTCCTATTCGCCTCTGTAATTGAGTGGCGCGATACGAAGGTATCGATTTTGAGCAGCATTTGTATGGAAACTAAATTCGTCTAGCAGTCCATATATCATATGTCTATGATTTCAACTTATGACATTAACTGTCTTAACTGTATGAGAGGGGAAAGCACATAGAGCAAATAAAGTGGCATGTTCAACGTCCGAAGTTGGCTTGGATAAGGTTAAACTTCAAAGTCAAACGTCAAAAGGAAATAACGTATTCATTATTTAATGGTGAACACCCGATCGGACGTCATTAGAGCTCGACTTGCACTTCGTTTTTTTGAGGAATAATTAATAATTTCTTTTAAACGTTCAAAAAAGAAGGAAAATGAAAGAATAAGTGCCGTGTTAAATACATATCTTTTAAACTGAATTTTTTTGAGAAAATTAAGAATAAAATTATAATTCCTATTTTCTTACTGGGTGTTTCGAAATTTTAGAAAAAACTTATAACTTGCAATTCTGTAAAATTGACCAACCGGAGAATCCTTAAATAATTGTTTTTTTATTAGCAATAAAAACTAGTGTGAGGTGAGTTTCTTAGAAAAGCGAACATTTTATTGAGGAAATAAGTGGTAACATAGGAATTTATACAGGTTGTACCACATCTCCACATTCCAATTTTCGGGCGGTTCCGGCTGGCCAGTGGAGCCAGTCGGCTATAATATACATAAATATAACTGGTGCTTTTGCTGGAGGAATCTTGCTAACAAGGTCTGATTAGCAGTCATACAGCCGCAACATTTACGAAGCCGTTATCGGATTAAATCCCGTAATTTGTGCATTCTGCGGGTTTAATAATCCGTCGGCGTAGCAGTCCATGCAATCCCCGAAAGACTATTGGATTGAACGACTTTCTTTGATATCTTAGAGAAGTTCAGCGGTACTATAAATCCAGCGGAATTGGATTGGATATTCCATCTCCCGAACACCTTCTCCTCCAGGGTATCCGGTGAACCACTATGAAATTTAAAAAAAAAAATTTAAGTTTTATGTAAGCCAGTGTAAAACCTAGGATATTTTCTTCAATTTTTATTTTAAAATTCTTTAAAAAAATTGAAAAGTAAAGTGTCCAACTAAACCATTTGGACTTACATTTATCGTCGTAAAGAAGAAGAAAGAAATAATTTGAATTAGTTAAAGAACTTCCTACGTCCAAATTATTTGTTCAATTTTTGTTCCTGATTGCCGCTTTGTTCTGGATTATCGTACATTTTTGTTACGTTCCGAGGCGTAAAGTTTTTTAAACAACATTTTTTCCTCTAATATTCCATTTTTTTAAATTATTTTTCATATTAATTTTAAGTATATAATCCATTTTTCTTAAATCTACTATTACTATATTACATTATATTATATTTATTTTCTAAATTTTGATTTTTTTCTTTGATTTATTAAACACCTTTTTGTAAGTGAAATTGATAGTTTGTCAAAGCCTATCATTTGGTTGCTCCATTTATTTGTTAATTTGTTTCATACTGCGTTACAATCCACCTTCATAGCTCTTAGAAGGTAGGGAATTAAGGAAGGAAGGAAGGCGTTTAAGGAAGACTACTTTTTCAGAGTTTTGATGATAGTCCTTTCGAGAAGCAAATCTATATCACGTTTTTTTGCCTTAATATTTTTCGCGTTCCTTTTTTTATAATAATAATAATAATAATTTTAACTTTATGCCTGTAAGACCCAAGGTCATTTGAATGCAAACTGCACGGCAATAGTTAGAAGGAATAGAAAGATAGGAAAGATTTTGTGTTGGTACAATGGATTGAGAAATAGGTGATATTAATCTCATGAAAATCCCACGGGTGGCGTCCAGTTGAAGCTGGGGGAATATTGAAAAGTTACTGCCCAGGCTGGGGCTCGAACCCATAACTCTTAGGTTAGCAACTAAGCACTACATTCACTGTACCATTGCCACTGTAAATCAAAAGTAAAGTATTTAAAATTAAATTTTTATTTCCTAAATTAGTTTTTGCTTAAGTAAAATTTCAAGTTCAAGCTACAATATTAATCCTATATTAAACTCTTGTTTAAAATTTAATAAAAGTTCACATAACGTCTATTTAGGATGAAATTATGGCTTTTCTTCATTTCCTTAGAGAAAGCATGTGGTGAAGAGTTTAATTTTCAGATGTGTGGATAGTAGCAAAGCTACTAAAGTGAAGATGGTATGACCGGAACGGGGTAATCGCTATACTGGGGGAATCCCAACATAGCGTAAGGATTGCTAGGGTTGGGTGGGTTTGGGACCACTGCGTCAACACCGGCAGTGCCTTGAAGTGGTGATCGTCTATCCGCGGTCGATTCTTTTGATGTTTCTTTCAGGCCTGATTTGTGTTTTTTTGTTGCAGGTGAGGTAAGGTTTCGGGGGCAAGACCCCCCCCCCATTTCCGGCGAGTTAAGCTGATCATAGCAAGCAGGCCACGTTCCCCGGAACCTACCACTTATATCCTTTTCCTGATCTCTTCCTCTTCTAACTTCTTATCCTTTCCTTATTTTTCCTACCCTACCACACTACCGACTATCCAACGATTCCTCTTGCCCTGCAACACTAGTTGTCACTAATGCAAAAAAACCAAAACCTTTGCCTTACCATCTTCTTTAGTCATAACCTAGAAAAGCATAAAAATGTTTTAAAAAGATACTTAACTTATACATAATAAAATTATCAGGAAACATTACAAACCTTATGACTTGTGATCTTTCCGAATGGCTCAAACATTTCCTTCAATCTTCGCAAAAGTTTTTCACATAGACGTTTGTAAATAATTTAGCTTTTTCGCAATATTCCTTCTCGCGTTCCTTATGCGGAATGAATTTGCCAATGTAAACCTTCTTGCCAGCCAGCAACATGCCGTTTACTTTCTCGATGGACATGTTAGCAGCTTCTTCGGTCTCAAAGTTTACAAAACCGTAACCCTTTGAGTTGTTCTTTTCATCGACAGCAACTTTGCAAATTGCAACTGAGAATGTTACCAAAAGCAGAGAATGTATCGTAGATGGCCTTATTATCGATGCTTTTGTCTAGGTTCTTCATAAATACATTGCTAACGCCAGAATGACGAAGAGATGGATTACGCTGTGAACACATAATGCGGATTGGGCGATTTCTGACCAAATCGAAATTCATTGAGTCTACAGCACGTTCAGCTAAAAAGAAGAAAATGTAGTATAAAATTATTATGTAGTATAACAAATAGTGTGTTACTGCCTTAGTGCTTGAGTTGCAGGGTATCGCGACTAGGTGTCGCTCACCTAGTGCGCGGTACACTGAAACTCAAACATTGAAGTAAGATAGAACATGTTTTGTCTAAGAAAAATCAATCTCTCTTGTACTTGGAAAAGCGGCAGCCACATTGTTCTCGGCAAATAAATAAAAATTGTTTAGTTAAGAAAAGTTAACCGACTTTTAATTAAAATTTGTTACCACAACGTCAGATGTGGGGTAACACACAAACAAACATATAATTATTGTGTGGATTACCCAGTTTTACCGAGATATTGACGGATTTAAAATTTGCCATGAGCAAATTCACAAAAACTCAACTCATCGAAGCATTGGGGAGTGCTGGGATAAGCGCACCGAACACAGCTTCTCTGGCCCAACTGCGGGCATTATATGAAAGTACAATGTCCAATGAGAATGCTGGTTCAACATCCCAACAACCTTCTGCTACAATGAATGAGTCAACTCCACCTTCCGGACTTCCTACTGAGGAGGACGCTTCTGCGGTACTGGCCACTTCCGATATTGGGCCTGTTGCCATAACTTCTGATGACCCGGGCGTGGAAGAGGAGAAAGAGCTGGCCAGACTCGAGCGTCGTAAGAGAATCCTTGAATTAAGAAGGGAAGTGGACCAAATGGAGGCATCCATAACACCATCAGTTACACCAGGACGCCTAGTAGACTTCTCCGACATCGAGAACGCTGTCCCTGTCTCCAATGGTGACGACCCCTATAGCATCACCAAATGGCTGATTGATTACGAGGATGTGACAGACTCTCTCGGATGCGATGACCGGTGCAAGTACCTTTCTGCACATCGTCTCATGCAAGGAACTGCAAAAATGTTGCTTCGTACAGTTCATGTTGACGACTGGAACTCTTTGAAGCAAACACTCATCAAAGAATTCGACCATAAGATGAGCAGGCAACAGGTTTATCGTCAACTGAGCGAAAGGGTGCGTCGTCATAATGAGCCACTTCTCCGATATGTCAAAACGATCACGGAGCTCAAAAGTCTTTTGTCACGTTACGAAAAGAGAAGAATTCCGAGGCCCACAGTTGCTAAAGCAACCACTTCTGGAGGGAACATGGTTTTCTCAACTTCAGCACCAAATGGTGAACAGTCCAAAAGATGTTTTAACTGTTCCAAAATTGGGCACATTGCCGCCAAATGCCCAAAGGAGCAACGACTAGCTGGACCTGCTTTAGATGTGCTGGTGAGGGGCACAACTACAAGAATTGTCCAAACGCCATGAAGACTAAAGTTGCAGCTGTGAACCAGGACACTTCACATGATGACACGGACGGACTGGCCTGGAGTTTAGATGCCGTTCAGATGGTAAGTGTCGCCTTTGTGATAAATAAGAATAAGTGCACAAAATTAATCAATTGTTGTTCCCTTTTGGACACCGGCAGTCCGGTTAGTTTCATTCAAAAATCCATCCTGCCTGAAGAAGTGCGCATTCAGCTTATTCGAAGTATAAAGGGTTAGGAGACATTAAACTTTTTACCTACGGTACAGTCAATTGTTATATTAAAATAAAAGGTGTTATAAAACTCGTTTCTCTTATGATAATTCCAGATGAAGTAACTCCTTTACCCTTGCTTATTGGCCGTGATCTTCTTGAAATTTTTAATATAAAACTTGAAATGAATCTTAATAATAATCCGCCTTCAGAGCAGTCATGTAAAGATAATATGTGTTTTAATAAAATTCTTTGTTCAAATCAATTGTATATGTGCACTTATTCAAATGAAACAGTCGAACCTTCAGAGAGTGATTATTATCATAGGGGTTATTAAAATGATATCCTTGGTGAAAGCATACCGGCCGCTGAATTTCGGAAAATGCAAAATGATTCTGGTGATTGTCTTGAAGACAAGTCAGATACATTGGACGGTGATATGGTTGAATTCAATGACTGCCCTGGTGCAAATAGAGGAAAAGACAGTGATTGGGCGGGTTATGATTTCTTTGATTGCCATTCCTTCGAGATTAATTATGATACAGAAAGTCATATAGATGTTAACCCAAGTCTTAGTTTGGACATTTTAAGAGGTATCAAAAACATAATATCTCAAAATTACTTAAACTTTGATAAGGCTTTGGTCTCACCCATGGATTTCGAAATGAGTATTAGACTCACTTCTAACACCCCTGTTTGTTTTGCTCCACGAAGGTTGTCAGTCTCAGAAAAGGCTACAATAAATGGAATAATAAAAGATCTTTTGGAAAAACAAATTATCCAACCGAGCAACTCTCCATACGCTTCACTAATAGTTTTGGTTAAAAAGAAATCTGGTGAGACTAGAATGTAATGTGTATAGACTACAGGGCGCTAAATAAACACACGGTTAAAGACCCTCATCCACTACCATTAACAGAAGATTGCATTGAATATCTGGAGGGGAAGAAGGTCATGACCTTATTGGATTTAAAGAGTGGATTTTATCAAGTTAAAGTAGCAGCAGATTCAACTCAATTTACTTCTTTTGTAACTCCAAATGGCCAATGGGAGTTTCTTAAAATGCCTTTTGGCCTCAAGAACGCGCCCAGTGTCTTTCATAGGTTTATAATTCAAACCTTTCGGGAGTTTATAGATAAAGGGGAAATAGTTGTTTATTTGGATGATATCTTAATTGCTAGTAAAAACATCACTGAACATCTTGAGATACTTATTAAAATTCTGTACCGAATAGCTAAGAATGGGTTGGAGCTTAATCTATCGAAATGTCGATTCGCATATTCGACACTTGATTATTTGGGATTTAAAGTAACAGAACATGGCACCCAACCTAGTGATTCTCATATTCGAGCGATTGCTCAATACCCTATGCCGAAAGATAGCAAAAAACTGCACTCATTTTTGGGATTGTGCTCATACTTCCGCAGATTTGTTCAATCGTTTTCAAGAATAGTAAGACCCCTTCATGATTTATTAAAGACAGATGTTCTTTTTAGGTTCACCCCTGAATGTGAAGATGCTTTTCGGACTCTTCAAAAATGTTTGACTTCCCCACCTGTGTTAGCCATCTATAGCCCAAGGAAAGAAACAGAACTGCATTGCGATGCAAGTTCATTGGGTTATGGTGCAGTTTTGCTCCAACGACATGAAGATGAAAAATTGCACCCAGTATCGTTTTTCTCTAAGAGCACTACTGTACAAGAAGCTAAATACCATAGTTTTGAGTTGGAAACTTTGGCCATAATCTCGGCTTTACGCCGATTCCGTGTTTATTTACAGGGTATTCCCTTCACTATTGTGACTGATTGTAGTTCCTTGACAATGACACTGAGTAAAAAAAATGTTAATCACAGGATTGCGCGTTGGGCTTTGGAGTTGGAAGACTATGATTATAAAATTAAACATCGTAGTGGTGTTAATATGAGTCACGTGGATGCATTGAGCAGATGCAACGTTATATCTGTCATTGATTCTGAAGACATAGATTTTCAACTCAGAACGGCCCAAAATCGGGATGTTAAGATTTTGGAATTAAAAGATAAATTGTCTTTAAAGAATAACAATTCATTTGTAGTTCAGGATGGCATTGTTTTTAAAAAAGATAGAAGTGGCAAACTCCGATTTTATGTTCCATCTGAAATGAAAACCAATGTCATAAGAATGATTCATGAGAAGATTGGGCACTTAGGTGTCACAAAGAGTTCTGACCAAATTGGCCGACACTATTGGTTCCCAAATATTCAAGGGAAGGTTGAGAAATATATTAAGAATTGTATCCGTTGCATTATGTATTCAGCACCGGTTTGGTCCAATATACGCAATCTATTTAACATCCCTAAAGAGCCCATCCCATTTCATACCATACATTTAGATCACCTTGGCCCCCTTCCTTCTATAAAATTAAAAAGAAAGCATATCCTGGTAGTAATAGATGCGTTTACGAAATTTACCAAATTATATTCAGTTGTGTCTACAAGCACTAAAGAAGTATGTGCAGCGCTAAAGAAATATTTTGAGTATTATAGTAGACCATCAAGGGTAATTACTGATAGGGGAACCTGCTTCACGTCCCTAGAGTTTAGTTCGTTTATTATGGAACAAAATATAGACCATGTGAAAGTAGCAGTTCACTCGCCACAGGCTAATGGTCAAGTTGAACGGGTTAATCGAGTGTTAACTGGTATGCTTGCTAAACTTTCAGAACCAATTGAGCACTCAGACTGGGTTGTTACATTAGCGCAGATAGAATTCAGATTGAACAACACTATACACCGAGCTACTCAAAATACACCGAGTCAGTTGTTGTTCGGGGTCAACCAAAGGGGAGTGATAGTTGATAAACTAACCGATTTTCTTGATTATAAACAATCAAATCAATCCGAAAGGAACTTGGAACTGGCAAGGGAAAAGGCTTCAGAGGCAATCACCAGAATCAAAGAATATAATGCCAAGTATTTTGAACAGAACAATAGCCCGGCACGCACATACGACGAGGGTGATTATGTTGTAATAAAAAATGTGGACACAACAACCGGTGCGAACAAAAAACTTATTCCTAAATTCAGGGGCCCTTATGTTGTTTATAAAGTTTTGCCTAATGACAGATATGTAATACGAGACATTGAATGCTGTCAAGTCACACAGCTGCCGTATGACGGAATTATCGAGTCTCGGAATATTCGACTTTGGAAAAATCGAGACTCTGAAGGTTCGACTGAATAGGGGCGACACTTGCCTTCTCGGACGGCAACTTATGATTTAGGTCTGTCCGTTTGTTAATCGTGGTCGATTAAATTATCAGATTGGCCGAGTTGTAGTATAAAATTATTATGTAGTATGTAGTATAACAAATAGTGTGTTACCGCCTTAGTGCTTGGGTTGCAGGGTATCGCGACTAGGTTTCGCTCACCTAGTGCGCGGTACACTGAAACTCAAACATTGAAGTAAGACAGAATATGTTTTGTCTAAGAAAAATCAATCTCTCTTGTACTTGGAAAAACGGCAGCCACATTGTTCTCGGCAAATAAATAAAAATTGTTTAGTTAAGAAAAGTTAACCGACTTTTAATTAAAATTTGTTACCACAATAGCATAATATAGTTGCCGCCTGCAACAAACTCCAGCTAGGAGAAATAATATTGCGCCAACAGCACAGTCTAGTTGCCGCCTGCAGTCCAGTCAGGAGAAATAATCTTGCGCGGCAACCAAAATATAGTTGCCGCCTGCAACAAAGTCTAAGTGGAACGCTATACGCATGGCGAGCACCAGTAAGCCAAGGGGTAGACCGCGCAAATTGAAATAAAAGTCGTCTGAAACCAAAATCGAAGGACAGGAACTTAATACTATTACGGAAGGTTTTGAAAGCGACAGCGATAAGTCCGAAGACGATTTTGATAACACTATTATCAACACACAAGAGATGGATGCGACAACGGGGGGAATGCCAGAGCTGTTGCAACAGATAAGCGAAATGCGCTCACAACTGGAGGAAATCACTTCCAATGCCGCCGCAGAAAAGGCCGAACGCATCCGCCGACAGGAGCTTGTGAATCAAGTCTCTATCACGTCACCATCTTCAGCAACTGCAACAACGGCTGCCACTGTCCCAGCGGCGACGGCATTCACAACACCAAGTGTCAGTTGGCCTCAGACAACAGCGGTGAGTGCTCCCGCCGTATATGGCACACACACAACGTCATTGCCGTTGTACCAGCCGTCGCAGCCCCTTCCCACTGCATCAATGGCAACGAATTCCGTAGCCGCCGCCACAACAAGTTTCAGTTTGCCTCAGATAACAACAACGAGTGCTTCTTCTGTGTATGGTGAGTACACAATGCCCTCGCTATTGCACCAGCCGTCGCAGTTTCATCTTAATGCAACAGCAGCAGTATGTCCATCGTATACACACACAGTGCCAACATTCTTGCCACCGATTGGTTCATCGCAGTCATACATAAAATCACAGTTCCCGCCAACGCCAACACAATCCTTCGCGTCAATTCCTAATTTGACACCACATTGTTTCAATCAGCAGTCCGAAAACGCAAACAGTGGGCATATTCGCAAGCTGCAAGATTTGCCTCCATTTACGGGTAGGCCTGAGGAATGGCCAATGTTCTCAACTGCTTTTCGAGAATCTACTTCGCTGTATAATTACTCGAAGGTAGAAAACTTGCTTCGTCTCCAAAGGTCTATTAAGCAAGAAGCGCGAACAGTAGTGGAATCATTACTCATCCACCCTGATAACGTTAATCAAGCAATGGCTGCCTTAGAGTTCAGGTTTGGACATCCCAAATGCTTATTGCGAAGCCAATTGGCCAAAGTGAGAGCGATTTCTCAAATTGCGGAAGGAAAACTCGAAGTGCTTGTACCATTTGCAACAACGGTGCAAAATCTTTCGATGTTTTTGGAGGCGAGTGGTTTGCACCAACATCTGGCAAACCCAACTCTAATCGACGAACTGGTGGCTAAGCTGCCTATGAGCAAACGGCTAGAATGGGCTCAACGGAGTATCAGCATTCAGCCATATCCAACAGTCACTCATTTTGCTGAGTGGGTGACTGAGGTCGCGAGATTTGTTTGCTTGGTTACATCGACTTCTTTATCGCCGCCAGCCAATATAGAGCAGAAGTCATTACCAAAGAAGATTCTCCATGTATCTGGACAAGACGCTTCCGCCAGAAGCAAATGCCGCCACTGCGAAAAGCAACAGCATCCAGTTGCAGAGTGTGATGTTTTCATTAAACTAGATGTCCCAGGAAGATGGGAGTTTGTCAAACAAAATAGACTGTGCTTTTATTGTCTAAAGTACGGTCATAGCCTACGCTCATGTAGAGCAAGAAAGAAGTGTGGACTTGATGAGTGCACTAAAATGCATCATTCCTTGCTACACGAGCAGTCGAAGTCAACGGCCGACGTTGGATGTTCGAGACCATTGCTTAGTTGTCACGTTCATTCCAAAGCCAAGATTCTTTTTCGTGTGCTACCTGTCAGAATCTATGGTAATGACATCGTCATATCAACATATGCACTATTCGATGAAGGTTCCTCAGTGTCAATAATGAGTGTGGATCTGGCCAGACGATTGCATTTGAATGGCCGCCAAACAAAATTGAAATTGCAATGGTTTGGCAAGGAGACTATTGCAACAGACTCATTTCTTGTGGATGCGGATATTAGCCCAGATGAAGAGGGCGCAAAGAGATACGCTATGCGAGGTATACAGACCGTCACTAATTTGAACCTGCCATCCCAAACACTCAATGCGGAAGAACTACAACTGCCGACTAGTCATCTAAACATCATCCCATTCACCCAGTACAAGAATGCTAAACCAGAGATATTAATTGGGCTTGACAATAGCCATCTGGGTGCACCATTACACACCCTCCAGCTGGACGGAAATGGCCCTATCGTAGCCGAAACCAAACTTGGCTGGGTCGTATATGGGAAAACGACAGGAACCGTATGTGAACCAAGAGCCGATGTCGTTCTTATCAACAACAAATGCAGTGAAGAACAGGACGCTCTTGTGGACAAGGCGGTGGAGGAGTACTTTGCTTTGGAAAACTTTGGAGCTAAGAAGCCGACGGAACAGCTTATGTCTTCTGCAGACAAAAGAGCGATGGAAACATTGTTGACTACAACGAAAAAACTTAATGGTCGTTTCCAAACGGGCCTTCTCTGGAAAGAAGACAACCCTGATGTTCCAGATAGTTTCGAGATGGCGAAGCGGAGGTTGTGGAATCTGGAAGAAAGATTGGAGAAAGATATTGAATATGCCGAGAAGTATAGCAATATCATCAAGAGCTATGTTGAAAAGGGGTACGCCAGAAAATTATAGACAGCTGAGGCAAATCAAACCACACCAAAGACTTGGTACCTCCCTCATTTCGGTGTAAGGAACCCAAATAAGCCAAAAAAAGTGAGGTTAGTGTTTGATGCGGCAGCCAAGGTGAAAGGCATCTCTTTGAATTCCCTACTGCTAAAAGGGCCTGACGAATTGAAGCCCATGATGATGATCCTGGTTAATTTCCGGCTAAGAGCTATAGCGATATCTGGAGACATCCGAGAGATGTTTCACCAGATCTGTATTCGACCAGAGGACCAGGATTCGCAGCGCTTCCTATGGAGGGAACACAAAGAAGAGCCCATCGACGTTTATCTGATGACATCGATGATATTTGGTGCTAGTTGCTCGCCGTGCTCAGCCAACTATGTGAAGAATCTCAATGCCTCGAGATATCTTAATACACATCCCAGAGCAGTGAGCGCAATCATTGATCGGCATTATGTTGACGATTACGTCAATTGCTTCGATAATGAAGCTGAAGCAATTAAAGTAACCAATGAAGTAATTGCCATTCATAAGGAGGGCGGTTTCGAACAGCGAAACTTCTTCGAACTCGAAGGAGGTTATGCGAAATATCTCTTGTCAAGAGATTGAGCAAGAAAGGTTGATTGACTTGAACATTGAAGCAACGGCAGAGAAAATCCTTGGAATGTGCTGGGATCCAGGCGCAGACGTCTTTAAATTTCAATGTAAGTTTCCTCGAGCGAACCGAGACGTAATGGAAAACGACAAATGCCCTACTAAGCGAGAATTTTTGAGTATTGCCATGTCGGTGTTCAATCCATTTGGAATGGTCGCCAATTACCTCATCTATATGAAGCTGTTGTTACGTTCGGTCTGGGCACAAGCTGTAGGATGGGATGAGCCAATTCCCAATGAAGTTTTCTCTAGGTGGAAACAATGGAAAACCGTACTTCCGTCCTTAGCCCAATTCAAGATGCCAAGATGTCATGATACTCACCTAACGGTCGCAAGCAACATCGTTCTTCACACTTTCGTTGATGCCAGTGAAGAGGCGTTTAGTGCAGTTTCATTTCTTCGAATCGAGTATGGTAGCAGTGTTCGAGTTTCATTTATTTGTGGCAAAACCAAATGTGCTCCTAAGAAGCTTATGTCAATTCCGCGTTTGGAATTATCGTCAGCGATATTGGGCATAAGGCTTTGCAATGCCATCGTGGAGAACCATGACTTGTCGTTCAAGGACCGAATCTTTTGGACGGATTCGAAAAAAGTCATCAGCTGGATTAGATCGGAACCCCGGCGATACAAACAATTTGTTGGATTCCGGATTGCCGAAATATTAGAGAGCAGCCAGGTTAGTCAATGACGTTGGATTCCTTCAAAACTGAATCCGGCTGATGAGGCAACGCGAGCTCGATATCCGCCAAAGCTGAACATCGAAAATAAGTGGATTATGGGTCCGGAGTTCTTCAACTTTCTGAAAAGGATTTTCCTCTACAACCAGATGCTCACAACAATCACACGTGTGATGATGAGGTGCGACCAAGGTTTTTGCTGCATGTAGGTGCAGCAAATAGCACTGTTTTTGATATGTCAACATTCTCGAAGTTTTCGAAGTTGTTGAGATGCGCTGCATGGGTATTGCGATTTAAGGATGCTTGTTTACTAAAGCAAATCGACATTGGAGAGCTAAGCACCAAAGAACTTGAAGCCGCCGAATTAGTCTTGTGCTTACAGGCCCAAAGAGAAGTCTTCAGCAATGAAATTGCTGGTCTAAGCCAACATCTATCTGTCGAAAAAAGCAGCAATTTGTTTAAATTAACGCCATACATAGATGACGCCGGTCTGCTAAGAATGCATGGACGAATTGATGCCGCCACGACTATACCATTTACAGCCAGACGTCCTATCATCCTCCCAAAGGACCATCACCTTACCAGGTTGATAGTGGACCATTTTCATTGGCGCCTTCGTCACCAAAATGATGACACAATCGCTAACCAAATTCGACAGCGCTTTTGGGTCTCCAGTATTCGAACAGCTGTAAAAAAGGCAAAAAACAACTGCATGCTTTGTCGAATTCGATCTGCTAAGCCACAACCGCCGTTAATGGGACAACTACCTATGGAACGCCTCACACCGTACGTAAGGGCCTTAACGTACACAGGTCTCGACTATTTCGGGCCAGTGTACATCACTACTGGACGACGGAGAGAGAAGCGGTGGGTCGCACTCTTTACGTGCATGACGGTGCGAGCTGTGCACCTTGAAATTGCTGCGAATCTTTCTGCTGATGCCTGCGTGCTATGTATTCGCAACTTTATCAATCGCCGTGGCAGTCCGAAACGAATTAGATGCGACAATGGCACCAATTTCATCGGGGCCAAGAAGGAGCTGTTGAATGCAGACATTTTTAACGCCGAAGCCATTACAGCTGAACTTTCATTAAGAGGCATCGAGTGGTTGTTCAATTGCCCATTTAACCCACTGCAGGTGGCTGTTGGGAGAGGTTGGTGCAGTCGGTGAAAAGAGTTCTTTCACATATTCTCTCTGAGATTGCACCAAGATTCGAGACGTTACAGAGCGCCTTAATAGAGGCTGAAAATATTGTGAACGGACGTCCACTAACGCAGCTTCCCGTCTCCGCCGATGATGAGAATCCTCTGACACCAAACCATTTCTTGTTGGGAGGTCCCAACTCCACGCATAATCCTGGACAAATTAACGAACGAGCCCTTTGCCTCAGAAAGCAGTGGCGCATAAGCCAACAACTTAAGGATCGCTTTTGGAAGAGGGGGATCCGAGAATATTTGCCTGTCCTTACCAGAAGATGCAAGTGTATCCAGAATGTAGAACCACTCAAAGTCGGGGACTTATGCCTTGTCTGCGGTGCCAATGTACCCAGAAGTCAATGGATTCGTGGACGGATAACAAGAATTTTTCCTGGCCAAGACGGACAGGTTCGTGTTGCAGAAGTGAAGACAAGCACAGGAATTTTTCAAAGGGCTGCGGTAAAGATTGCTGTTCTTGATGTTTGTGAGGCTTTTGATCCGGAGCGCCTCACGGGGGGTGGGATGTCATTGAATATTATAAGATGTCGTGGATTATTTTAAGTTCATACAATTTATTCTAAGTTTATACAATTCAAGTGTAACCTTAGCTCAGGTACCGATTCCAAATCAAACAGAACTAGCCGTCAATCTGACATTTAGACACGAAACACGAATTGGCGAAGAAAAAAGTTGGGAGATTAGTAGGTATAATATTAAACAATAGACACGGTACAAATATATTCCCGAAAATTTAATATTTGCACATTATGTAGGTATAATACAATTTGTTTATATCTTGAAGAAAAAATCGAATATTGACTTCTTCACATTCGACTGTAGATAAAAAGTAAATAAGACGCCATTTTGAAAACTAGGACATTGTTATACTGTTATACTGTTGAAGGTTTTACCATAACAATAACAATCTTCAAATTGTCACAACTTTTTTGTATGAATACGCTATCCAGTGTAATCTAGAGATCAGTGGTTTCATCACACATTTTTGACATGTCGTATTATACTGTGGGATAGTGTTGAGCTACCTTTAGGAACGATACTTTTTTAGGATTTGTTAAACTGTCAAACGACCACTTTCAATTTATTATTCTATGAAAAAAGATGGAAAAATTTAAGGTGCGCACTTTTCATCGAAGATATACAAAAATGAAATTAATGAAGTAAGTTTTTGAATACATTTTCAGTTACCAGCTTGCTGAAAGAAAAACAAGCAGAACAAATGAAAGACAATATTTTTGTAATGAGTTTCTGGCCATATAGTAGATCATTTTGAGGGTATTAAATCAAAATTGTGATGATGCAGTTAGTCAGATAAGCTCATTAGTGATTCCGCATAACCATAATCAAGATGATCTGATAAGTTACATTCGAGATTTAGCCATTTTTGTACCCCTGAGAGGTATATGTCCAAATAAACACTGCTTGTGTGACAATTTTCTTTAATACGTTTTTAATTGGGAAACGGGGGATGCAGGAAATAGCGGAGGATCTAGCAGAACTTAGAAACACCAAAATCTTCAACATCTCATGGATAGATGCTGAGAAAAGGGGGATGCTGAAAGTAGTCTTTTGAACAAATCGCTTTGACAATCTAAGGGAAAAATCTCAACGTTATGATTGTTGAAAATTCATTGCTCCATTACATTTGCTTTGCATGTCTTTAAGCTAAGCTAAGCATCTTTCCCAATAAATTAAATGTTGATAACTTGACATTTTTTTTGCCTAAAAAAATCACAAATTTGAAAAAAGTATATCATTTGACTTCTCGGAGCGAGAGAAAAAGAAATATATTGCCGTTCACTTAAACGATCTTTTTACAGATCAACAATTTCAACTCATATCGTGGAGGTAAGTTGGAAATAGTAACAAATCGTAACTATTTGACACTTAAACGCGAGTTTAGGAACCGTGTTATGACGTCATATAGTTACAAATCGTAACTAATTTGGATTAAAAGAACGCCTTTTTGTTTGCTTTTGTTAACATATGTTGAAGATGGTTAAAAAAAGAACACACCAAAGGCACAAGTTTGGCATCTTTATAGTATTTTCTCTATGGCTCAGTTAAGGACCAGGCTTTCCATTTTTTCCAGTCTCCAATTCGTGAGAGCGCGAGGATGGCTATTTTGAGCAGTCGTAAATAAAATGAATAGAAAATCGGCTCCATATAAGTAAATATCAATAATATGCCTATAAACAGGACTATGCGTACATTAAAATTGTTGGGAATTCGGATTCAAGAAAGAAAAAAGTAGTTAGTGAATACTTTCATTTTTGATCGATGCAAATGTGAAAAGTGGATTTTCCGAATATCCGTGAGAACTTTGTTTCATGTTTGTATCTAAATGCTGTTCTGGTAATGCTCTGTCTTCTTTTCGAGCGGAATGATAGAAAGGCAGACAAAAAGTACAAAGTGGTAACATCTTCGCTTGAAGTTCTGATTGTTCATTTTAGACCCCTTAATATCTTACAAAATTGGATGCGGTGTAAATTAAATATAAATCCACCAGTTTTAAAAAAGACAAAAAATATAAAATTATTGTTTCGCGCATATATTTGTGTCCATACGTGTATCCTGTTGTCTGTTTTCCTAGTTTTGTGTAAGTTCATCGGTTGTTTATGTTTGCATGAGAATACTCGTGCTCTTTTGTAGAACATTTTGCTTTCTCGAAAAAAATCGAACTCCATTTACAAATGGTTGGTTGTGTACTTTAAAAACAAGCAATCATCCATTGCCAGCGGACTTCAATTTAAACCCAACTTTTCTTATTTACTGTTTGCTCTGTTTATCTAATGCTTTTGCTTTTGTTTCTCATTCTCTCTTACACAACTAATTGGCTTGGTTTGTTGGAAATCGGTATTTGCGAGGCGTTACAGCCTTCGTTTTAAGTGTTGGAAGAAAACAAGATTTTCCACTTACACATGCATTTAAAATCATATTTGATGTGCATATACACACCACACCGATAAAAAAAACCTTCGCCAGGAACTGGTGAGAATGTAAAGGAAGTGGAACGCATGTGTTATGTGTATATATCATTTGGGTGTGCATTGTTGTACTCTGAAATAAACTATTGAAGAATTTGGGGAAAAAGCGTACAAAATCGAACTTTAAGAAATACAAGACCGGACGGCGAGAAAGTTGAAAAATTGTTGTGACCAGATTTATAGGATTGTAGTTTGAGAAAATAATACAAAAATTGTAAAAAACATAATTATTGTGTGAAAGAAATATTTATCCTCCGTTAAAGTTTATTTTTTTTATATTCTATGTTGCATCATTAGTTTTTTTATACGAACAAAAGTATACATGTGTGTGGGTGGTGATGTGAATAAGGAATATACAAAAGTTTTGAGGAATTTGTAACGTTTACAAACCCAAAAACATCTAAAGGTAAGTTTGTTTGAGTTTTTTCTTTTTGTTATTAATACATATATGCAACCAAATTATAGGTTTTCATAAATAATTTCTATTTTCAAATTTGAATAAAGTAAAGAAGCTCCTATACCTATAACATTAAAAAAGGGGGAAATGATATAAGAAAATGCAGTTTTAAACTCCTTTTCTATGTATTATTTGAAACAATGGCTTATTTTTCCCCTATTTATTTTGTTCTCCTAGATGAAAATTTTCTGAATTCTCGTTGATTTTGTAGGTATTTTTGTTTGGCAAGTTGGGCCAAAAATATTGATCAACTTAACAGGAAATCAACAAAAGATATTACTAAACAAACGTTTCTAACCAGCTAGTTTATAGTAGTACCTATCATGATATCCCAATTTTTATTTGAGAGTCTGAGCTGTTAAAGAATATCATTTCTGATAAAGGTTTTTGTCAACACATCGTTGTAGATAAAATTCGATGTAATCTTCTGAACATGCAAATACCTTCTACATCAATAAATGTTTTTGAATAGGTATATATGTATGTTTTTGCCACTGAATTAGTATATATTTGAACCTTTGGGTTTGGCGGTAGATATTACAAATGAAACCAGTTGATGAACTAAGAACCACTTTCCAGCCCTTCACATTCCCAAGAATAAAAATGAGTATTCACAAGTCATTAGCCCACATAAAATTCTAGTGTGAAAAAATCCTTAAAAATGTGTTATAATACGTTTGACAAAGAGGAAGTCTTTTCGACGAGTTGGATACGATTTGCCGATGTCTTTAATGTCGATTGAAGAAAATCGATTGTCATTATGTCGTCTTTTTAGTCGATTGGTAAAAATACCGACTAATCAAAATGTTGACAATTTTTAAAGTATTGACTCGTTAAAGGTCGACAGTGGCTAAGTTAATAATGTGCACATGCATGCAGTGCCGAATGCTTGTGAACATCATTCACTTTTAGTTTTATTTACATTAACTTGATACTTATATTTAAAATTATATAGGTACATATATTAAAAGTTTTCAATAATTTGTTGCATTGTATTGTGATTTCTTATTTGGGTGTTTCTTCGTAGATAGCAGCTTCAAACTTTTTTTGGATAAATGTCGACATTTTTACCGACACTTTTTTTTGCCTAGCAGTCATTAACCAATATGATGCTGATGCATTTTTATAGTTATCATACTATCATCGATTCGATACTTTTCAATTAAATGGAAATTGCACACAGCATCGACGAATTGAGACGAGAGACAAGTTCAAGCAGTGATGATATCGAGGTAGACATGTTTTAATCCGAAAAAGATAAACACACCAATATTGGCAAATCTACTCTTTCAAAATCGAAAGATAGGTACTAAAAAATGGTCACAAAATGCCAAAACATTACTACATAAAATACGAGACAATTGAGATTTAAAGACTTGCAGACTTACTTGCTCTATAGGGCAAGGATTGGTTTCATGCAGAAAAAAAATAGATGTTTTAATCAAACATGACATTACGATGAAAGAGAAACCGAAAAAAGTAGTTTTCGCCATACCGTCCGTCGGTCTGTCTGTGCGGATGTGCGCTTTTTCATGTCATGCTGCTGCCTAAACGGCTTGACGGATTTTCTTCAAACTTGATGTACAGGGTGATTGGTATATTACAAAAAGCTAGAGCATGTAGGTTGGATCGAGACAAGAAAAAAATCATATGGGAGGGGGGTCTATTTCCCCTCCGTTTAGCCGGGAGGAGCAATTTTCTAAAAACGACTTAAATGTGAAACAAAATTATTGAAAAATAAAGTTAACTCTTACAATGCCATGCTTTACCTTTTTGTAAAGCCAAAAACGTATTCTTTTATTGTAATTTTAGATAAAGTTATTCCAGTGACCCGTTTTCAAAATATTCACTTTCAAACTCAAAATTTTGAAAAAATTAAAAACTAATTTTTTTCAAATCTTTACGTAATTAAGTATTATTTTTGTTCTCAGAATTCAATGCTCCTATTAATTCTAAATTCAACACTGAAAACTGTACGGTTCTATGACTTTTTGTTGCCAAACTATTCAAAAATAACTGAACCTACTCCTTCACAAAAACACGAACAAATTGGCTAAATGATCAATTGTGCCATCCCGTAAGGCTAGATTTTCTTGTTTTTATGAAGAAGTAGGTTCGGTTATTTTTAGTTCAATTTAAGCCACCTTTTTTTTCTAATTTGCTCAAAAGTGGCTCCAACGATTTTGATGAAACTTTGTGTGTAATATTCTTTTAGTGTTCTTAGAAGAACTGCGTTTTTAGTTTTTGACAAAAACTGCCTGGTCTTAACGTCTTTTTTTCAAATGGATATAAGTTGTTAACGGTCGTGTCGAAATTAATCAAACTTTGTTTGGTTTAGTTGTTTAGACTCAAAAAAGGCTCTACCGATTATACTTTGTATGTAATATGCATAAAATGCTTTGAAGAAAACTGCATTTTTAGTTTTTGGCTACAAATGATAATAACGGAAGTAGGTTTAAATTTTTTTTATTAATTTGGCCATAAGCGGACATTTACCTATATTATTTATAGATTCAAAATAGCTTTTTATGGCCTTTAGCCCAACAAAAAATTGGCGTTTCATCCAGGAATCTCACTTTGGAATCATCAGTTGACATACAGTGAAAGAAACCTTGTCAATACGCAATTTTTAAATTTTTCTAGTACAACTTACATAGAATTTTTGACAAAACCCTAATGTGAACTATATCCAACAAGATTAAGATTTTAATCATTAAGAAGGAAGTTTAAGCCCGTGGCCTGGCTATAGCACCCAAAAGATGACTTTTAAATATTAAAAGGTTTCTTAACGTAAGCACCCGTTATTGGGTTTTCCAGTTTTAACCAAAATTTTGTAACATGAGTTCTTCATATTGCTCGAAAAGTTTTTTTTTCATTGCACTATTGCACCCACAGTCGCGCATTTTATTTAAAGCGCATTATATAAGAAAGTCAAAATATCACTTAATGACGAACAGCCACGAGAAAAATCATTTATGGATTTCTTACTAAATAAAGTACACGACTGGGTCGCACAAACTTGCTCTAATGTGTGGCAGTGGTCTTGGTGCTTGAGATTTTGGAAAAAATCATGAAATTTTATTAACCACTTAAACTAATCAAAATTTTTTTTTTTCTTTTACTGTTTGGAATTTAAAAAAAACTCAAAATCGTTCGACCAATTATTTAAAAAAATCGTTTTTTTTAAACCTTTCGAAAACAGCAAATTTTGTTTGAAGTAGGTATGCCCATTTTCAGCACTTTGTAGTTTTTATCAGAAGAATTTAAACTATAAGCAATTAAACAAAACGTTTTTGAAAAAATTGTAAAATAAATTAAACTAAATAAAAAAATAAAATAAATTGAAAAACTTTTTTGTATTGAAAATGCTGCCAGACAAACTTTTTTTACTTGCTCTATAGGGCAAGTATTGGTTTCGTGCAGAAAAAAAAAATCGAGGTTTTAATCAAACATGACATTACGATGATAGAGAAGCCCAAAAAAGTGGTTTTCGCCATACCGTCCGTCGGTCTGTCTGTGCGTCTGTGCGGATGTGCGCTTTTTCACGTCATGCTACAGCCTAAACGGCTTGACGGATTTTCTTCAAACTTGGTATATAGCAGTTTGAAGAAAAACCATTGTGGAGGTTTTTTTATTTTGTTTTAGCCCGGCTCAAACTGGTACCTTTCAAGTAACGGTTTTTTTCAATTTGGATTTTCTTGAAAACGGCTCTAACGATTTTGATTAAATTTAAAATTTAGCTTACTTTAAGCATTTCTCACAAAACTGCGTTTTTTGTTTTTGCCTCAGATGGTCGTAACGAAAATCAGGTTTTAACGGCTTTTTTTCAAATAGCCATAAGTTCACAACGGCTTGATTGAATCAACTAAAACTTTGTTTGACATAGTTTTTTATAGTGTTCTATAGGATGGCTTGGTAAATTTTTCACTGAAGCCTTTCTAAACGGTGGCTTCCATACAACGAGCCGTTGAGTTTTAGCCAACTTTTTTTGGTTTTTTCTAATTTTCTCGAAAATGGCTCTAACGATTTTGATTAAACTTTGTGTGTTATATTCTTTTAGTGTTTTTAAGAGAACTGCGTTTTTAGTTTTTGGCTAAAAATGCAAATAACGCAAGCTTTTCTAATTCTTTCGTGTGTCGATTTTTTAGATTCTGAACGGCTTTTAAATATTCCGTAAGAATAGCGTCTGTTGTTTCAACACGCGTAAATCGACGCAACTGAGAACTAAGCTGCTTCTTAATTAGACCAAAAACCTCAGAATTTAAAATTTCTTTTAGTTCTGAGAGGAATGCTTTGTTTAATTATTCAGTTTGACGCTGGTTGTCTTTTTCTCTTTTTTTAGATTTTCGTATTCCTCAATAAGGTCATTAAGTTGGGAAATAATTTCTGCCATCAACTTTTAACCAGAAATAAATCAGCTTTGTGACCTGTTTTTTTCTAACTAACTATCCCAACAACTCAAAATAATAATTTTCTCTTTGTTCGTTTTAAACTCGAACCTATCCCAACAAATTATTGTATTCGTTGGTCAGGCACAAATCAACGCGAAAATTCTTAAAAATGAGGAAACACAAAAATGTAACCTGAGTAACCCGCAACAAACAAAACAAGTCAAATTCAATCAAAAATATAAAAATAAAATTAGAAAAGCAAATTCAGAAAAACGTAAAATTACTTTATGATAGATACTTACCTGTTTCTCACTTATAAGGTATCGTATCTTTTTTTTGTAAATGTAGTAGGTATCTTTTTTTTTTTTGTTCGAATATTTTGCCAAATGTTGTGTTTTTTTTTGTTTAAATTTTCACAACACGCACTTGATATTTTGTTTACTTATTTTAATTTATACAATGCACAGGTTTTTTTTTCGTAAATTCTAACAAAAACCTAATTAATCTTTTTACACTAATAATATTAAACTATCGCGAATTTTGGTTATTTAATTTTTTTTGTATAAGTTCACGAACCGGCTGCACCAATTGTTTTGGGTCGAAACTTTGGCCGCCGCATCATCGCTGTCCATATAGCTCACGAAGCAATTCCGGGTTGTTTCCCTCTTGTGCTGCAAAGGTAAAGCATTTTTTGATGAGTGAGCGTATGCAAACTTAGCAATAATTAGATAGATACTTACCTGTTTCTCACTTATAAAGTATCGTATCTTTTTTTTTTGTAAATGTAGTAGGTATCTTTTTTTTTGTTCGAATATTTTGCCAAATGTTGTGTTTTTTTTGTTTAAATTTTCACAACACGCACTTGATATTTTGTTTACTTATTTTAATTTATACAATGCACAGGTTTTTTTTCGTAAATTCTAACAAAAACCTAATTAATCTTTTTACACTAATAATATTAAACTATCGCGAATTTTGGTTATTTAATTTTTTTGTATAAGTTCGCGAACCGGCTGCACCAATTGTTTTGGGTCGAAACTTTGGCCGCCGCATCATCGCTGTCCATATAGCTCACGAAGCAATTCCGGGTTGTTTCCCTCTTGTGCTGCAAAGGTAAAGCATTTTTTGATGAGTGAGCGTATGCAAACTTAGCAATAATTTTTCTACATAATTTGATGGCTCGAGTCAACTCAATTTACGAAACGGAAACAATACCATCCTCTTTCAAAATATCAGTCATCTTTCCGCTTTTTTAAAAGGGGAGATGCGAGCATCGCATCCAACTATCGTGGACTTTCTTTTTCGGATACCCTCCTTGCTCTTGTCATGTCGATCGACTAGCATCACATTTTTTTCGTGGGATAGAAATTTGATTGTTTTTGCATTTTAACTTAAATTTAATAAAAGTTTCTTAGAATAAATCACTGTTTAACTACTTAAATAATAAAACTATATTAAAAAATAATAAATCTACTTGTTATCTTAAGAAAAAAAAAATATAAAGTAAAAAAGACGAATCATTTTCTTGTTTGCCGGCATCGTGATCACTTAACCCCAATACATTGTCTGTCGCTTGTAAATTGTTAATTAATTGCCAGTACATAATTGAATAACTATGAATAAAAACAAAGAAGTGGTTACTTTGGAATCTCTGGCTGAAAGATTAAACGAGCTGGTCAGTATAATCTAGACTTAGGAAAGAGTTGGCAGAATTTAAGGCACATGTTTCTGAAGTTGTCGCGCCCATAGCCCTGGAAATAAAACATCTGAAAGAGGAAAATGCTAAGCTACAATACGACAACGAAAGAATGTCCATGTTGTTGCGAAGCAACGATATTCTTATTTTTGGAATCCCCGAGTCAGTCCTGGACCTCTTGGCTTTTTGTATAAAAATTACTCAGTTTTATAATGTCCCTATCATTGATTCTGATATTTCTCAATGTGTTCGCCTTGGATCTTCAGTGCTAATGAAATTTGTTTGTGCCTGAAAGAGAGATCTCGTAATGAAAAATTACCTCGCTGAATAATCTTCAAATCAATGACATCGATGCATCGTTTCCACTCAGTTCTCGCATTTACTTAAACGACAACTTAACTCCGAAATCTGCAGCAATGAAAAAAGCTGCACATAGTGCTCTAAAGATTGAACTTATAAAAAAATATAAACTAAAAAATGGTAGAATCACAATTTGTTTGCCAAATGATGTAGTGGAGGAATTCTCATCTATAAAAGAACTAAATGATTTCATAACCTTAAAATTAAACTCAGCTAGAAGTGTAGCTGCACCGAGAAAAATTTCATAAGTTGATTACTATTTTAGGTATATTGTTTTTGCACGAATATTTTTATTTTTCTTCATCTTGATACTCATTTATAAATTATGAATTTATTAACTTTTAATATTGTATATTTTTATTATTATTTTTTGCTTTAAGAAACTAATCGCTATGTGTTTTGATTCTCATGAAATTTTGGTTGTGAATTAAGTTCGATCTCAAATATGAAAAACTATCTACTGTGTTCAGTTTGTGATATTATTTTTATTTTCAAAAGTTTTGTTAAATTTTTTTTTCGTCTTGCTTGCTTTTGTTAATCTTTTTCGCTTTAAAAAAAAATTCGAATCACTATGGCTAATAATATTTATTTGGGAAAATCAGCAAACAATAATTTATTTCTCAAACAAAGTCTACGAGATAAATGTGATAATGTAAATATTGGGCATTTTAACAGTCAAAGTATGAAACCTTTTTCAAAATCTTCTAAGCTCGAAGAAATAAGATCAATTCTTGCTGGTTGCTACCTTAATGTCGTTGGAGTTTCTGAAACCTGGCTTAAAGATTATGTTTCTGATAAGGCAATTGAAGTTTCTGGCTACTATGTAATAAGAAATGATAGAAAAACTGGCAGGGGTGGTGGAGTTGCTCTTTTTGTGTCAAACAGAATCAATTGCAAATTAATAAGTTGTATAAATGATACTCGAAATGGCTTGGAATGCATTTTTTGTGAATTTCAATTCAATTCAACAATAAAACCCTAATTGGTGTTGTGTATCTTCCCTCGGGAGGTATCAACAAGCTGGAGGATGTTCTTGCTGATCTTTCCCCTCAATATGAAAATGTTATCCTAATGGGTGACTTTAACAAAAATTTATTAAATTCTGACGGATCTTTTGTTTCGAATATCCCTATTTTCAATAATTTTAATTTGAATGTTAATTATCACTTTGAGTCAACACATTATGATATCCACCTCGGCAGTACAAGTCTAATCGATTTCTTCGTAGTAAGTAAACCTGAACTTGTGCACTTTACTGATCTAAACATGCTTTCATTTATGGATCATTTCAAATCGAACACTTAAAATCTAGCCCAGCTTTTCTCTATAGAGATTTCCTCAAAGTAAATCTAAATGAGCTTTTGTGTGAAGCCCACCTTTACAACTTAAGTGCCTTCTACTCAACGCCTGACGTAGACCAGAGATTGTTAATTTTAAATAACGCCATGAAGTATTTGTTAGGTAAGTTTATCTCACTTAAGCAATTTAAACAAAAAAACAACAAGCCTAATTTTATAACTTCTAATACAATCACTAAATCTAAAGAGCTGCGTGACCTTGCATTAAGAGCTTTCTTGGAAGAGCGTACTGATATTCGTTGGCGGTGCTATTGCTTTTATAGAAATCTTGTTTCCAAAGAGGTAAGGTTAGAAGAAAGAAAGCGTTCCACAAAACAGCTATGGTCGAAATTAAATGATATTGGGATAAAAAATAATTCAACTTATGGTACAAACTTTAATACAAATTCTCTGATTACTTATTTTGCATCTTGTTCCTCATTTAATAATACCTCTCGAACTGATGTTTTTTACCCCGAATCGGAAAATAGGTTTTCCTTCCGTGATATATCCGAATATGAACTTTTTGAAGCGCTTTCTTCTATAGAATTAAATGCTGTGGGAACTGATGGAATTCCTGCAAGGTTTATAAAATTAATTTTTCCAGCATTTGGAAAATATTTTCTTTTTCTTATAAACTCTGTGCTTACTACTTCAGTTTTTCCGTCTGGCTGGAAATCGGCTAGAATATGTCCAGTTCCGAAAAACAAAAAGCCTATCTTACCTTCAGATTATCGACCTATAAGCATTCTCCCAGTGCTTTCAAAAGTATGTGAAAGAGTTATAAAAGAACAACTTCTGAAAGATAATCATATTTCGAATAGTTTTTTTAAGAACCAGTCGGGCTTTCGGAAGGGATATAGTACGACTTCCGCCGTAGCTAATATACCTAACTGATAGTATAAGACCAAACATAGATAAGAAAAAGGTATCTATCCTTCTTCTTGAATTAGTAAAGCTTTTGATAGTGTGGACCATGACATTCTTTGCTATAAGCTTAGAAAGCTTTTTCGATTTTCTTCAATGGCATGCAATCTTATATTTTCGTTTCTCAATGGTAGAAGCCAAGCTGTAAACTTGAATATGAAAACTTCAACTTTTTTATCTCTCCATCGGGGTGTTCCCCAGGGATCAATTTTGGGTCCAGTGCTTTTCACAATGTTTGTTAATGATTTACCTGCAACTATAAAGTATAGCTCAGTTTTTATATATGCCGATGATGTACAGATGCTGCATTCCTCTAATCTGAGTGATCCTAACAAGTGTGCAACAGAACTTAGTTCTGATTTCGATATGGTACTCTTCTGGGCTAACAAAAATGCTTTGGTTTTAAATGCTGGAAAATCAAAAGCTTTTGCTTTTGGAACCTCTTTGAGTTCTGCGTCTTTAAATTTTTTAAATCTTGATGGCAATATCATACCATACGAAAGAAGTGTTAAGGTTTTAGGTTTCTATTTCGACGGCAAACTCTCATGGGAGATTTATGTCAATAGTATAATCCGAAACATTACTTTCACACTAAGAAAACTATTCGATCAACGATTATCTGCCTCTTAAAGTCCGATGGAAGTTATGCAAGGCCCTTGTTCTTCCAATTTTGAAGTTTTCAGTGGTTGTAATATAAATTTACTTAATAAGCTAAGAATCTGCTTAAACTCTGTTGTTAGGTATGTTTTTAATAAAAGAAGATTTGGTCATATAAGTGAATTTGTTTTTAAGTTCCTTGGCTTGTCTTTTGAAAATTTTTTTAAGTTGCGTTTACTTATCTTTCTTTTCAAAACTATTACATCTAAAACGCCTTCATATATCTTCAATAACATTACATTAGTATACTTCGTCTATATCCTACACATCTTATAACTGCTCCGCATAGAACTAATATAATGGCGCGTTCTTTTATGGTTCGTTCTGCGAAATTGTGGAACGCTTTGCCTGATAGAATGAGAAACACTTCACGTTCACTAAATATTTTCAAAAAAGATGTTTCCTCTTTCTTTCAAGGCACCAACAATCTATGAACTTAGTTCTTGGCATAATATCTCAAGCAACTCTATAATGTGTGCTGATTTTTTAAAATCTTATTTTTGTTATTATTTATATTAGTATTAAGCCTAAACTTGTGATAGATTATTTTAGCGTATGGCAAGCATAATGTAGTATAAGTATAATGATAATAGAATACATAAAGAAATAAAAATTGAATATCATTTTATTAGTTTATTGCATTTTATAGCTCTTTTTTTTGTAATTCATATTTGCTTTCGAATAGTTTGTTTTTTGTATTTGGAAAACTTGTATATTTAACTTAGTGACCTCTTTGTGGATCTGTAAAGGTCCTAGGTTGCGTTTTTGATCTCAATAAAAAATAATAAACCGTCTATTCATTGAGATTGAAGGCAATAACGTACTTAATGAATACCAGGCTGCTTATCGCAACAACTGCAGCACCATGGACCAAATTTACAATCTCTCGTGCCTCTTTCAACTGCAACTAAACTAAAAAAAGAATCTATATGCCTAATTCGTGGATCTGAAAGCTGCGTTTGATAACATTAACAGGCAAGCGCTATTTTACAAACTTCCAACTCTGGGTGTATCAGCTAAAATTATAACAATTATCAAATTACTGTATCAGGACATAGTGACAGCAGTCTGGGAAGGAAACAGCTCATCCAATCATCATGCACGAGAGCAAAGGTGTTTAACAAGGTTACGTCTTAAGTGCCTAACTATCTGTCTTATTTTCAAACTGCCACTCAGAACTTCCTACTGGGCTTGTTTTGGAAGGACTTTGGATTAATGTTCTCTTGTATGCCGATGACATCGTGATTTTGGCTGATAGTCCTGTCTTACTCCAAACTCTTATAAACAAATTCAGTACTTATTGTGAGAAATGGAACCTGGAGGTTAATTAAGACAAGTATGAAATTTTTATTTTTGTGATTTTGTGTTTTGTTTTGGTTTAGAACACAGACCAAAACAAGACACAAAATCCAATTATGCATTGCATTTAATGGACAACAGCCATACTTATACAGACTTTGAAACAAACTTAGTACCCCTACAAATTTGTAAAAAAAGAGACAAAACTAGACACACTAGAAGAATACGAAATCTACAGCGCGTATAAGAAGAACAAAACAAAATGCTAAACGACAAATTAACCATCAAAAACAATATATTATTTAAAACAGGTATTCAATACCAAAACAAACTAACCAAACCGAACGAGATAAATAGATTTCCACCCATATTGCAAACATCAAAATAGAACGAAGAACAACTAAATAAAAAGAAAACAAGAACTTGGCACAACACTCTTAAGTCAAACATACAAAACCCGAAGGAGGTTTAACAATCAAAAAAACCGAAACGCGTAGCTTTTTCATAAAAAATTCAATTTAAATTTAAAGATATGTTGTGAAAAAATTCAATTTTTTAAATAAATTTAAAATAAATTAATTATATCCATAATTCTTTTTACTAAATTTGTCTTTTCTTTCACAAAGTCTTAAACCTACCAAGTAGCAGAGTGTCCTGTCAGAAGCAGTACTCCGAATAAATATTTATTTGGCCCAGGAATGGTTAGGCCTTTTCGAAGAGACTGGAATGGATTTCAGTCTCGATACTAGCAATTTAGTGTGCAGACACGCCTGAAAAATCTATTCCAACCATTTTATTAAAATCGTAGGAACCAGTTTTGAGAAAAATTTATTTTTCACTAAAAATAGTATGGCAGGTACCGTTAGTTTTAAAGCTAGAATGCTAATTTCAAAAATCCCTCTGTAAGACGTCATAATAATACTGTGTACCAAGTTTGAAGCAAATCGGTCCAGTCGTTTAAGCTGTAGGTGCCGATACAGACAGGCGGAAAGACAGACAGAATTGTCGGAACCACTTTTTTCGACTTTTCTATCGTAATGTCATGTTTGATTGTTTAAAAATTTTTTTTATGTGTCGCAAGTAAAAAAATTATACAAATAAAAAAAAAATAGTTAACGATATCAGATGGAGTATTTGGTTTTACCACAGAATACACGCAGGGAATAGTAATTTTAAAGTTGATTAGAGAGCAAGTTCGAGTGACCCAGTAGTAGAGCACTTTTTACTTGCGATTATAGGTATGTACTATAAGGCAAGTTATGCATTCGTAAACAAACAAAGTAATTATAACAAATATTAATATTTATAAGCGCAATGTCAAAGAATTTGTAAAAAATAACTTTTAAGATATTAAATTATGTAATATAATAGCTTAATACTTTTGCTAAATAAATAAATACAATACAAAAAAAAAAAAAAATATATGACATTACGATGAAAGTGGTACCGACAATTCTGTCTGTCTGTCTGTCTGTACAGTTACCTACAGCCTAAACGGCTGAACCGATTTGCTTCAAACTTGGTACATAGTGTAACTATGACGTCCTACAGAGGAGTTTTTGAAATTAGCATTCTAGCCTTAAAACTAACCGTACCTGCCATACGATTCTTAGTGAAAAATTTATTTTTCTCATAAACGGTTCCTACGATTTTGATAAAACTTCTGAATAGTGTTTTATTTGCAAATTGTATGTTTTGGTTGGAATAGATTTTTCCGGAAAAGTCTTATAAGGGTACTTCCCATAGGATCGGTTTTTTAAATCAGATTTTCTCGAAATTTTTAAAGTTGAAGCCCATTTATAGACGAAATAATATAAATTCTCAAATTTGAAAAAAAAATTATTTTTTGTTTTTTCCCAAAAACGATTCTTTCAAATATTTTAAAATTTAATTTTTCTGATAAAAACTACAAAGTGCTAGAAGTTGGCATACTCAAAAAAAAAAAAAAAAAATTGGAATATATTTGCGAAAAGCTTTTTAAAAAAAACTGTTTTTGAAAAAAACTGATCGATAGATATTAAAGAATAATTTTCTTAAAATTCTTAACAGTAAACGGAATCAGATTTCGTTCATTTTTTATTTCAAAAAACCGTTTTAACTAGCGATTTTTACCTCATCAATCAAATTTCATATCATTTTTCCCCGCTTTTTCCAAAATTTCAAACCCCAAGGTCACTGCCACACATTAGAGCAGGTTCGTCCGACCCAGACGTGCACTTTATTAATAGAAGAACCGGTAATATACGGAAAGACATGAAACATTTCGACTAGGTTCAAGTGATATAAATGATTCCAGATCAGAAGGGATGAAAAATTCCTTGCATCTATGAAAGGAGCCTAAGCATTTTGCAGCATTTTTGGCAATCTCAAGTACATATGTGGTAATTCCAACGATTGTTGTCACTGATATACATACCGAGTACTGATAGCTTTTCGGCCTCCTCGATGCAAGTACCATTCATGGATAATGGCATAGGGGGTATGTTAAGCTTTAACGACAAAAGGCAGCATTGAGTTTTCGACATATTAAATTCAACACTATTCCTTATGCCCCAATTGACAGCTGTTAAAATCGGAGTTTAATGAGCTTATCATACATTGTAATAACACGTCCGAAGGCGAAGGCCGTGAATTATTAAACGTACATGAAAAGCTGAGGGTTGAGTCGTCAGCAAAACAATTGAATGGATTAAAAGTCACAGACAAGAGATCATTTATAAAAATGAGAAAGAGAGTCGGAGACAGAACGGAGCCCTGGGGCACACCAGCATTTATTTTGTGGAGATCAGACTCGAAACCGTTTTATGCAATTTGCATTGAACGGTGCAGAAGATAGCTTCCAATCCAACGAATAAGAGTATCATCGATACCAAATGCTCACATTTTCGATAAGAGCTTCAAATGTCTTTGAAATATCAAGCGCAATAATCTTGCTTTCTTTGGAGTGGAACAATTGCTGCGAAAGGCCGATATATTTCATGAGCTGACGATTTATCAGTGTTCCCATGACCTTGGAAAGAAGGAACGTGAGTGCAATTGGTCATATTTAACAAATATTTTCATCGACTTTATAAAAAGAAATTATAGTTGAAGCTTTCGTGTTTTAGATTGTCGTTTTTGGAGAAAATAAGATAAGAGAATCAATTGATTAAGAGGGCTGTTAGTGCCGTAGTTTGATCTGCTAAAGCTAGTCCGACTGACATTGAAATTTATTCGACACAGAACTGATGGAGATAAAATAGATTTTTTCATTATTCCACTTATAAAACAGAACTGCAAATACTTCCTATGAAGAGAATGGGAGGGTTTATAATTTGAAACCTTTGAGTGTATGGGGTTAGTATAAATCTATGTATCTGACCAGGAAGAAAACGAAGAGAAAATCTTGAAAATCTTCGTTGAATATTTTCCATTCTGTTAATGTGAATAATACTACACATCCGTATTCAAAGATTGGCCTTACAAAAGAAACAATAGTCTCCGCAGCTAGGCTCTATAATATTTTGTATTAACCTGTACTTTAAATTACATGCTAATAAATAATAATAATAATAATAATAATAAAATTTTAACAGCATATGAGTCACGAAACTCACGGAAAATCTTTTGACGAAACCAAGAGTTTTGTTTGCTTGTTTTATTATATAATTATAGTTATCAGTGAAAGATAATTTAGAGTCAAATATGATTCAAAGATCAGAAATACTAGAAAATTTACAAAACTTTGACGAATTCAACAGATAGTCATAATTAAATCAATTAAGTTTGCGAGTAAAACACATTCCCAAAGTCTGTTCAAATCGTCTTGCAGTAGTTAAGCATATGCGATGTTGTCAACAGCTAGACATATTTGTACGTCATCAGCATAGATTAGTGTCATTGAATGTTGTAAAATAGAAGGGAGATCATTAATAAATAAAACGAACAACAAGGGACCAAGATGACTTCCAAAATTAACTTTGAATTGACATGAATGGTTATTCCTAACTACAACGCTGTAGTATCTATCTCTAAGGTATAAAGGTATCCCCAAAACAACAAAGTATATCATGACCCCATTTGACAAAAGCTTTACTGAAATTAGTAAATATGCAATCTATTTGGGAGTTTTTTCAAAAGCATCTTAACAATAAGTTTAGAATTGCATTACATTAGTGACTGTTGATCTTTTCTTAACAAAACAATGTTGGTTATCACAAATTACAAAAGAACAATTAAACAAACAATTTAGTAATAGCAGATAGTTTCGCAATAGGACGATAAATTGTTATTTTATTCGTTTTTATGGATTAGTGTCGGAAATTAATATTTCCAGATAGCAGGAAATTTGGAACATTAAAAGGATTCATTCACTAAAACATTCATCAAGTTTCAAAATTTTATAGTGTATACAAGCTTCAGAAATAGACAAATTTATGGAATTAACATGTGTGTATTGTTGAGCATTAGAAGAAATAGATAGTTCATATTTACCGGGTAACCGTCACTTTTTCGCTTATTATTAACGTATTTCCAAAAAAATTTTAAGTTCACTTTAAGTTTTCAAAATAAATTCGGAATGTATATAATTTGAATAAGTCACAAAGTCGATTTGCAGTTCCTGATAAACTTTAAACGGCTCTAGGTTATTTCTTTTTTATAAAAAGTTTCATGCTACTAAACGGGCGTTAATGCATCGAACATGAAAAGTTCTCCAGCAATCACCACTGCACATAATGGAGTCAATCAAGTAGTCGGTGAAGCAATCACAGGATGCTTAATAAGCCATATTTCTTCGTTATTTAATTTTTAACTTTTCAGCACGTTTTGGATGTTGATGGTGAAAAGCTTATTATTGACAATAGATAGTTGTCGATAATGTAGTACACCTTTGTAAGATTTGATGATGACGTTTATGCACTTAGTTACTTACGCTAAGTACGCCCCTCCAGCCGGCTCGATCTCTAGCCTGCCGTCTCCACGACGAGCTGGAGCGTCGATGTCCATTCGCTCTACATGGCCCAACCATCTTAGTCGCTGGATTTGAATTTTTCTTGCTATGATTATGTCGTTGTATCTTCTTCGCCAAATGTTGTCTTCTCGGTTTACGCAGACAGGACCATAAATCGTACGCAGAACTTTTCTCTCAAAGACCGCAAGTGACTTTTTATCCGACTGTGAGAGAGTCCATGCTTCTGCACCATATAGCAGGATCGGGATGATGAGTGTTCTATATAGTGTCTTCTTGGTTCTTCTCGATAGGGCTTTATTCCTCAATTGCTTATTCAGCCCAAAGAAACAGCGATTACTAATGTTATTCTGAGTTTGATTTCAGCGCTGATGTTATTGCCTGTGTTAACAGCAGTTCCCAGGTAGACCAATTCACTGACTACCCCAAATTAACATAAACAAACAAAATAACAGTGAAAAAAATACACCTAAAAATACAAAAAGTTCATATCCAATAGTGCAATTAGTGAATTAAAATTATCAACGTGCAGCCCCCACCCTGAAAAAATAAAACAAAAAATCATCATATATAAATCAAACACAACAACAACAAAAACTAGATCAGTGCACATTAAATGCGAAACAATAAAATTACACCATCAACGAGCGGTAAATCCTTCTCTTCCCATCCCAACATCTTCACAGCTTATTTAGCTTAGGCAATGCATATGCTGAGTCAAACTTGTTTGCAAGGTATATGCACTGCTTAAACTAAGTTAACGTTTTACGTAAAGTTCTCTATTTTACACTTCCATCCAGGATCAAGGCACATTTCCATGAAGGCGCAGCCACTGATGGAAATGTGTTATTGAAAAGTTCCAATTGGGGATTTGAGAAAATATTGAATTTTTTTTGTATAAGTTGGTTTTGTTTTTTCATGTTTGGTTTTTTTATAATGTTAGGAAATTGTTCTGTTGACTATAGCAACATTCGTGGGCTAAGGAAGAATTTTTATGCAGCATACGTCCATACTGCAAAAAAACAGGCCAGCTGTTTTGGCATTAAGTGAACATTCTGATCCGTTGGAATTTAACCTACACTGGTACAACTTAGTGCAGTATTCTTCGCTTATCACGACCTAGCTGTATACGTCAGAAATGATGTTGCTTACCAGCTTCTACCACAATATGGTCAGTGTTCAAACACTGACTTTAATTTTATGTGGTTTAAATTCCCCGTTCAATAGCACATTATCCATATATGTTTTATTTATAGAAACCCAAGTCTGGACAGTGACTCGACTTTTAACGAATTCGATGCGCTGTCGGACTCAATCCAAAGAATTGTTTCCCATTATTCTCGCACTGAAATCGTTATAACGGGCGATTTCAATATACACAATTCTACGTGGCCTCGATATTCTGGCCAGACAACACTCGCAGGAAGGTATGCCGAGATTTTTTTTTTTTTTTTTTACTATCTGTTCTGAGAGTAAGAAGCTTATATCAAGCATTAACTTACAATCAGAGACTAGCCAACACATATTGTGTCCTCACTGGCTACATCATTTAGTGCAGGTGTTAGTTGTTAGTAAGCAAAATATACAAATAGCATTACACAAGCACAAAAAATAAAAAGATAAATATTTTCGCTGAGGTCTTAACTCAGCTAGTTGACAAGCCACCAAGAATCCCTGACATTACAGGTCACACGCCAAACACACTTGACTTGTTTCTAACATCTCATCCCTATAAATACACTATTGATGTATTATCGCCTTTAGGAACGTCGGACCAATGTATCATTTCAGCTTTTTTCTCGTACTCCAACAGTCCAGTTAAAGAAAAAATCCCAAGGAGAACCGTATGACAATACGAGAAAGCCAACTGGGACGGTCTCAATAATTTCTTCGGAAACTTTAACTGGTCACTATGTTTCCTCGATAGTGACGTAGACTCCAGCACGGAAATGCTTACAAACATTATTCTCTGCAGAATGAGAAATTTTGTTCCGAATAGGACAAAAAGTATAAAACCGAAAGAGAATTCATGGTTCGACTTGAGCTGTAAAGACGCTATCGAGGTGAGATAAGTTAGTTTCCGATGTTACAAAGCCAACCCTTCTCAGAAATACCGGAATAAGTTCAAAAAAGTAAGAAGGACCTGTAATGCCCATATTCAAAGAACCAAGTTTTTACATGAACAAAAATTAAGGCAAAAATACTGCAATGTCCGAAGGTAGTAAAAATGTTTGGTCATTTGTAAAAAACGTACGAAACTCCACTTCGTCCTCGGTTCCGACGCTCGTCGATAACGACACTTCTGTCATAAGCTGTCAAGCAAATGCTGACTTATACACTGCTCGTCATCAGGTTAGCACACCCCTCATAAGCTGAATATAATTAAACGTGTTGTTGTTGTTGTTAAAATTTAGCTCCTTTTTGGAATTCTATTTTTCTCACCTTTGTATAAACTATTATTGGCAATTGAAACCTGCAACGAAAAGACCCCGTCAGACAGTTTTTTTTTTAATTTTCGTTGGAAAACTGTGCTCCATTTTTAGGTCATCAGGTTAGCACAGGCAAATTCTAATTAGTTTTTCTTCAAGAGTTAAATGCGTATGACAACCATTTTTTAGTGTGTTCAAGTAGTGTGTTTAAAACAATATGGGTAAAGGAAAATCGTTACCTGTGGAAGAAAAATCGAAAATTGAAGCTTACAAAGAAGTAGGGCTATCAATAAGTGGAATAACTCGAAAAATCGATAGGAGTCGAAAGGCAATATCCGCATTTCTGTGCAATAAATCGGGATACGGTAAAAATAAGAGAGCTATACTTAGAGAAGCATCGAATTCTCATAACTCTGCCGCAAAGATCAGGGCAAATGTACGTGTCCAAGCGAGCCTATCTACAATTCAAAGAGTGATAAAGAATGCTCCACATTTAAAAAGATTGAAACTGATGAAAAACCCCCCACTTAACAAGGCTCGAAAAGAAATGCGCTTGAATTTTCCGCGAGCGCACATTACTTGGAATACTGAATGGCGCTATGTTGTGTTTTCGGACGAAAAAAAATTTAATCTAGAAGGTCCAGACGGATACAATTTCTATTTCCACGATCTTCGCAAGGAGGAACACCAATTGGATCGTCTTCATAGTCGGGTGGGAGGTGTGATGGTTTGGGGAGCCATTTCTTACTACGGGACGTGTGAACTACAATTTTTGACTGAAAAATTGGATGGAAATTCGTACGAAAACGTACTTGAAACTGCTTTTCCACATTTCAAAAATTTGTTTGGTCAATTGCCGTGGCATTTTCAACACGACAATGCTCCGATCCACACTGCCCGGGTGGTTAAGACATGGATTCAGGGCCAACAAATCAATGTAATGCAGTGGCCGCCTTACTCACCCAACCTTAATATAATAGAAAACGTGTGGGAATGGCTGGTTCGTAAAGCTTACGAGTCCGGGAAACAATATTCAAGCAAAGCGGAACTTTTTGAAGGCATCAAGAGCGTCAGCGATTTCTTTGGATTACATTGGATAATTGTACGAGTCACTTCCCAATCGAATTTATGAGGTCATTCTCAACAAGGGAGGATCAACACATTACTAAATTTATAAAAAAATCTTTAAATTACTAATAATATGTAAGTTAAGAAATTTGTTCATGCCTTAAACGCTTAACTTAAGTTAAAAAAAAATGATATGTGCTAACCTGTTGACTCAAGTTTAATTTTTATTTATTGTGTTATTTTCAAAAAAAAATACTAAAAAGTAATAAAAAATGGAAAAACCATTATTTTTGCTTCATTTAATTACGAATCGAATAGACGACAGGCAACAATAGTTAGCTCATTTCGTTTGGCAGGAATCACTTACGCGAGAAGGTGTGCTAACCTGATGACGCGCAGTGTATGCAGCAAAGTTCGCTGTTCTTAAGAGCGTGAATGGTTTTATGGGAATGGGAATCTCTTTTCGCATTCGTTCAGTTGCAAGAGTTCTTATAGATCTCGATAAACACAAATCCGCTGGCCCGGATAGTATCTCCCCGATAGCTCTAAAGAGGTGTGCTTCCACGCTGGCAAAACCACTGCGTAAGCTTTTCCATCTGTCCTACTCTACAGGTCTCTTTCCGAGTAAATGGAAAACAGCATTTATCCAGCCCGTTCAAAAAAAGGCGTATCTTCATCCCCTTCTAACTACCGACCAATTGCAACCCTGATAAATTTTCAGATCAAGAAATATCTTGAGAATCGGAAACTGCTTAGTGACCGGATGTACGGTTTTCGTAGCAACTGGTGATATGATGGTATATCTCACCGAACAGTGGAACCAATCTTTACATCGTTTTGGAGAAAGTAAAATTATTGCGCTCGATATTTCAAAAGCATTTGGTAGAGTCTGGCACCAGGCTCTCTTATAAAAAATGCGTGTATTTGGCATCGATAAACCCCTTCTTCGATGGATTAGATTACCTTTCGGACCTTTCAATTCGCGTTGTTTTGGATGGTTTTCAGTCTGCTACCCACAAAATAAATGCTGGTGTGCCCCAAGGCTCCGATCTGTCTCCAACACTCTTTCTAAGCTTCATTAATGATCTCTTGTCTAATACTTCTAATCCACTAAATTGTTTTGCTGACGACAGTATTCTCAGCTTCTCATATTCGTTTCCAGATTCAAGTCCATGTTCTTCGGACGTGGAAATGCAACGGCAGCGTATGATAAGCTCATTAAATTCAGATCTTGACAGCATTGTAAAATGGGGAATTACCAACCGTGTGGAATTTTATGCTTCAAAAACTCGAAGTTGTCTTCTGTCGTTAAAGCACAACCTGCCCCCTATGTCATTATCCATGAGTGGCACTTACATTGACGAAACCGAACAGCTTTGCGTTCTAGGTAAAAAGGTGGTTTGTAATACACATACAAACCACCTTTTGTGGAACGATCACATTTTTGACGTCGCTAAAAATGCCGCAAAATGCTTAGGTTTCCTAAATTGACGTAAGAAATATTTTTCACCCTCTGATCTGGCTACAATCTACAAGGCAAACATTCGCCCGAAGCTTGAGTATAATTCTCATATCTGAGCTCCTGTCACTAACTTGCGTCTCCTGGATAGGATCCAAAGAAGGGCCTTAAAACTGATAGGAGAAAGAACCATTACCGAAACATTTGTTTCACTTGAACATCGCCGTAATATTTCTTGTCTAAACTTGTTTTATCGCTACTTCCACAAACAGTGCTCCAGCGAAATAGCCAGATGCATTCCTCCCCTTAACCAATTTCCCCCTAACACTCGCATCGCTAGGAATGCCCATCAATTTACCCTCGAGCCTATTTTCGGACGTACTGTTAGTGTAGAGACTCTTTTTTTTTTAGCCGCACTACAAGAATATGGAATGCTTTACCCGGCTCGATTTTTCCCTCTCATTGTGATTTACAGACGTTCAAAACCAATGTGCATCGATATCTCCTTTTATCTGCTATTCTACTTTCCTAACCGCTTGTACTGTGCTAATTCATGTTAAGGGTATTAATAACCCCTTGAGTGCGCGTAAATAAAAAAAAAAGTTATACCTATCAATGGTCACGTTCGGACCAAGTCGGTGGTGAGATTGGACTTTTGTTGATGAAAGCATATACTTCGTCTTGTCCTCATTTATTTTCAGTCCCATTTCGCTTGCAGCTGACTCCATAGCACCTGACTGCATAGTAGGCACCGTTTAATGTTAGCTTTGTTCTTCGTATCACGTCAATGTCGTCTGCAAACCCAAAAAATTGTGTCGATTTATTAAAGATGGTGCCTGATGTGCTAGCATGGGTGTTGCGTATGACATTTTCCAGCACAATATTAAAACTGCTGCATGACAGTGCGTCACCTTGTCTTAGCCCTCTGGTGGCTTCGACAGTTTCAGTAGTGTCCCTACCTTCTTGGACGGAACATTTAAAATATATTTAAATGAATTTATCAAATGTAATTATTATTAATAATGTAAATATTGTATATACTTTTTAAGTTTAAAAATTGTAAAAAGTCTGAATCTTAATAGCAGAGTTCTGCTAATTAAATTATTTAAGCTAAAAAAACATCGAGCATTTTCCAACGTCATCTTGATAAGGTATATCAGTTGTTTAGCAGGGATGTTACAGAGAATTATCTATTATCTGAGCGGTATTTTATCCGATGACCGAAAGTAAAGTTACAAAAACGGAATTTGTAGAAAGTGACACAGTTAAGATGTTTTATTGGCCGGATTTTTTTTTAATACGTTACACGTGCTCAATTAAAAATTAGTCACACATTAAGGAGCAAGGAAAAGGAGGTGTCGATGAACATTGGTCTTGAATGTTTGGTAATCAAAGTGGCAAGGGAAAATTGTACCAGGCTTTTTATTCCACATTCGTGTTGTACGGCTAAAGAAAGAATCCCTTTATTTCACGGTTCGTCCGAAATTGGGCTCAAGTGTAAACTGACGAGCGTTCCTAGCAAGAATTGTAGCCAGATCAGAGAGGATAAAAAACTTCTTGCATCTATTAAGGAAGCAAAGCATCTTGCAGCATTCTTGGCAATCTCAAGTATGTGGTCGTTCCAACGAAGTTTATCACTGATACACATACCCAGTACCGATAGCGTTTCGGCCTCCTCGATGCAAATACCATTCATAGATAATGGTATGATATAGGTATGTTTAGCTTTAACAACAAAAGACAGCATTGAGTTTTCGACGTATTAAACTATACACGATTTCCGATACCCGATATCATACGATGTCGTTGTCATAACACCTCCGAAGGCGGAGGCCGTGAATTATCAAACGTATATGAAAAAGCTGAGGGTTGAGTCGTCAGTAAAAGAATTTAATGGATAAGAAGTCACAGACAAGAGATCATTTATAAAAATGAGAAAGAGAGTAAAGACAGAACGGAGCCCTGGCGCTGTACGAGTGCAGAAAAATCCCTTACCCATAGAAACATTTTCGTTCTCAAGTACAGGAGGGGCATTTTAGCTTGCGACAACGTAGAACTTGCAGCAAAATGAGCGAAGAGCATATTAGCCTTCTCTGAAGAGCTGACAATAGGTTTATCGTCGACGATGAGCGTTGGAACTGATGATGACGTTGAGTTCTTGACGTTTTTTACAAATGGCCAGAAGTTTTTACTGCCTCTGGGACAATGCAGAGTTTTTTGCCGTAACTTCTGGTCATGTAAAAATTTAATTGTTTTGATAGTAGTTGCACGAGTTCCTGACTTGTTTGTGTTTCTTCCGATTCTCCTCAGTTGAGTTATCTTTATAGGAAAGCTTACTTCTTTCAACCTGACGGCTTGTTTACACTTCGGTAAACCAAGACTTTTCTTTTGGTTTGATACCTTTTGTTCTGTAATAGGGTTTTCACACTGGACCAAAAACTCAAAAAGTTAACGAAACCTAGTTGGAGCATTCGCACTGAACAAAAAACTAGGTTTTGTTTGACGTTTGATGAATATGTGAGTGTTTGAAGGTACCTTTTCCAAAAAATCCCTTGACATTTAGTGAAAACCCCACTCAAATAAGAAATACACCTCGCTTTTTCTCTCTTTTGTCGGTAAAAATCCCATACACTGAGAACACTACACTGTTTTATCGACGAGTTGATGGTGCCAAAAGATCAGTTTGTTTTCACATACTTGCGATTGCAAGTAGGTTTTGAGTAGTTTTATCAAAAACTACTAGTTTATGAAAGAGAAACATGTATGGGAAATCTTGTGGTTTTGGAGTTTTAGACAAAAACCGAGTTGTTGATCCAGTGTGAAAAGCCTATAATTGACAAAAGTTCTCATTCACAGAAAAATGACTTCTGTAATCATTTCAGCACTGGCATCAATGTCATTATCGAGGAAGCATAATGACCGGTTAAAGTTGAGAAAGAAATAATTCAGACCGTCCCAGTTGGCTTTCTCGTATTGCCAAACGGTCCTAGTGGGAAGTTTTTCTTTAACTGAATGGTTGGAGATCGAGAAATTAGCTGAAAAGACACAATGGTCCGAGCTGCCAAATGGAGAAGTTACTTTAATAGTTATCAGAATGGGAAGTAAGGAACATGTTAAGAGTATGGGCGGAATGCCCATCAACATCCGGTATACGAGTAGGCTCATCGACAAGCTGGGTAAGATGGTTATACTCAGCAAAGATCTCAGTATACCTTCCTTCGAGTGCTGTCTTGCCAGAATAGCTGAGCCAACTTGAATTGTGTATATTGAAGTCGACCGTAATCGGCCAATAATGGCTTGTTGAAATATGTAGCTGCCATTGCTCTTCCGGGTTTATATCATCGGTCGAAGGATTTCTTGCAAGCGCAACGGATACGCGGTCGGCATAGGCAGCGGCGGTCTCTGCCGATAGAAGTCGTCCAACATTGAATTTCATCGGCGTAGTTGGTGTTCGCCTTAGAGCTTCCATGGAAATCCGTAATTTGAGTTTTGCACCGACTAGGACGGACATTCAAAATGTTGGAGGAGTGTCTTCCATCAATCGCAGCATGGTCGATTTGGTTGCAGGTTCGATCATGTGGGGATCGCCATGTGCCCTTGTGGATGTCGGGACGTGTGCTGCTCAGCACCATGTTATTCCTGCTGCAAGATCGATGAGTCTGACTCCGTTATCGGAAGTGGTGCCGTGCTGTGTTTTTCGATCGTCATACCAAAGATGTCCTCCCTCCCAATTTTGGCATTGAAGCCTCCCAAGAGGATTTTAATGTCATGTTTTCTGCTCATAGGTTTTGCCGCGGAGCTCATAGAAACTTTTTTTGGTAGCGTCATCTACACAAAAAAAAATAAATTAAAGCCAAATTAATTAACAAGATATGTTCAATATGTTCGTGATATTCAACCGCATTCTCTTAGAAATATGAATGATTTTAGATTACCAAATTTTTAAACAGACAGAGTTCAAAACTCTTATATATAAAGGTTTTAAGATTTTTAACCTAATGCCTAACCATGTTAAATCTGAAAGTAATATTAATACATATAAAAAAGTATTGTAGAATTTGTGAGACTAAAATATTAAAAATGTTAATGTAAGAATAATTTTAAAAATTATAAAATAATTGTTATCTAAAGCTTATTAATATGCTAATAAATACTCTTCTATCTTTCTCTTTTGTAGGGGCATGGGCCCTAATTAGGATAAGGTGGTGGAACTGTGCCTTAATGCGGATCGTTGTTATCTCTCGCTGACTTCTCGAAAGCGACAGCGAATCCACACCCATCAAGGTGGCATTTCCCATAATAGAAATTACAGTTTTCTGTCTTTCTCAGGTCCGATCCATCGCATTTCCTGAAGAGCTGTTATATCAGCGTTGAAACTGGCGAGAGTTTCGGCTAGCTGTTCGGCTTTACGTGGCATGTTAAGTGTTCGCATGTTCCATATGCAAATACGTAAATCGTTGTCCGTGTTTCGTTTGTCAACCGAAGCATTTTAAGCATTTTTCATCACATCATCTTTTTCTTTTCATGACCGGCTTGTAAGGACTGTGCATGACGTATAGATCGTGTTAGTGGTTGGATCTTCAGGGCGTAGCCTTCCTCCTGCTCTTAGTTCCTGAGAAGAGAACTCAGGTATCTACAACCTGTAGATCCAATGGATCCAACGCTCGTCGTTAGTTCACCTTTCGACTATCTAGCGGTCTCCGAGTGGAGGTGAAGATGCGATTTTGCCCAGCCAAAGAATAAAACAAGACACATTATTTGCACACGCACATTGGCATCTATTCTCTTCTACTCGTATAATTTTGTTTCATCACCACCACCAACACGCTTTACCTACTTCTACTTGTACGATTGCTTCATTATGGCTATACGAGCAAAGATGCAAGAACACGAAGTATGACGAACAATCCGAAGAATGAGTCTTCGTGTTATAACCAAACTGTGTGAAGAGAAAAGAAGGGGGCTATACACCATAGAGACAATACTATAAAGAGGCTCATATTGTATCTTCTTTTGATTTTGCATACAAGCTACACATGTCATCAGTGTCTTTTTTTTTTAAACATTTATGCGTAAAAAACGCATACATAAAGAAAATTCCGACTTGCACCTCCTACCACACCAATTTTTCCGCCATGATTGTACACACTAGAATTATTAAGTTGAGATAACACTTCGAAGTATTGCATTACATTATTTCCAGATAAGTGCTTTTTTTTAATTACGTATTTTATTTTTGTTTACACACTATGTTACCACGAGAATCAATAAATTGTTTTTTAAAACTACTGAAATTTTATCAGAAAAACCTTGCAACGGACTGCAGACAAACAAAAATATGACTGTGAGAAATAATAGAGATTATGTTGATTAAAACTTAAATTAATTTATTATTTATTTGTTATAAAACTTATATCACAACTTATATTATATTTTACGTGCTACGCGTTTTGCAAATTAAATTTCCATCTTCTGGCACTAATTAACTAAAATTAATCACACTTTATGCATTACTGCCTGAGCACAATAATGGTGTGGATGCAGCAAAAGTACGTAGCACTGTCAAAGTCAATGTCAAAAAAAGTAGCTCACTAAGTTGTATACACGAATGTAGCACTGAACTCAAACAAAAATCGTGTATGCCATTTCTTTTGTTGTTTGTTTGCAGAGCAGCACGTTCATGAAGTTGGAGTCGAGTCGACTTGTACTTCAGCTACTTTCTGTGCTGCAGCTGCAACTTCAAATTGTAAGTGCAACGTACTACTGCTGTAGCTACAACGGGATCGCGACTTTATGCAGAGTGAAAAGAGCTAGAAAGGACAAAATCTATAGAAAAAAATATAGAAAAATAAAACCCTGAAGTAGAAAAAATCTAGAATGTGGAAAAATCTAAAATGATGGAAATCTAGAATATTCTAAATTAAATCTAAATTTTCGGTTTTCGAGATTAAGTATTCTAGATTTTCGGTTTTCTAGATTTTTTCTTTCTAGATTTGTTTGCTCTAGATTTCTTTCTAGATATCATGGTAAACCCAGCTGCAGCTACATTATTGTGCTAAGGCAGGTAGTTAGAAAACTTCATGAAAGTAAAACAAAAGGAACTTAAACCTGCCATATGGTCATTATATTTAAGTTACTGGCCAGCAAGTAAATTCGTATATTATGTTAGTTCATCAAATCCTCTTTTGAATTTGCCGTTATGAGACTTGCATGCCAGTAGCTGCTCAAGAGGCACCCGGGTTAGATGATGTTGGTGTGTAGTAATTTGTATCTGAAAGCATTTTTTATTTAAAAAAAATCTATGTGCTTTTTTGATCAAAATCTTCAAATCACACACACTGAAAACTAAGGGCCAATTGTTGAAATTAGCAAATAAAAGTCAATCAGAATTGCTTTCAAACGCACAATCTTATTCGCATGTAAGTAAAACATAAACCGGTTAGGAAACTATTTTTCATGAGCCAGTTGGGCATTTGAATGAAAATAAACAAAACTATTGGGTGGCTTGCAACTTTTCTTGCACCGGTAACGAAAATTGGTAGGAACTATAATATTTTTCATTCGCGTATGGGAATTAAGCATGGAGAATTGGGATCCGTGTGTAAACCTTCCCAATCGCGAAATTTCAACTTATACAGTTACTGGCGGTTTGTCTATTCTTAATTCATTTTAAAAATTCATCCATAATTTTGAAACAGATGAGCTGTAAAAAAACAATCTAAAGATTAATCGGCCCCTAGTGCAGCCCTGCCTTAAGAAATGTTAAGTGCGTCTTCTCCATTGAGTAGCTTCTTCGAACTCGTTTTCGTTTTTTTTTGTGGTGGAGGTGAATTTATGAATATTTATTTTTATTGCCCCTTCATTTTCAGAAGATGTAGATAGAGATATCCGACTCGGAACCACTCGAAGAAGAAGATGGATTTTTTTCAGATTAGCTTTTTACCATTGTTATTAAAATACTGGGCCCCATCATGGTAACGGATCGGAGAATCCTACGACCGGGGAAATGTTCCGATCGGAGCATTTATTGTGTTCATGGTAACCGAATCGGAAGAGAAATACAAATGCGTACCAACGCGCATACCATGGCATGAGGAAAGCAAAAAAATAAAGTATGAACCTCCTGTGTAGTCGAATAAAACTGCACAGCGCAGCTGTATTTTTAGGTGATGAAATACATAACACAAGCAGAAAGCCTCAAACAAAGGAAAAAGAATAAAAAAACAAATACACAAGAAATTAAATATAGTTTGTATTTTTTTTATTAGATACCATCCGACAAAGGTCTGCAAGTAATTTGCTGACGGAGACTATCGAGAGAAATACAAATGTATGTATGTATGTTTCTCTTGATTTCAATTCAAGCTTTCTTTTCATGCGCATATTTGTTGTAAGTATCCTTGTTGAAGCCAGTCGGTGTGGACGTGCGCAAATAATAAAAGTTGTTTTTGGGTTAGGTACATGACATATTATCGTGAGTCTATTTTTACTTGCGATTATGGGTACTATAAGGCAAGTTATGGATTCGTGCAAAAAAAAAAAATTGAGATAACAATCACACATGACATTACGATGATGAAGAAGTCGAAAAAAGTGGGTCTGGAAATTCCGTCCGTCTGTCTGTCTGTATGTCTGTTCGAGCCTCTGGAGGCTGAACGGATGGGCCGATTTGCTTCAAATTTGGTATTTAGGATTTATTTGGCCATCCGGAACATATTTTTAATTTTTGCTCTAGGTCCAAAAATAACGGCACCTGCCATACAATCTTGAAGACAAAAATTGATTTTCTCAAAAACGGCTCTAACGATTTTGATAAAACTTTCAGAATGCTATTTTTGCAAGAAATCTATCTTTTGGTTTGAATTTTTTTTTCAAAATTTGTCTAATAACGGTACCTCTCATAGAACTAGTATTTTCAAATCAAATTTTCTCGTAAACTATACATTCGATTTCAACAAAATTTTGGCCACAGGAAGTCATTTATAATTTTATTAATATGGGATTTCAAAATTTTCAAAGACTTTTTTTTATTTTTTATAATTTTTTCAAAAAAATTTTTGGTTTTCGAAATATGTTGGAAACGGGTACATTGATTTTTTTAAAAACTATTTTTCAAATGTAAACTACAGATTGCCATATATTTGCATTCTCAAATAAATTTCAAAATATTTTTTGAAAAAGTTTTTCAAAAATAACCTTTTAAAAAAAAAACTGGTCCAACGATTTTCAATATTTTTTTTCCTAGATTGACGTATAGCTTTGAAATTTTATTGCATACAACAAGGAACAAGTCTGTAAAAAGCCCAAGATGAAACTATAACAGATTCGTCCTTTTCGTCAGAACTGATGACATTTCGATTCAATTCGATTCCACAACTGTTGATTTTGCATCTTCATTGCACTCATGTGATCCAGACGGTGAGGTAGAGTGCGGTTATGTTTAGGGCTCGTTTACTGGCGAAGAATTGATACAATGCTTGCCCTGCCAAAAATAGTATCACGTAGATTGCTCTGGGGCAGAATCCAATAATTTTATTTGTGATTTCTGAACATGAAATTAAATTTCATTATGTATTTCATTTTGTATTTTCATTTTGAGTTTTTTTTATTTTTTATATATTGAATGAAGTGTAATATTTTTTTTAAGTTTTTCTTTTGTTTTTTAAATAGTATATAATATTTTTATAAACCTCAATTCAAAAGACTAATTGTTTCGTTATTAAAAATGAGTTTATGTTTTGATATTCCATAATCGGTACACTTCCTCTACGTTTATTTTGGGGCAGGGACATAACTCCCTGGGACATAAGTCCATAATGGACTTATGTCCCACTCGGGTGGGACATAACTCCATAAATCGATTATGGACTTATGTCCCACCTTAATGGGACATAACTCCATAGTTTTCCCTTGAAAAGTGGGACATAAGTCCATATTTTTTTTTTCGAATAAAACTAAAAATTGATAAAAAAAAGGAAAGAAAAACACATAATTGTTAAGCAAATTGATAACATTTTATTGTAAACAAAACACTTAATTCATAGTTGAAAACAATCAAAAAAAAAAAAAAAAACAAACAAAAATTACTAATAAACGTTATTGACAATTATGGAATATCGAAATATGATAGTGCAAAACCGTTTTACAAAAACACGGTATTGGAAAACACTTTCAGTTACACCATATTCCAAGCACCAAAAATATTGAACCTCCTTGAATCTCTGCCACAGTCAGAACGACATTATTTAATGGATGCAACTTTCAGTGTTGTCCCAACTTGTGGATGAAGGCAGTTGTTAATTATTTACATTGCCTATTCAGAACATGTAAGTACAAAAATTAATGTGCAGAATTCGAGATGAAAAAAAAAAAAAAAAAAAATAAAAGAAAACAAATTGCAAATTCACTTGGAATTCGCGCGAATTTTTACTTTTATTTTCTTGGTCTCTCGAAAAACTAATAATTAAAAAAAAAATTGGTTTTTCGAAAGACCAAGTTTTTTTTTAATAATTCATCTATTCCTTGCTTAGTTTTTCGAGAATAAAAAAAAAAAACTAAGTTTAAAATCCAAGTGAATTTGCTATTTGTTTTCTTTTATTTTTAATTTTTTTTTTCTTTCATCTTCAATTGTTTCACTATTCATTTCACCTTTATTTTGACGCGTACGATTCAAGACAAGAAAACCAACTAAAGTTCTTTCAATGATACCGCGTGTTGCATTGAATTTAACAAGTGGTTACAGTTTTAAAGTACAGTACTTTCTTTCTAAATAAAAAATATGAAGTGGGACATAAATCCAGAACTTTTTTTTATGGACTAATGTCCCATTAAGGTTATGTCCCACCTTAATCGATTTATGGAGTTATGTCCCACGGGGCAGGGAGTTATGTCCCTGCCCCGTTTATTTTGTGTGTGTTCTTCTTGTTACTAAAAACAAAAATTGTGTTGTCAACAACAAACAAAATGTCAAAAAAAAAAAAAAATACGGCATCGTTGTTTGTTGTTGTTTCACACGGACAAGGCCGTCTTTACCCTTTTGGGGGCCCTGGGCACTTTTCGAAAATGGGGCCCCTGTATGATTATATAAAAATGTTATATTGTGCAATAAAAATATGCAGAAAAAATCACATAACTTTGAATTAATATTTATTCTTTTAATTTTTAAATAAATAATATTTATTATTAAATTGCTTATGCCATTTCGTTTGTTGTTGTTTTGCAGCGCAGCGCGTTCATGAAGTTGGAGTGGAGTTGACTTGTTGTTGACTGCAACTTCAAATTGTAAGTGCAACGTACTACTGCTGCAGCTACACTATTTTGCTAAGACAGTTAGAAAATTTCATGGAAGTAAAACAAAAGAAACTTAAACCTGCCATATGGTCATTATATTTAAGTTACCGACCAGCAAGTAAATTCGAATATTATGTTAATGCATCCAATTCTCTTTTGTATTTGCCACATACGTGCCTTGCACCCGGGTTAGATGTTGGTGTGAAGTAATTTGTATCTGAAAGCATTTTTATTTTTAAAAAATCTATGTGCTTTTTTGATCAAAGTCTTCAAATCACCCACATTGAAAACTAGGGGTCAGTTGTTGAAATTAGCAAATAAAAGTCAATCAGAATTGCTTTCAAACGCGCAACGTGTTATGCATATACAGCGCATGTTGTGCCAAAAAGCTAGAGCGAGGTGGAGACAAGAAAAAAAAATCGTCTATTTCCCTCCGTTTAGCCGGGAGGGGCAATTTTCTAAAAACATGACTTAAATTTGAAAAAAAATTATTCAAAAATAACGGTAACTCCTACAATACCACGCTTAACCTTTTTGTGAAGCCAAAAACTTATTATTTTAATTGTAATTTTAAATGAAGTTATTCTGTTGAACCGTTTTCAAAATATTAATTTTCAAACTCTAAATTTTGAAAAAAAAAAAAATTAAAAAAATTATTTTAAAACTATTTTTTTCAAAATTTTACGTAATTAAGTATTATTTTTGTTCTCAGAATTCAATGCTCCCATTAATTTAAAATCCAACACTGAACACCGTATGGCTCTATGACTTTTTGTTGCCAAGGTATTCAAAAATAACCGAACCTACTTCTTCACAAAAACAAGAAAATCTAGCCTTACGGGATGGCACAAGTGATCATTTAGCCAATTTTTTCGTGTTTTTGTGAAGAAGTAGGTTCGGTTATTTTTGAATACCTTGGCAACAAAAAGTTGTAGGGCCATACCGTTTTCAGTGTTGGATTAAAAATTAATATGAGCATTGAATTCTGGAAACAAAAATTATACTTAATTACGTAAAACTTTGAAAAAAATTAGTTTTAAAATAATTTTTTCAAATTTTTTTTTTCAAAATTTTGAGTTTGAAAATTAATATTTTTTAAACTATTCGTTAAAACAATTTAATTTAAAAACGAAATGAAAGAAAAAATTGTTGGCTTTCCAAAAAAGTATAACACGGTGTTGTAAACAAAGCCGTTGATTTTTAATATTTTTTTTTACGAAATAAGTCAATTTTTCAGAAAATTGCCCCAGGAGGGGCATCATTTTGAAACAGATGAGCTGTGAAATAGCATTCTAAAGAACAAATATCGATCACTTTTCCATTGAGATTAATCGCTCCCTAGTGCAGCCCTTCCTTAAGAAATGTTAAGTGTGTCTTCTCCATGTTCAGCAAAGAAAGTACGAATTCTGATCATTATTTATGCATCTAAAATTGTATCGAAATATTTTTACTTGCGATTATAGGTACTATAAGGCAAGTTATGCATTCGTCGAAAAAAAAAGTTTTGAGATAACAATCAAACATGACATTACGATGATAGCGAAGACGAAAAAAGATGGTCTAAAAATTCTGTCCGTCTGTATGTCTGTCTGTCTGTCTGTCTGTCTGTCTGTCTGTCTGTCTGTCTGTCTGTCTGTCTGTCTGTATGTAGACCTACAGCCCAAACGGGTGGGCCGAATTGCTTCAAACTTGGTATATAGACTTTTTTAGGTATTGTACAGAAAGGAAATTGAAATTTTTTTTTTAGCTCAAAAAATAACGGTACCTGCCATACAACCGTTACGTTAAAGCTTATTTTTCTCAAAAACGGCTCTAACGATTTTTAATTAAAAAAATCAGTGTTGCTTTTTAGGTACGACCAATCATATGGCTGAAAAAAAAGTTTAAAAAAATGGCTAAGAACGGTACTTTCCATAGGACCGTTTTTTTTGCTTTCGACTATCTCGAAAACGATTCAACCGATTCTTTCGAAATTTCACACACATATAGCTGTAGGTAGCTCAATTTGTATTGCATACCAATATTTTTGAAAAATATTTTTTTGTATTTTTAAAAGCATTTTTAAAAAAAAAATTTAAAAAATTAATATTTTGAAAACTGCTTATTAAATTTTTTTTTTAAAATTTTAAATAAATGTATTTGCTGAATACCTATGAACTGGCGTTTTTGAATTTTTTTTGAAAATTTTTTTCAAAAAGTTTTTCAAAAAAAACTTTTTTTCTCAAAAACTGCTCCACAGATTTTTATAAATTTATTCTCATAAATTCAAATTTATCCAAGAAATAAAATGGCGTACTTTTTTTTCAGCTCAAATTAGTTTAAGTATTTATTTAAGAATTTTGAAAATTTTATTTTTATTAAAATCTCAAGCCCCTAAACCACTGTCACTCATAAGAGCAAGTTCGTGCGACCCAGTCGTGCATTTTATTTTTCTTGATAATAGACCAATAGAGGTTAATTGATATTTCAGCAATTTGGGGGCCCCTGGTGATTGCGGGGCCCTGGGCCCGGGCCCAGTGGTAAAGAGGGGTCTGCACACGGATAATGAATACAATAAAAAAAGAGACCACTAAAATCGTGGCTAGGGGAGGATTGGAACGTAGTAAAGATTGGACTCTTTTTATATATATTCTCTTTGCTATACATAGCATACCATACTTACCTATAATGTTATTTCTATCGAGCGAGTAGACAGAATTGAATCTGTCTAGTCGTTCGTTTGTTTTAAAGCTTATTCTTAGTTCGAAGTTTGCCAAATGAGCCACGCTATAGTGACAGCATATCCGAAAACGAAAAGCAGTATTTTCTCATTTTTTTCTTTGGAATCGTTTTCTTTGTTCTATTTGTGTTACTTATTTATATTATTTCTATGGTTGTGCTGAGCTGTGCTTGTGGTGTTTGTGTGGCTGTGCTGTTTTTGTTTTGTTTAGTGGATCTGATCAAAGAAGACATATGAAGAGAGTGTAATGTAGGCAGACATTTTCATTTTGCCTACAAGCTGATTTGACAGATAACCCTTAAATTTTTTTTTATAATCACTTATAATCACTCAAAGGGATATTAATACCTTAATAATGAATTACCATGTGCGAGCGAGGAGAGAGAAGGAATAGAAAGATAGGAAAGAAAGTTGCTACAGTGGTTAAGCAACCAAGCACTTTATCCACTGTACCATTGCCACCCGCAGCTTGAAAGTGTGCGTAAGATTTCGCACACAATCTTAGCACTCAAGAGATTCACTACTTACCACTAAACTGGCAGGTAATTTAAAAATTTGCTTAACACAAGTTGAATACCTATCTGATCGAAAGCTTTTTCGAAATCGAGAGCTAGGATAGAAATGTGGTTTCTTGCAGACAGAGCGTTTGATATTACTTAATCTAAGTGAAGGAGAGCGTCTATACAACCTCTTTTTGGTTTGAAAGCTACTTGTTTTAAGCTTATTAGTGTTGGGGACAATGTAAGAGCTCTAAATTACGAAGATGATGAGCTCCTCTGCGATAATTAAAACCTATACATGAAAGAAGATCGAGTGAGTCCAAAGATCCCGTTAAAAGTTGGTGAATAAAAATATTATCATTATTAATACGCCTTTGTGACAAAGTTTGAATCTGTAGAAGTTGAATCCGGTGTTCGTAAGGTGCGAGGTTGTAAGGATCTGCCCAGAAGAGACCCGTTAAAGCAAATCGAATAAAATTACGCTGAACTGCCTCTATCCTCGATTTATGAACTTCGTAGAAAGGAGGCCATACTTGTCATGCATATTCTAGATGGGGGCGAACATGACAGTTATACAAAGCTAATGTTACATAAGGATTTTGAAATTCCTTCGACCATCTTTTAACAAATCCCAACATGGAGTTAGATTTTTTAACAATAAAGTTGATGTGTTCCGTGAAATTTAAGTCTGGGCTAAAGTTTTTCGCCAGATCTTTAAAACTAAAAACGCGATTCAAAACTTGTAGTGAAATGTAATAGTCGTGTGTGTGTACTTGGTACCCGCTTCCTTGAAAATGACATTGTCTTACATTTCGCTGGATTCAGGCTCAAACAATTCTTGCTACTTCAGGTAGCAAATCTGTCGATGTCGGCTTGCAATTCTACGCGGTCATTAGCTGAGTTAATAAATTTGAAAATTTTCATATCATCAGCAAAAACAAGGATCTCACTAGAATACACGAATTTACGTCATTGATAGTGAGTATAAACAGTAACGAACCAAGATGGCTGCCTTGTGGGACTCCTGATTTTGCTGGAAAAGGGTTTGAAAACGAATTTCTGAACTTAACTATGTATTATCTGCTTCTTAGATATGAACATACCCAATTAACAAATCCTACATTGAAACCTAGAGCTTTCAATTTGAAAATGATGATTTCATGAGAGAATTGGTTAAAAGCTTTTGAGAAATCTGTGTAGATACAATCCAGCTCATATCCACTCTCTAATGCCCTTGAGCACTTGTTCATAAAGGTTAATAAGTTTGTGACAGAAGACCGCTTCTGCATGAAGCCGTGTTTTAGATGGCAGATTAAATGTATGCAGAAAAACGTTATACTATCACAAACTACTTGTTCGAAAAGCTTTGGAATAGAAGACAGTTTAGAAACTGGTCTGTAGTTGGTGATATCGGACTTATTACTTTTTTTGAAGACGGGAGTAATGAATGAATCTTTCCATACTTGAGGAAATTTACCGGAAAAGGAATTGCAACGGAAAAGCTAAAACGGAGGAACATTTTTTTTAATATTATAGGAGGAATGCCATCAGGACCGGGAGAGTAATAATCTTTCATCTATGAATGATAATGCAAAACTTTATCATTATCAATTTGGATGTTGTTAAAAGTGGCTTGGAGAAATCACGGAAGTAGTCAAAGAAATCAAAGTCTATATTGACAGGATTTTCAATAAAGGACTTACTGAAATGCTTTGCAAACGCATTGCATATCTCAGGTGAGCTTGTCAAAGCGGAATCTTTGAAAACAAAAATCACTGGATACCCATCAGACTTCTTCTTTAAATTGACAAACTTCCAAAATCTCTTTGGATCAATCTTCAACGAAATTTCCATTTTCTTCACATATACTGCATATAGGTTTCTGGAAAGTAAATTAAACTCTTCAAAAAGTGCAAGGAACACATTTTGATCAAAAATTGAAAGACTTTAAATGTAAGACTTCCAAGCCTTATTCAGTTCGTTGCGTAGAGGCTTAAGCTCTTTCGTGTACCACGGATGGCTGGAGTTGATATTTTTAGATATCTTAAGAGGAATTGAGTTTATCAAGCAGCTATTGAAAATTTCGTAGAATTGAGTAACTGCGTCGTCAATGTTAGAGCAAACATGAATACTCGAAATATTAGAAGCTCTCAAATTGCCGTAAAGTAATTGAAAGTCAGCTTTACGGAAATCAAGTGAGTAAGAAGAGTCTTCGGCATTACTGTTATTAAATAAATTGCTGCTCATATCAAAAAATATATCCAATGGAGGATGGCAGGAGTCTACGTTAGAAATGGCAGAGGTAGAGTCTACCACTACCGTACTAACAGCGTCAGAAGAAAAGACTAAATCGAGAATTCGATTTCTACAATTATTAATACAGCTTACTTGCTGTAAGTCAGTAGATGTTATGTTGTCCAAAAGAAGAACTTCCTGTTGCGAATAAGTTAAGGCAGCTTCTAGATAGGTCTCGTCTTCAGAAGGGGTCCACGTAATGTTAGGTAAATTGAAGTCACCCAACAGTAAAATGGTGCTATTTAAACTGGCAATATCAATCATATGATCAAGAATTAACGAGAGCGAAAACTGACGCAGAACTTTTCGGTGGAATATAAACATTAATCATAAAAAGATCATTTGATTGAAAAGAAACTTTATCACAAATGAGTTCAATTGAAACATTAAAGGGAAAAGAGACAAGGGAAGATGAAATGCAATTACGAACAGCAATTAATACACCACCGCTTACTTCCTTCGGCTTCAGAGGGTAATTGATTTTTCTATTATGTCCTTTTCACATATGGTAAGATTTTATTCAACGTGCTTGACAATGCACTTTTCCTATGATAATATATTATTGTAGATCTAATCGATTTTTAACATAATATCGTTTTGAATGATGTAAAAAGTATGTTAACAATTGATTTGAAAATTGATCCAATAGTTAAAACGTTTGATAGAAGAATTTATGTCATAGTTTGTTCTAGTATATAATTTCGTAATAAATGTTAATGTTTCAAATGGAACAATTTAAGAAGTGATAGACTATAGCAAGCAATGTTTTTATTTTTCGAAGAACTATACCACGTTTTCGTTAGTGCCGAAAAGGGCACGAGTACGATAACTGAGGCGCCAATATTTAATAACGGTTTTATGTAGAGGCGTCAAATGCAAGTATTTTTTACTATGGGAGGGGGGGTCTAGCTCGCCCCGTTTAGTAGGTAGGGAATGGAAAAATAAATATTAAAAAACAACGGCAACACTTAAAATACATTACTATAACGGTTTTAAAAGCCAGAAGTCTGTTCTTTAATCCTACATTTAAATTAAATTACTCGTTACAACAGTTTTCAAAATATTCGCATTCAAACTCGAAATTTTGATAAAAAAACGTAAAAAAATATATTGAAACCAATTTTGTTCAAAATTGTGAAATGGAAAATAAATTTTTTTTCTGTGATCGATGCTCCAATAAATTTTTAATCGAACGCAAAAAACCAAAAGCTTTTATGTCTTCTAGTTCTTGTGAACATTGAAAATTACTTGAACTACTTTTTTATGAGATTTTTATTTTTGGTATTTACGGTGATCTAACTTTAAGGATTAATCAACAGTACCCGAGTGGCCCGCTTCGCGGGATCTAGGGATTTTAACTCCCCTTTCGGGCTGCACGCCTCAATATCCGCGGACATAATATCCGCGTCAAAATATCCGCGACGCATAATATTAGGGTGTATAAACAATGACCTAGGTAAGGGGGCATGCTGTACCCCTGCTTTTTTTTGTTTAATACTGCCGTTGCCCTGGATTTTTCTTAAATTGTTATTTTGGTTTGTATACTTCTGCCGTTGCCTTGCAATTTGTTTTGTTTACTTTTGCCGTTGCCTCGGGTATTCTTTCATATTGACATTTTAGAAAATATTTGTTCAATTGTTTTCAATTAAGTTGCATTCGATTTGTTTTCACACAGAATTTGCAACCTAAATTTCACCCAAATGAACAAATTTCGAAAATTTGTTTTGTATGAGAAATGGAGTTGAATTTTTAAATTTGCTTCAAATGTCCTCTTTTGCTTTATTGAAAATGTAGTATTACTAAGGTTGAGAGATTAATTTTGTTTTATTTGTATTTGCCATTGGAAATTTAAGCCATTTTGAAGGGAAAACTTCTTCAGGCGCGTTGAGCGTTTTTGGAGGGGAAAAACTTATAGGTTCGCGTCACAGACATGCTAATGCTAATAGTATATCTATAGCTATGAGTAGTTAGACTGGCGCACGCGCAGTAGCCTGTGTACACGTATACAGTAATACATTAAATATCTCTGACTGTATCATGTGCGCGTTGGACGTTTGGATGGGTATAATTTCATGAGTTCACGTCACCAACATGCTATAGCTATAATAGGAGTACATTTATATTCGTAAGTGGACCGTGTTGTACAAGTAAGGTTAAATTGGCAACGTGGAAAGTTCAGCGTTTGTATTTAAGTGGTTTTATAGTTTCGATGTTATTGTAATCGTTTAATTTACTGTTCAATATAAAAGTGAGTATTGAACATTTTAATGTTTTTATATAGATAAATGAATAATGAAAATGAAGAATTTATTTTCAAATATTTTCAATATTCATATCAATATTTCCTTATGGGACGATGCGGAGTGGTACCCTAAATAAGAAAAAACGTCCGTAACGTAAGATTGTCTTTATTATAATTTTTTTTTTGCTTAACTTGGGGAGTAAGCTGTTGAATGCAAGACGAGAGCGTTTGGTCGATGCGAATGGAAGGTGAAAGGGAGAAATATGAAGGTTAGTAAAGATAGTAAGAGAGAGAGAGTTACGTTTCGTTCGTATATTTCTATGGGAGCAAGAGAGACGGAGATGCGAGCACACATATTCCATTTTCTCTCATAGCCAGTTACGTTTCGTATATTTAAGACACAGTTGCACTGAAAGAGCAAGAACGACCAATGAGCGCACATTTTCTTTCTACAAAGTAAATTAGAATTATGAATGAATAATAACTGAAATGAGAGAGGCATGGAACAACAATCGATACAGTATCAACCACAGTAATTACTGATGTATCGGATAATGAAAATAAAGAATAAAAATTAAAAATCTGCTCAAAAATATTAATTTACCAAATCCAAAATAAATGTGTGTATGTATATGTATGTACATATATATTATATCCAACTTATATTATAAATGTGAATGTTGGTATTTTTGTATAATTGGATGTTTGTTGCTCAATAACTTCAGAACGGCCCGACGGATCTAGATGAAATTTGGCACAGAGATAGATTATAGTCTGGAATAGCATAAAGACTGCTTTTTATGCCGGGAAATACATGGTTCCTATGGGATAGCATACAGGAACCATGTTCTTTATAGAAATTGAAAACAATTGAATTTCAATCGAGCAGATATTTTATAAAATGTCAATTAAGTTAATAGTTTTCACTTCTATCGGCAGTCCTCATGACTGCCTGTTTTTTTTTATCTATTTTCATTGCTCAGATAAATATTGTGTTTTGAATATTGATAAACAAAAGATTTTGATTATAAATTTAGATAAAGCTAAAACTGCACTTTCATGCACCAGTCGAATTATTTCGTCTTCAACGCTCTCCACCAAAGTCGTTAGAACTTTTTATCAAATATCTAGGCAAAGTTATAAATATTTTATATGTTAATATTTAATATGTTTTGAAACAAAAAATATATGCAAATCGGTGACGAATAACATAAATAATTTTTGCGGCCAACTAATAATAAGATTTGACGGACGAAAACACATTTTAATGGCCGGTTATAGCGATAAGTAAAACGCACCAGTTAACATTTCTTTTGCAATATTTAATAATGAATGTGCTTTTAAACAAATAATATATGCAAATCGGTGACCAACAACATAAATTCAATTATTCTAGGATTTTTGTATATGTAGCTTTGAATTCCAATCAAACAATGCGATTAGTAGGACAGATTAATACAGACTCAAAAAATGCAAGAAGCGTTTCCATAAGCCAAACCATAACAACATCATGTCGGGAACAATAACTCTTATTTGCCAATTTTCGCCCAAAAATATGAATAGTTGAAGATGAGACGAATAATTTATGATGTCATTTGTAAACGGATTGGCTTAGGGAAATGCTTTTTAGCATTTTTGGACTCTGGATTAATATGTCCAACTAATCGTATTGTTTAATCGGAATTCGAAGCTACATATGCAAAGATCCTAGGACAAAAGTAGTTCCGCTTTAGGTTTGTCGGTATATTTTTATAAGACCTAAGTTAAACTACTTTTATTCTAGGATTTTCTTATATGTAGTTTTGAATTCTAAAAATACGATTAGTAGGACAGATTAATACAGTCTAAAAATGGAAGAAGCATTTCCATAAGCCAAAACCATTACAATATCATGTCGGAAACAATTACTTTTATTTGCCAATTTTCGCAAAAAAAAAAAAAAAATGTGAAGTTGAAGATGAGAAACAATTAAATGTCCTACTAATTTTAATAGATCAGCGAATTTAAGCATCGTTGCGCGTGGTTAGTAGTTAGATGGTGGACCGTCGAAACTAATAACTGCGAGCAGTTGGAATATGTTTGTGTGTTCTTCTATCTTCTGTTCTCTCGGCCTCTCTCTGTCGTATTACTGTCTTGTGTTGTCTTTAGCCGATGACCTCAGTTGCCAGTACTTGTAAGTGTGTCTACTTCGTCGATTCATCGACGGAGCAGATTTATATGTAATGTAATGTAAGTTAATTGCATTTTTTAATTGGAATTCGAAGCTACATATACAAAAATCCTAGAACAAAAGTAGTTCCACTTTGTTTGTCGGGATATTTTTTTAGAAGACCTTAAGTGAACTACTTCACACATATCCATTTCGGCGAGGTGTGAATACAATCTCTGTGTCAATGGAGAAGTTGGCAGGGAACTAGTATATTGTGTCTAGAAAGTTTGTAAGTTCTCCTAGAGATTCACGGCCTCGCATGTATCTGAAGAATGAAGAGATTTTTGAAGCATTTAATAGTTTGGACAAACGCAGGATTTACAGTGGAATACTACCGAACATTTGGGCAATGCTGATACTGCTCGGTCTCGGTCGATAATTCCTGGATGTGGAATTCGATTTTATCACGGCGAAAATCATAAATAATTATAATAAGTGATTTATTTTGAGAACAAAACAAATAATTTCTAAAATTGCTTACTCACATCTGTCATCAAGCAAAAAAAAAAATACGTACATATTTTTTGGATTGCAATTTACCGCAGTTCTTGTCAATTTCAAAATTCACACATTTGCCCTTAAGAAGAGTTTTTGTAGGAAGAATTAATCTTAAAGTGGGATTTTGAAGCTTATTTCTAAGCTTAGTCTTATTAAATTGAATTGCTGAAAATAATCTTTCAGTCCAAGCTCATGTGGTAGGCAAAAAACAACAGAAATAAGGATTTTCATTTTGGGAAACATTTCAGTTTCATCGCTGAACTTAATATTTAAAACATCTTTCCAGAACCGCTGCACATTTTCTGTGGAAATATCTTTTAAATTCATGTTTCGAAGAGATCTGTATTCAAGGTCGATTTCCTTCCATTCTTTTTCCGTTAAAATACTGGCAAAATATTTAGACAGAGGCCCAAGAGAACTAAACGTTTTGTTTTTTTAGTGATGCTGGGCTTATGAACTTAAGAAGTTTAAAAACTTCACTCTCATTATTAAAATCAAAACGTTTTAGGGTCTCCTTGCACGATTTTATCAGAAAGTTTCTGCAGTTATCTCTCAAATTATATTTTTCAACTTGATTTAAATCAAAATTTTCCAATTTCATAGATAACTGTGACCCCAAATACAAAGCCCCCATTATTATATCATATAATATATGGATTTTCAAATCTTCGGACTGCATTTGCAAATTAAGTTTTGTTAATAAAGGCAAAGAAAAGTTCAAAAAATCCAGGTAGAGTATTGTGGATGGTTTTTAGGGTTCCGTACCCAAAGGGTGAAAACGGAACCCTTTTACTGAGACTTCGCTGTCCGTCTGTCCGTCTGTCCGTCCTTCACAAGGCTGTATCTCATGAACCGTAAAACTTAGACACTTGAAATTTGGACAGATGATGTATTATTGTGTTCCCTATAACAACAAACACTAAAAACTAAATAAAATAAAATATTAATGGGGGCTCCCATACAACAAACGTAATGTTTTGCTCGTTTTTGCTATGTTTGTCCGTCCATCACCAGCTTGTCTCTTTTCTTCTTCAGAAATTTCTTGAAGTCTGGAATTTACAAATATATCTGTCTCTGTTAGTTCTTCTTTTTGCTGATTTGCGACTTTTCCTTCACTCACACAAACAGCTTTACCTACATGTAAATTCCAGAAATTCTATTAGAAGAAAAGAGGCAACCTATGTATGCTTTGAGAGAATCTAATACCGACTTGTTGATTGTGGTTTGACATTTGTTTTTTTTTCTATTTTTTTTTCTATTCGAATTCGAATTCGAACACGAATAGAAGAGAACTTAGCTTTAAAAGCATACATATGTTGCCTCTTTTCTTCTAAAAGAATTTCTATAATTTACATGTAGGTAAAGCTGTTTGTGTGAGTGAAGGAAAAGTCGCAAATCAGCAAAAAGAAGAACTAACAGGGACAGACTTCAAGAAATTTCTAAAGAAGAAAAGAGACAACCTGGTGATGGACGGACAAACATAGCAAAAACGAGCAAAAAATTACGTTTGTTGTATGGGAGCCCCCATAAATATTTTATTTTATTTAGTTTTTAGTATTTGTTGTTATAGGGAACACAATAATACATCATCTGTCCAAATTTCAAGTGTCTAAGTTTTACGGTTCATGAGATACAGCCTTGTGAAGGACGGACAGACGGACAGACGGACAGACGGACAGACGGACAGACGGACAGCGAAGTCTTAGTAATAGGGTTCCGTTTTCACCCTTTGGGTACGGAACCCTAAAAACACCATGTTGAGAAAAAAAATTACTGAAATTTCGCAGTGAAATATTTGAGCAGGATTGGCAAAAGAAATCTTGGTGACAGTTTGTTTAGGAAAGATCGCGTAAAAATGTTCTCGTTTGTGTGAGTGAGAAACAGCTTTATCTACATGTAAATTCCAGTAATTCGAATTCGAATAGAAAAAAAAAATAGAAAAAAAAAAAAACAAATGTCTAACCACAATCAACAAGTCGGTATTAGATTCTCTCATAAAATAGTAAGGATTAAGGGTTTTTGAACGTATGTACGCCTTTCTTCTTTATTTTATTGTAAAAAAAAAACACTATGCTGAGAAAAATAAAATGCACGACTGGGTCGTACGGACTTGCTCTAATGTGTTAAAATGGTCTTGGGTGCTTGAGATGTTGGAAAAAAGCGTTGAAAAAATCATATGAAATTTTATAAATCACTTAAAAATCAATACCTAAAACGTTTTTTTGGAGAAAATGAAGTAAGCCATCAGGTTTTTATTACGTTTTTGAATTTTTACAAAAAAAATTTTCAAAATCGTTCGACCAGTTTTTTCAAAAAAACAGTTTTTTTTGAAAAACTTTTCGAAAATATATTCCAAATTTTGTTTGAGTATGCCAACTTCTAGCACTTTGTAGTTTTAATCAGAAAAATAAAATTTAAAAAATGTAGATTAAACCGTTTTTGGAAAAAAACAAAAATTTAAAAAAAATTTGTAAACTTTTTTAAAAAAATCAAAAACACTTTTTTTGAAAAATTTAAGAATTTAAATTATTTCTTTTATAAAAGAGCTTCTACATTAAAAATTTCATCGAAATCCGTCAAGTGGCTTATGAGAAAATCGGATTTCAAAAAACCGGTCCTATGGGAGGTGCCGTTATAAGACTTTTCCTTAAAAATCTATTTCAACCAAAACATAAAGTTTGCACAGAAAACATAATTCAGAAAGTTTTATCAAAATCGTAGGAGCCGTTTTTGAAAAAAATTAATTTTTCACAAAAAATCGTATGGCAGGTATCGTTAGTTTTGGAGCTAGAATGCTAATTCCAAAAACCCCTCTGTAGGAAGTCATAATAATACTATCTACCAAGTTTGAAGCAAATCGGTCCAGCCGTTTAGGCTGTAGGTGCCGATACAGACAGACGGACAGACAGACAGACAGACAGAATTGTCGGACCCACTTTTTTCGACTTCTCTATCATCGTAATGATGTTTGATTGTCAAAAAATTTTGTTTCTTTTTTACGAATGCATAACTTGCCTTATATAGTACCTATAATCGCAAGTAAAAATCACTGAAATTTCTCAGTGAAATATTTGAGCAGGATTGGCAAAAGACATCTTGGTGATAGTTTGTTTAGGAAAGATCACGCCAAAACTGTTCTCGTTTGTGTGAGTGAGAAACAGCTTTACCTACATATAAATTCCAGAAATTCTTTTAGGAGAAAAGAGCCAACCTATGTATGCTTTTAAGAATAGAAAACAAAATAAGAAAAAAACGAATGTCAAATAAAGAACAAGAAGTCGGTATTAGATTTTCTTACCGACCAAATTTTAAAATCTTAAAAATTAATATACATAAATAATAATATCTTCTTATTAAAAAAAATTCTATATAGCTAATTGCTTCTTGCTGCTTATTCTTCTGCTGCTAATACTGAATCACTGAATTAATTATGAATTATTAAAACTACTGTTAATCCTAAAATATTAAATTAAACTTACAAAAGAAGTACTGGGAGGTCTCGATCCGATTTTAAAGAAGTTATTATTCATTTATACATACATACATATTTATTTTTGAGACATTAAAAATTAATTGTAAATTTAATACTGACTTCTTGTTCTTTGTTTGACATTCGTTTTTATTTCTATTTTGTTTTCCATTCGAATTCGAACACGAATAAAAGAAAACTGAGATTTAAAAGCATACATAGGTTGGCTTTTTTCTTCTTTGTGGATTTCTGGAATTCTTGAATTTACATGCATAGCTGTCCTAATCGCCTGTTACAATGAGAAATTTAAGCAATAAATGTTTATTGAATAAAATAAATATTTAAGGTGGCTCCCATACAACAAACGTAATTTTTTTTGCCGTTTTTATAGATAATGGTACGGAACCCTTCGTGCGCGAGTCCGACTCGCACTTGCCCGTATTATTCTAATGTGCGATAAATTTTTTCACATTGCTTTTTATTGACTGTTTCCTCCAAATAAGTTCCAGCAAAATAAAGAACTAGTGCGTGGTACTGCTCAATAAGTCTTTTAATGACCGCATGAAGAGGTAACCAACTTGTTTGTGATAGATGAAGCATTTTTTGTGGTTTAACATTACAAAATACTAGAAATTCTTTCAATATATTTTGACGTTTTGCACTACAATTGAAATGTGCGTATATTTCACGGCAGCATATTTCTATTACGCCCGGTATAAATCTTAAGGCATTATACTTGCTACTATGTGAAACGAATGGCAAACGCATCTCACTATAAACAAGTTGGGAATGACGTCTTTTAAGTATATTTTGAAACCGAATTGTGTTTCCCGACCATCACACTGGCGCCATCGGAAGCAAAAGCAACTAAATTTTTTTGGTATGGTATATCATTTGATTTAAAAAAATCTACAATTGTTTCAAGCATTGACTTTGCGTTCGTCTCAGGCACTTCCATTGAAGTTAAAAAGCTTTCATTTATTTGAAAATGTTCAACGTACCTTACTTACTTACTTACTTACTTACTTAAGGTGGCGCAGACAGTCCATTGTGGACCACGGCCTCAACCAACATTCCTCGCCAGCTAGGCCGGTCCCTAGCCAGTGGCCTCCAGTTGCGCACACCAAGTTGGTTGAGGTCGTTTACCACTTGATCGCGCCACCTTAGATGGGGTCTTCCAGAACTGCGTCGGCCCTCCGGGTTGGAATTGAAGACTCGTCGGGCAGGAGCGTTTTCGTCCATACGCTCCACATGACCCAGCCATCTAAGCCGCTGAATTTTCAGCTTCTTAACCAAGTCAATGTCGCTGTATAGCCCGTACAGTTCGTCATTGAATCTTCTCCTCCATACTCCATTGATACATACAGGCCCGAATATCACCCGAAGAATCTTTCTCTCAAAGCACCCCAGCCTGTATTCATCCGATTGTGTCAGTGTCCACGCTTCTGCCCCATACAGCAGGACTGGGATGATAAGGGTCTTGTATAGTGTCTCCTTGGTCCTTTGAGAGAGGGCTTTACTACTAAGATGCCTTCTTAGCCCGAAGAAACAGCGATTGGCAAGAGTGATTCTTCGACTGATCTCTTCACTGATGTTGTTCTGAGAGGTTATAGTGGAACCCAAATAGACAAAGTCCTTGACAACCTCAAAGTTATATCTGTCCATTGTGACGTTTTGTCCGAGCCTACGGTGATGATCTACTTCACCCGAGGACAGCATATACTTTGTTTTATCTTCATTTACAGCCAGACCCATTCGAGCCGCTTCCACTTCAATACTTGCGAATGCTCCACTGACAGCGCGCTTCGTTCTTCCAATAATGTCAATATCATCAGCATAGCCAAGTAATTGAACGGATCTAAAAAAAATCGTACCGCTGGTGTTGACATGCGAGTTGCGTACGATTGCCTCAAGAATGATGTTGAAGAGGTTACATGACAGCGCGTCACCCTGTCGTAAGCCTTTCTCGACATTAAATGAGTCGGTGGTGTTCTTACCAACCTTGACGGAGCAGCGCGAGTTCTCCATAGTCATCCTGCACAATCGAACGAGTTTTGCAGGGATGCCAAGAAGCGACATGGCTCTGTATAGCTCGTTCCTGTTTACGCTGTCATAGGCGACTTTAAAATCGATAAAGAGGTGGTGAGTATCGATCTGGAATTCTTGGGTCTTTTCCAAAATCTGCCGAAGTGTGAAAATTTGGTCGACGGTTGACTTACCGGGTCTGAAACCACACTGATAGGGGCCAATCAGTTCACGTGCGAAAGGGTTCAGACGTTCACACAGAATGGCCGACAAGATTTTATAGGCGACATTTAGGAGACTTATACCTCTGTAGTTGGCGCAGCTTAGAGTATCTCCTTTCTTGTGGATAGGGCACACAATGCTGAGGTTCCATTCGTCAGGCATACTTTCATCCGACCAGATTGTACAGATGAGTTGGTGTATGCTCCTCACCAAGTCATCTCCCGCTGCTTTGAAGAGTTCAGCCGTAAGGCCATCAGCTCCAGCAGCCTTGTTGGACTTTAGTTTAGATATTGCTATCCGAACTTCTTCTTGGTCGGGAGGACGGAAATTTTGTTCATCATCATCCAAATCGAATGGATCATTCTGCCTGACAGCGATTAGTTGGTTGTCTTCGCCGTTTAACAGTCTGCAGAAGTGTTCTTTCCAAATTCTCAGCACCGACTGTGTATCTACAACGACATTCCCACCCTCGTCTCTACATGCTTCCGCTCGGGCTTTGTAACCCTTGGACGAATGCTTTACCCTTTGGTAGAACTTTCGAACATTGCTTCTGCCGTAGCACCCCTCAATAGATTCAACCATTCGTTTTTCCAGTTCTCTTTTTTTTCTTCTGAAAAGCCGATGTTCCTCTTTCCTCTTTTGCTGGTACACCGCACGGAAAGCGCTCTTGGCAGCTCTAGTTCTGGCATTCAGAACTGCATGATAGGCTTCGTCTTTGGCCAAGTGTGCGAGCCTGCACTCATCATCAAACCAGGTGTTTCGTTGTGGTCGCCTAATGAAACCCAAAACGTCCGTGGCAGCGGTTTTGATGGCCATTTTGCAATGTTGCCACTGGGCCTCTGGGTTTGGCGCAGGCGCCGGGCTTGTCAAGAGATAAGAGGAGACATGATTGGCAAAGGTTGTGGCGGTCTCTTGCGATTGTAACTTCGCAACATCAAACTTTCTCACAGTGGATGTTCGATTCTGCGGTCTGGTGGAGATCCGCATTCGCACTTTAGCTACAACAAGGTAGTGGTCCGAGTCTATGTTGGCCCCTCGGAAAGTGCGGACATCCATGACATTGGAGGCATGTCTGCTATCAATCGCAATGTGATCAATTTGGTTGACGGTATTTTGATCAGGAGACCGCCAGGTCCCCTTGTGAATATTGAGGTGTGGGAAGTATGTGCTAGCTAAGATGACACTTCGCCCCGCAGCAAATTCGATTAGCCTGTGTCCGTTACCGGAAGTGTTGTCGTGCAGGCTATGCTTTCCGACTGTCGAACCAAAGTTACCCTCCTTTCCGATTTTGGCGTTGAAGTCACCAAGAATAAACTTAGTGTCGTACTTCGGGCATTCATCATACGTCTTCTCGAGAAGATCGTAGAATTCTTCTTTGGTCGTGTCATCTTTTTCCTCCGTGGGGGCGTGGACGCAGATCAGCGAGATGTTGCTGAATTTGGATTTAATGCGGATTGTGACAATGCGTTCGCTTATGCCACGAAACCCCAAGACTTCTTGCCTAAGCCTTCCTCTGATCACAAATCCGCATCCAAATAGCCGCTGGTTTCTTGTCCTGTAGCACTTGCCGTAGTAGATGTCACAGTTTTTCATCCTCCTTGTGCCTTCACCATCCCATCGCACTTCTTGGATGGCTGTGATGTCGGCTTTGACACCATCTAGGGCTTCCACTAATTGTTCGGCTGCACGTGGTCTGTTAAGGGTCCGGACATTCCACGTGCAGAACCGAAATTCGTTGTCCTTGTTTCGTTTGCTAGGGTCGTCATCAGTAGGGTCATCCATATCCGAGGCAATTAGTTGTTTCGGAACTATGAATTTTTTCACGTGGTAGGGAAGTTACCCCGACGCACAACCCCCAACCTGGGGGACCAGGCCCTATGCTGCTCTCCTTGGACAAAAGGAGCTGGAGAAAATCCAGAGTCAGTAACCCACTACGGGGATGTGAGAGCTACCGTTGGTCCTATATGGGCTCATCCGCCACCTTCTCTATTTCACTACCCTGACTAATAGTAGTGAAAGGACCCAAAGACCTGAGCTCCGAATATGTCGAAGTAGCTCAATGGGGTGCCTACCATATTGTCTGTAAGCGTCGCCGTTGGTTCACTTAATTGGAAGCTCATCCGCCGCTCGCTTGCTTTCTGAGGGGTTCGTACAGAATAAACTGCTACCCAACAAGAGAAACAGAGGAGTTTTATGGCAGGGCAATTATAGTGTTGCTATTTTTCTGTGATCAACACTCGCGCTTATAAGTTCAGCAAGTCAAGTCCGGGTGGACAAGACCAGTACCCGATGGCTACCACTTGGAGGTAAAATAAGCACAATTGATGCGTATGAGACAGTTGCAACGCTGGGCATCGCCATGTTGATACCAATCAGGGCCTACCCTATTCATACAGCACCCAGCCATCGTACAACGTACCTACACACAAAAACTAGGTTTTTTTTGGATCGATACTTGTAGATTCATCTATTATAATACTAAACATTTGATTTGATTTCTTAAAATTGAAATAAATCTTTGAAACCCATGTTCTCCAGTGGCGGTTTTAACAATAGCTGTTGCTTTAGTGCTGCATAAAGTCATGTTCTTTGCAGTTTCTGAATCATTTAATATTTTCTTCAGAAGTGCAGTTAGATGGTCAATAGAAGTGAAGGGAATGTTGTGCTCATTGGCGAACACACAAAGTTTTATTTCTGCTTCTTTCGTTTTTTGTTTACTTGGCTTTGTAATAAATGAGGACATTTTTGGCTGCTTACTTGATAATAAAAGACTGGCGTTGCGAATATGTTTTTGTGTCGGAGTATGTATTAGTAACTCAGATTTTGTAGGCGCTTGAGAAACATTGCACACTTTACAGAATGCACGAGTTTGAGAAGTTGATGTAAATGGTCCATTTTGGTCTCTTTCCTCGTTACACAGCCAGTTCTTAAATTCAGGCAATGTTTTTCATTGCTTGTTTCTTTCTTAATATCTTCTTCGCTGCTTGAATCAGATCACAGTTTCCTTCTTTTGTCTACAAAAATATTCATGTAATAAGAAACTTAATTCAAGAAAATATAAAGGAAAATAATTCACCCATTTTGCTGCAATTATTTTAAATTCCAAGTTTTCAAGATGAGAATGAGAGATAGAATGAAATAGATTTTACTGTTATATACAAATGTCAAAATGAATGAATGCATTCAGATACACAAAAATTCAAATTGAAACATTACATGGGCTATTTTCGAACATGATATACATTCAGATGTGCACTTTCAGTTTGATCTTCTACTATTTGAATTACCTTTCAAATTATTTCGTGTTGAAAATACGTTTGAATGTTTAATTTAAACAAAATTTATGTTTAAAATGGTTCATTAAATTTGTTTCCCCTTTTTGATTTTGTCCCCCTTTTTTTAAGCTTGTCCCTCGTTTTCCCCTTTAGGCAAATAAAATCGACAAAAATTGTGTTTTTCCCCGTAATCTGGGAACTCTGTTCTGGTGGTTGAGAATGAGAATTTTTACGCAGCTATGTCAGAGAAAGTTGATGTAGCGCATTCGAGTTTGCGTAAAATTTTGCAAGCAAATAAATAAATTTATGTGGAATGGATTTTTCAGGAAAGGTCGATATTTTTGAGTATTTTTTAAATAATAAAGGTACTAAGTTCTCAATTTTATCCATTGAAAATAAAATAATAATAAAAAAAAATTCAAAAGCCAGATCTCGATTTATCCAAGAAAGATGGAAAGCTTGTACAGAAGTTCCAACAAAAATGGTACACAAAATATGATTGGCTTCAGGAAGCAGAATTTTTTGTTTTCTTATCCGTGCTTTTTGTTTGGGCAGGATTCTCCATTTGGGAAAAGTGGTTTAAATTAAATTGAAATTTTTTGAGGCCAAAGCAAAAAAAAAAAAAAATAAGCTCAAAAGCTCACATTGTCAACGCCAAAAATATAAAAATTGTAGGTACTGTTCGAATCGATGATGAGCTAATTAGTGCGTGGAAATTGTCTGCTATTCAGTATAACCTGCAGACTGATAAAAATTGTGCTATTGTTTTTAGGCGATCGGACGTTGTTAGTTTTTTGGCTAGACAAGAACACGCCTTTATATGGAAAATGAAGAGAATATGGGGTCTCAAAGATAATAAAGATCTTGAACGACTCTCAGGGTTCTTTAATGTTTCATAAGACAAAACAGCTAAGGGTATAGCTAAAGTAATTGAATGTATTCTTGAAAAAGGAAAAATCAAAGAAAGACTGTTCAGCCAGACATATGATGGAGCACAACGCAGTGTTGGCAAGTAAGTTACACGAAGTAAGTTACTCGTTTAGTTACGCGTAACTAATATGAATTAGTTACGCCCAATATTTGGCGTAACTAATGTAACTAATGTAACTAAATCTAACTAACTATAACTAAATAAAACTAACTCCAACTTAATAATAAAAAATAAAAAAAATCACATTTCATCCTGAATCCCAATCGACTATTGACAAAATTCTTTTATAAGCAAGTGCAACGCCAACCTGGCAAGGAATATATATTGAAATTACTATGTTCCTGATGAAAAGGAAATCTAATAAAATATTATATTCTTGGAGCATACAATAGATTTTTACTTACATTTGAGTTTTTCCTTCTTTCTTGAGACTCCTGGACATTTCTTTGTTTATTGTGATTTATTTTTGTATGGTAAATTCAGATTTAATCCCAGATTTGGTCTCAAATTTAAGATTTAGCTCGCCCAAAGGAAATCAAACGAGATCTATTTTGTTTTATTATTTTGAAATTTGTTTTTGCAGAAATATAGTAATTTAAAAATGTATTCCTTGCTAGGTTGGCGTTGCTACAGCTGGCAGCTGGCCCAGCGTTGCCCTAAAACAGTGTAGTCAATCGTCATTCGATCGGGTTTGTGGACGGAACTTCTAAATTTCAATTTAACATAAAATGTGAGTTTTTGTATTTGAAAAATTCTATTAGTTATAGTTAGTTACATTTAGTTACAATAAGTTACATTAGTTACATTAGTTACATAAGTTACATTAGTTACGTGTAACTAATTAAAATTTCAAAGTTACGCGTAACTATCCAACACTGAGCACAAGGGAGGAGTTCTGCTTTTTGGTTCAAAACATATAAAGGGTGTTAAATTCTTTATATATAATTTGACTGCGTTTCATTCTTTTTTTGCCCTATTCACTTCATGAACGAGTGTGCTTAGAGTGAAGGCTTTTCTTTGCCTCATCCATCTGAAACAAGATGGAATAACTATTTTAGGGCTATGCAGACTATAAAAGCTCACCATGGTCATCTGTCTAAATCCTTTACATTTATTTAAAAAAAAAGGAGTTGGTTATTAACTCATATGGAACCAGATCTGGTCACAAAACGAAGTTGTGTCTAGGATGGCCTTTAAAATCTTAGATTACATAACAGTACAGCTAGAACTAAGGTTCGGTGACCTTAAAGAAATAGCATTCCTTGAGCTATTAGATCAGGACAGATTTGATCCCTATGACAAAAAATTCCCCAATAACCGTTATCAAATGTTCATAAGAAAATATAAAAGCTTTTTCGATGCCGGAAAATTAAAAAATAAACTCCAAATAATTTATTCTTCTAAATCAAAATATTTAAAACACCTAACCTTGTTAAATTACTTAGATTAAGATTTATTTATTATAAAGAATCTTTTACAATATATTGCCTCAATCTTACGTTAGCAAAATATATTAAAATGGTAATTATTTATAAGTAAGAAAAATAAAAAGTAATACATTGAATAAATAGACTAGAGATAAACAAGAAATAGAAAAATCGAAAAAAAATGTTTTATAAAAGAAAAAAAGAAAAAAGGGAATAATGTGAATTTAGAAACTAATTTGTAAAACTAATTTTAATTTTCAGCCAAATATTTAAATAAGATCTCATCGAACTTTTTGTCAGAGCTTAATTTCCTTATTGTCAAAGGCAACGAGTTCCAGGCGCGAATGTTTTGAACGAAGAACTGACGTTCGGAGGTTTGACACGTAAAACGAGGTTGTATTAAATAAAAAGAGCGTGTAGAAACGCAAACATTTATATTGTCATACAAATACGTGGGTTGTTTGCAGTTTTTCTCAGCCAAAAGGTTGATTGCTTTCAGATCTTCGTTTAACCGATCTATAGTATATACTCGCATTCCGACCTCGCTACTTAAATACAGTTGAACATCATCAGCATACATTTTTATTGAAGAATACCTTACGATTTGAGGAAGGCCATTTATAAAAATTAAGGGCCCAATATTGATCCTTGCGGAACTCCTACTGGGGTATACACTAGATTGGATTTTTTGTTCTGTACCTGAACCAGTCGCTTTCTATCTACCAAATATGATCTGAATAATTCTTGCACAGAAGTTGAAAAACCACAGTGGGTCCTTAGCTTTTGTAGGAGCAAACTATCGTTCACCATGTCAAAAGCTTTGGAGAAGTCAAATAACCTTCAGAAATAGCGATATCCTTAGAAATTGCAATACGTATGTCATCAGTTACCTTCAAAAGCACTGTAGTGCAACTGTGGCCTTTCCTAAAACCTGATTGGCAAGCAGAAATGAAATTCGTTCTGTTTAGATGACTAAGTATTTCCTGTTGTATAAGTTTTTCTAGCACCTTAGACAGGAAGGGCAGGATTGAGATATGACTATATTCAGGAGGTGATTGAGTCGATCCTCTTTTTTTAAGATATGGATTATTTTCGCACATTTCCATACAGAGGGATAAATTGTAGATGTTATTATTGTATTAAATACGAGAGTTAGTAGTGGTAATATATGGGGAAGCATGGCTTTAACAAAAACAGGATCGATTTCATCTTCACCAATAGCTTTTAATTTTATTTTTTAAATCGCACTCAACACAGCCGATTGATCGAAACATGCAAACTGAAGTAGTGTCTGTCGTGGAGACAGACACTACGTTCTCCCTCCGATTTGTCAGAATCAGAACTAGGCATTATAAAATTTCATCTGTTTTAGGTTCGGTTCTGCATGCAGCGCTGCGCACATTGTGCCTGCCCTGTTGTTTTGTTTTATTTATTTTTTCTTCTTGATATTTTCCTTGATCCAACTAGTAGGGCTTGCGGCGGTTTAAATCGCGCTCTGATTGGCTGTTCAAATTAGTAAGGTTCGTGTATGGATGTGATTAATTGAATCAGTGTGTGTGTGTTGATAGTGTTTAATCAAGAAGAAATCAAACAATATTCCCGATTGTTGGCGTGTGTGGCGGTAGCGATTGTTGTGGTCGGCGGTATCGTTTGTTGCGGTCGGCGGTATTGTTTGTTGTGGTGAAGTGGCGCTTATCAGTATTTTGTGGTTTGGAGTAAAAATATCACATTAACTGCTAATTTTTTTTAAGGAGGTGATTCATTTCGAATTGTGTAAAAGATATTATCAAAAAAAAAAACAATGATCCCCATTCATTTGCAGTATCTACCAGCGAAGAAATAAACCGAAAGCGAAAAAACAAATGAACCCAATACATTACAGTAGGTACAGCACCAGCGATGAAATATATCAATTAATCATTGATTATGCGTTTTCCAATTCGTGCAATATTTCATAAATTGCATATCAATGCTTAATCCAGTGTATGATAGCTGAGTCTTCTAGCTTTTTGTTCTTGGTGTTTTTAAGAAGCCAACAAGTACAATCCTCATATCTGGGCAGGTGCTTCTGTCACTCACTTGGGCCTCCTGTATAGGGTTCAAAAAAGAGCCTTAAAATTGATAGGTGAAAGAACCATTACAGAAACATTTGGGTCACTCGAACATCGCCGTAATGTTTCGTGCCTCACCTTGTTCTATCGCTACTTCTATATACAGTGCTCCAGTGAAATAGCCCGTTGCTTTCCTCCCTTGAAACAATTTCCCCCTAACACCCGCACCGCAAGGAATGCCGATAAATTTACCCTCGAGCCTAACTTCGGACGTACTGTTAAGTATAGAGACTCGCTTTATCCGGTTCAATTGTTCCCTCCCACTGCGATATACAGACATTCAAAACCAATGTGCACCGGCACCTCTTTTTATCTCCTATCCACATTTCCTGAATGCTCGCACTGTGTTGACTCATATTAAGGGTATTAATAACGCCTTCTGTGCGGGTTCAATACAAAAAAAAGATGAAGTCTAACTTGGCTTCTCACTCCCTCTGGTTTGGTGTTGAAGACTACGAGCTGGAGAATCGATGTTTATTTGAATTTGAATTTTTCTGGCTAGGTTTATGTCGCGGTACAGTTCGTATAGTTCGTCGTTGTATCTTCTTCGCCACATGTTGTCTGCTCGGCTTACACAGAGAGGACCATAATCGTTCTCTCGAAGACTCCAAGTGACTTTTCATCTGATTGGGAGAGAGTCCATGCTTCCGCACCATATAGCAGGACCGGGACGATGAGTGTTCTACATAATGTCTCCAGTCTCCTTGATTTTTCTCGACAGGGCTTTATTCAGCCCAAAGAAACAGCGATTTGCAAGAGTTATTCTGCGTTTGATTTCAGAGCTGATGTTGTTGCCTGTGTTTACTTTACAGCAGTACCCAGGTAGACAAATTCATTGACTACCTCGAAGTTATACCTATCAATGGTCACGTTTTGAAGAAGTCGGTGGTGAGATTGGAATTTTGTTGATGAAAGCATATACTTTGTCTTCTCCTCGTTTATATTCAGTCCCATTCTCCTTGCTGCTGACTCCATGGTAGTGAATGCACTATTTCTATTCTATTTCTTTGCTGATTTAAAACTTGTGAAGCTATTGAAAAAAGTCTTTCTGATGGAACTGAACTGGCTACCAAAGTCAAATATGTTTTTATATTCGTTTTTATGCATATGAAATGAATTTAACTGTAGATTCGGTACTGTGAGTGTGTATTGTACAATGCTTGCTTCAAATTTGGTGGGGGCAAAACCCCCTTTTATTTCGCTTAAATTCAAGCTACAAGAAAAAAACTTAACCTAACTTAAGACTAGGTAACATAACTTAAGTTTAGGGTAGGGTTGAGTTAAAGAGTGCATTTCTGAGAGCGGGTTTACTTAAATGGAGATCAAAGGTGTAAGATCTGTTGGCTTTATATCCCTGCTCAATGGTTCGTTCTTACCATATTGGGTATGGTGATACTTTGGCCGAAATAGTGGAACTGAACGTAAACGGTGGGGGTTAGTGGAAAGAGAGATTTCATGAAGCAGACTAGGACAGTCAATATTGCCATTTAAAAGCTGGTGAATAAATAGAATGTCAGCTATATCACGGCGCACAGTGGCCCGAATTGACTTTTTTGGTTGCAAAAATCATATCTCTTAAACGAATAAAGTTATCGCCACATTTTTTTTTGTATCTTAAAGAAAATTTCCAAGGCTATTAGGTTAGTGAATTAAAAAAAAATTGTGAAAATTGAAAAATTGTTACAAGAAATAAGCTATACAACCGTTTTAAAAAACTAAACATAAAATATGTTTTGCTTCTAAATTAAAAAAATATTTTATTTAAAACCAACACTCATACCTGCAAAACAAAAAAATAATATTTTCCATGATTTTTGTTTTGCACTTGACAAAAAAAAAACTCTGAAAAAATTACTGACTTTTTCAAATCAAATCGCTCTAGCTCAGCTCTATGCAACTTTATGCACCTGAGATTTTGTTTGTAAGTAAAGAGATATATAAGGATTCATTATCCGTCCAGTTTGGCTTGCCTGCGTGCGACTGCTCTTTTTCTACTCAATGTAAAGTTGAAAAAGTGTGCAAAAAGTTGTGTTCCAAAAAACATTAAATTTAGCAGTTAAATTTTTTTTTTTTTTTTTTTTTTTCTGATTATAGCAATTGACACAAATATCAAGTAAAAATAAAAAAAAAAGTTTTACTTGTACTCATTTCCTAGCTTTTACACTCAAATAAAAAAAATTCAAAATTTTTTTTTTTCTCACCATAAATATTTGTCAACTTTGACTGGCTCTACAAGCCAAACCGTTCATCCAAATGAAATAATTTTTTCGATTTCTAAAGCTCAAAACATTTGTTAATTCAGAAAATGTAAAAGTTTTGCATTACTAACCCACCCGAAAAATGAATTTCGCAACCACTTTTGCCTAAACGGGCCACTGTGCGGCGAAGGCTTAGGGTTGGTAGGTTTAGAAGTTTAAGTCGATTTTCATAGGGAGGTAGGTTATACGGATCATCCCAACCGATACCACGCAAAGCAAAACGAATAAATCTTCGCTGAACACCTACGATACGTTAAACGTGGACTTGATGATAGGGAGATCAGACCTGGGAGGCATATTCGAGAAGTGGCCTCACGTAAGTCATATAAAGAGATTTGGTAACATAGGGACAAGAAAACTCTTTCGACCAACGCTTGATGAAACCAAGTGCTGAGTTAGCCCTATTAATAATGCTGTTAATATGGGAGCAAAAGTTGAGTTGAGTGTCACAGATCAGGCCTAGATCACGAATAGAACTTACTGTAGGGACAGATTAATTATTAATGTAATATTGCCTATCTAAACTGGGAGGGTGTTTTCGGGATAAGATTATTGCTTGACATTTCTGAATGTTAAGCTCTAAAAGGTTTTTTTGGCACCATATAAAAAAATTTATTTAGATCACTTTGGAGCAGAAAACTATCACCAGAGTTCAAGATTTGTTTGGAGATTCTCATGTCATCAGCGTATATTTCCAGATTCGATCCAGACAGTATATGTTAAACGTCATTTATAGTTAATGCAAAAATAAGAGGACCAAGATGACTTCCCTGTGATACACCGGATGATGCATGGATAGGGTTGGACTTACACGATCTGAATAGGACCCTATACTGACGGTCAACTAAATAGGATGGGTTCCAAGAAGTGAACAGTGGTGGAAAACCATATTTATTGAGCTTAAGCAAAATCATTTTATGGGACACTTTGTCGAAAGCCTTACTGAAATCTGTTGTGACCGCATCCACTTCCTTACCTTCTTCAAGTGCACAAATAGTTTTTGACACAAATTCCGTAAGGTTAGTCGTTGTGGACCTACCATTCAGAAATCCATGTTGCTTAGACGAAAAGAGTGATTTGCAGTGAAAGAACATTGTTTCGTAAACAATACTTTCAAAAAGCTTAGGTATACAGGACAGTTTGGCAATGGGCCTATAATTAGAAATTTTTAGCTTTGTTACCTTTTTTATGAATATTGATAATAAAAGAGTCTTTCCATAACTTGGGAAAAATTCTTTTTGTTAAGGAAAGCTCAAAGAGGGAAGTAAAAGTTTGATCAAATTGTTATACTTTATTAACACTACCGCAGGAATACCATCAGGGCCAGAGTTGAAATCATCCTTCGGTTGATTAATTTTGTTAATTACATCTGATGAATTAACGTTAACTTGTGTAAGGGAAGTTTGAGGACAATCATTCATATAGCTAAATTAGTCCAGATCAATCTGATCATTGTCACTAGAAAATGCTTTACTGAAGAAACCAGCAAATAGATAAAATATGGTTTTAGGATCAGAAGACGAGGAATCTTGGAGTTTAAGTACGGGTGGAAAACCGTCTGATTTTTTCTTAGAGTTTATAAACTTGTAAAACTGTTTCGGGTCAGATACAAGATCAGTTTCCATTTGGTGAATATAATTGGAGTACTGAGATTCGCACAAGGTAGAGAAGCGGTTGTTGACAATAGCATAATTGGAGAAGTTGAAATCAGACCTCGTTCTAAGGAACTTGTGCCAAAGTTTATTACGCTGATTACGAAGTGAGCGTAGTTCTTTGTTATACCAGGGAGGAGAAGAAGTGAAGTTTTTAAGTATCAAAGTTGGGACAGATTTCGAAAAGCAATCAAGAATGAGGTCATAAAATTTGGCAATTACTACATAAATATGGATAGATTCGTCAGAAATAAAATCAAAATTTATCCTTCCAATAAGATCATTAAGATTGTCAAAATTTTCTCTACGAAAGTTTAGTTTTTTTTGCATTAGAATTTCAGGGGAAGAATTTTTGCTAGTGTAAGCAAATATAATGGAAATAGGAGGATGGTAGTTGTTCAATGTAGAAAGAAGGTGACAACTTTCTATGACAACTGTGTTATCTTCATCTGAAGTAAAAATCAGATCCAGCTGCCTGCCCAAGTTATTTTTAACACTGCTTAGTTGAAAAAGGCAAGAAGCTTGAAAACGATCAGTAACTAAAATTTCTTTTTCGGAGATGGCATTATTTGCAACCAGGTGCAACTCATTCTAAGATTGTGTCCAAACTAGATGAGGCAGAATAAAGTCACCAACTATAATGACATCATCTTCAGAATTTATTGAATCAATAACAAAGTCAACGGCGGCGTCAGCAAGAAGCTGATATTCTGCTGTGGGTTTAGACGGAGATATATAACAACACAAAATATAAAGACAACGATTAATTAGATTAATTTTAACGCAAATCAATTCCAGGCTAAGGATATTTGGTATAGTGACGAAAGACGTGTCAAAATTCGATTTAAGAGCTAAGAGAACTCCACGACCTCGAGAGAAGTCATCTGAGTTGTTTTCCAAGGTGGAAACATCCTTACGAAAAACGCAGAAGTCGGAGGTAAAGAGTTCATTACTGGAAATTTCTTCCGAAAGGTTCGTTTCGGTTAATGCAAATATCTCGTAGGGAAGCTTTTGGGAGTTCAGGTAAACTTCACTAGTTTTAGTACGGAGACCTCTGACGTTTTGGTAATAAATTGATAAGCATTCAGGATCACCTTTTTTTCAAGAGAGTTTATCGAGATGGGGTCAGGAATAGGGTCAGGGACAAGGTCATTATCGGGATTCAGTAAAAGTCGAGAAGGGATGCTATTAATGGCGAAAAAAGCTATTATGGGCTGCTTGAGTTCTTTGGAGATGTGAAGTACGCCTGGAATTGAGGTAAGATGCCTAAGCTGAAAGCTCTATCGCTACTTGAAGAGGCGACAAGTTGAAATATTCATGAAATTGAATGCAAATTTTTTTGGCAAGGAAGTCATGCGTAAGTCCGTCTTTGGAGATAAGAAGTTCAAGGTTCGTCTTTGTTTTACCATCAATGCAGATATGTTCAGGCTTGTCGTGTAGAAAAGCTAAATAAAGTCGAACGTTATCATAAGTTTTCAAGTCACGTAGACGTGAAGCAATGTACCGGCCATCCTCGCTAGAGTCAGAAAATTGTTCTGTGAGTTTGGCAATTGGGGGAAGCATGGGGCCAAGAACAGGGGGGCAGTTAAAGTGGAAGATGTTGATAGGCTTATGTTTGGGGAAGGTAATGTAGATGGAACTGGGGTGGTAAGAGTAGCGTTACTTGGAGATGAGGATGGATTAAGAATACGTGAGTAAGTGAAGTTACTATATTTAACATTAGTTGAGGTGTTTCTATCGGATGAAGATGTGGTGTCGGGAGATAAATTAAAATGCACTCTTTTCTGTTGGGAATGCATTTGAGAAGGGTTGTTAAAGTTTGATAGAGAAGAGGAGGGGAAATTTAAACCAAAGTTATTAAAATTAAAATTCGAACTAAACGGCTGCACACTGTTGAAATCGGGATATCTACCCATTTTGCACTGCCAGTTGGAGTCATGTTTTGCTGGACGATTGGAGTCATTTTTTGCAGGGTTAAGACGACGAAACTCAACACCGTTATACGATGTTACATCAGATCCAGGAGAGAAAAACAACCATTCATATTTTTCAGGAATGTAAGCAATGAAAAAGGATGATCTATATATCTTCTTAAAACGTCTTCATGAATTTTGTATTTCCTCACAAACCAATTGGAAAGCCACTTCACATTTATTGCCTTTGGTAGTCCTTTTATGAGACACTTGATCCGAGGAGTGGTAGATGAAGCCAAAGTCGTGGGAGTTGTGTCAGCTCTTCTTTTGTTATGGCGGACTGAAACATCATAATTAGGGGTGGTAGAAGTTGTGGTATCAGCACCAGGTAATTCATCTACTGAGTTAGATTGATAATGGGCTGGACTGGAGCTGGAGCAGATGTGATTTCGATGTCAGTGGCTGGTAATTCATTATGAAGATTAGGGGAGCAGGAAGGTGAAGATGAGGAAGTGGCAGCTGACTCAGGTAACGGGTGAAAAGATGCTGAGTCATTGACGTCCAATAGTTCTTCGAGAATAGATTTGTTTAAAGGTTTGGCTTTCTGTTGATGAAAGTACTGAGTGTAGTTCATCCGTGACTGCGTCGATGGAAGACTTAAAATCACCAGAGAGTGCATTCAAGGCTTGTGGTCCCTTTGAAAGAAGAATTTTTAACTCTTCCAAATCAGTTTTGATCATATTTTGATGTAGCTGATTAGGTATTCGCAATTCCTTGATCTTTGAGTCCATAAGCAAGAGAGTTTCTGTGAGTTTTTGTTGATCCAGATTATTGTCAATTGACTGAACACATTTTGTATGAATATTTCGAACTTCTCATTTAAGTTCAGAAACAGAGATATTAAGATCGATTAGTTGGGAATTGTTACATTTTATCGCTCGCAGAATGTGAGCAGGCGATATGGATATACATTCATCACAATAATACCGGAACACTTTTAGAAAATCAGCAAGAAACGGTTTAGAACCTCTATTGAGGCCAATGCATAGTGGATAAAAATGCATGTCACAGATACCACTACATGGAATCAGTTCAGTTGAAGCAGTGTAATTTGTACATTCAGCAATACCGCATTTGTGTGGCATAACGCAAAACAAAAATCAAGAAAAGAATTACGCACGACAGAACACTATTATATAAGAAACGCTGAATAGGGAGTAAACTTAAAAACGTTAACTGGGTCGATTTATTTGTAAGCAAATAAAATAAAAAATTAACCAATTAAGAAGCGAATCAAAAATGCGACTATATTCGACGGCCGACGGAATGTGAAATGATTCGATGCATTGAATGAAATATTGCGATGCATCGTTAAACATCGAAAGTGTGTGATACATCGGATTTATTCGATACATCGAATAGTATACATTGATGTTTTCGATGTTTTTAAAGCAACCCTAGATCAGTGTATTGATGGAAATGTTGTTGTTCACTTGATCGTGGTGGACACCGATACAGGTAAAGAGTCAAATAAACCGTGAAATAAGTAAAAAACCATGAATAGTGCCGAATGCCAATGATCCGAAAAAAAAATTTCACTTGCATTGTGGTTTCATAAAACCACATAATTTTTTTTTGACGCTGGTTCTTCTTTTGTTTTTGATTTTTTATTATTTGTGCAATTTTGGGTGTGAAGTTAAATTTGTTATTGTAAATTTTTTTGTATATAATGTACATAATGTGATTCTGGTTTATTTTTTTGGGGTTGGATTTTGAGGGGCACACTACGACTTCGCGCACAGTTTGCAACGCGACCGTTCCGGCTGAACATTTGATCGGCACTCAAACCCACCAAATGACACGTATGGTTCGATATTTTTTCGAAAAATTAGTTCAAATTTTTTTTTGAGAATGTAAATACAAGAAACTTAAAAGTTTCGACTTGGAAAACGTTTCTAAAATAATTTGTTATAATTTTTAAATGTATTACATAGTATTTATAAACAAAGTCTTCTTTTGTTCAAATCTTTAATTTGTATCTTCAATTTTTTTTCCTGAACAAGCAAAAACTTAACGCAGTCGAAACGTTGAGAAAATAACGAAAATTGTTCACATTGTAATATTATAAAATTTTCGGAAGCTTACCGCGTAATTAGACAGTCTAATCCCGTGGTCCCGGGATTAGACAGTCTAATCCCGTGACCACGAAGAATGAAACTTCTTCGAAACGTCGGGAAGAAGAAATAAATAAATATTTCTAAAAAATTACGCGGTAAGCTTCCGAAAATTTTATAATATTACAATGATTAATGTCCGCGAGAAGAAAAGTTTAAAATTTCATTGTTCACATTATAATGTTTTATAGACTTTCATTTCCTGATTGAAAAAATCGATTTTATAATTCAATTGTTAGAGTTGAATAACTTAAATCCTATGGAAGTTGGCTGACTGTTTATTAGACAATCAAAAAATCAGCTCTCAGTCAAACAAATACAATTTGTAACAGGCAGGTATATATATACCTATGGAAGTTTTTAAAAAAAGCCTTGATTAATTTTTCTCATTAAAATATGATTTCCATACATCATATAACCCGAAGGATCTTTCTATCAACGCATCCCAGCCTATTTCATCAGATTGTGCCAGTGTCCACGCTTTTGTCCAACAGACCAGGACTGGGATGATAAGGTTCTTGAATATTGTCTCCTTGGTGCTTTGAGAGCTTTTGCTACTAAGATGCCTTCTAAGCCCGAATAAACAGCGATGAGCAAGAGTGATTCTTCGACTTATCTCCTCAATGACATTGTTTTTTTGTTTTTTTGCTGAGTGTAAATAAGGAGTGAGGATGGTTTCCCAACTCAAGAACACGCCATGTACAGCTGGCCATGTGAAAAGCATGATATTTATGCCGCGCACTTCCGGCGACAGCTTTTGTGACTTAATTTTCGCAAATGACAGTTTCACTGTGAATAGAATAAGTTTGAACTGAAACTGAAAATCGGTTGAAGTGAAGGGAATCAGTGATTCATCTCCCTTGAACGGCCCTTTCAAAATCCTTGCCAATATTGCTAGTTTCGGCATGAAGATTTCGTAGCATAATAATGAGGCGACATACCAACCAAATTCAAAAAGTTAACGAATTCAACGGGATAATTGACGATTTCTTGTTCGTTTTCTACGCGCTCGTTGGATTTGTATGAACGCAATGCTCCCGGAATTTTATTTTCCAGCTCAGGTCACTGACATCAATATTTTTCACTGCTGATATCGCGTGTGCAACCATTCGTAAGTACGATAATTTTGACAAATGGTCGATTATACATAAGTAGGGGGGAATTGGCAAATGGTAGGTGGAATCGATATTCAAATACTTTTAGTATCTACCAGAATTTGTCCATTTCTGATTCTCAACAATTCTTTGGAGAAAACTTCTTCGGTTCTATCCTGTTGCAGAAACATTTTCATGTTCACACTCAATAAAACTGTAATCACGTACACTGCCCGACAACCGATTATCGTCCCCTATGCTTCTTGTTTTTGGAGCTTAATATCAGCTAGTCAAATAAACTTTTTGAAAAGAATTTTTTACCAATGAATTTTATAAAATTGTACGTGAAAAGAAATGAAACTTACAGTTTTAACTCAATAAATAACGTTTTAACAGAATTTTAAGGAATTGATTATTTTTTTATTTTTGTCCCATAAATAGGTAACTTTTTACAACAGAATTAATAATGTGTTGTGCGACCACGGTGAACTATAACCTCGTAAGTCCTGTTGGGTAAGGAGTTATATAGTTTTCTTATATAATCAAGGAAATAGTCCCATGCACTTTTTATTCCTTCAATGAATTCCGATTCAGTTGAATATTGCATTACAGACTCGTATACTTTGCGTGCTTACCATCCTCTGTGATTACAGCAGCGGACAATCGAATTATTTTCAAGCACACGTCCAATTCTCACGACTCTGCAGGCATAACTAAAGAAAAAACCTTTGTAAATGCATGCGTGAGGACTGTGCCCTTGCACATTTTCTAATGCTGAACATTCAAAACCTCTACAAGTAAAACAAAACCCACCTCTTAACCAACTTCAAAAGATGCAACGCCTCGATTTCTCGATTTTACTAGCTTAGAGGTTTGGATAGGGGTATTAGCTTGCTGAAACTGCCATTGCAAGGTTCAAATAGCTATGCTTACTTCTTTCATGAATACCATACAATATACAATAGTGTATTAAAACGGCTTTCCCTGTAATGAGGGATATTTTTGCACTGTTAGTAAGCTCATTCAAGCTAAGCTAGTAAAGTCAAGAAATCGAGGTGTAGCATCTTTCGAAGTTGGTTAAGTGGTTTTTGTTTATTTTTAGGCGCTTTAAATGTTCAGCACGCATGCTTTTACTACGGTTTTTGACGTGATAACGTCTAATAAATCGGTTTGGAATATATGGGCAGCACGCACAGAAAAATGTCCAGTCACAGTCACACTGACGTTACCTAGCTGCTTTGATAGCCTAAAAAGTCGTTAAAGTGGGAGTGGAGGGTGTTGGGTGGTTGGTTGGTTGTGGTGGGAGTATATGTGGGGCAGGCGGGTGGGGGGGGGGGGGTATTGGTAGTGTCAGGAAGAGGAAAAATTGTCAAAAATGGTGGGTGGTTGTAGCTGGTTTGGGTGGTGAGACAAAAATTGTGAAAACTAATGGGTGGTTCCTTGGTGGCTGTAGGTGGGATGGGTGTTTGGAGTTGGGGGTATTTGGTATAATTGGGTGAGGGGGGCGGTGAATTGGCAAATATGGTGGGTGGTTGGTTGGCGGTTGTAGGTGGGTTGATTGGTTGGCAGTTTTGGTGGTGGGGATGGTTGATTTGATGGGGTGCGATGAAAAAGTTGTCAAAAATGGTGGGTGAGTGGAAGGTGGTGGCAGGTGGGGTAGGTGGTTGGATTTGGGTTTTTTGGTGTTGGGATGGGGTTGGGGAAAAAATTGTCAAAAATGGTTGGTGGTTGGTTGGTGGCTGTAGGTGTGATGGGTGGTTGGCGGTGTTGGGTGAGTGGCAAGTTGTTGTAGGTGTAATGGGTGGTCGGATTTGGGGGGAGGGTGAAGTGGAGGGAATTGTCAAAGGTAATTGTACTGGGGGGGGGGGAATTGTCAAAAATGGTCTGTGAGTAGCAGGTGGTTGTAGATGGAGTAAGTGGTTGAATTTGGTGGTTGGTTGTTGGCTGTAGTTGCGATGGGTGGTTGGTGTTGGAAGATTTGGAAGGGGGGTGAGGCAAAATTTTCAAAATTAATTTGTGGTTGGTTGGTGGTTTTAGGTGGGGTGGTGGTTTTTGATGGTTAGTAAGATGGAATTAAGTTTAAGTTTAAGTTTATTTATTTAGTTTAGTTTAAACTATTTACATTTTCAATAATTTATATTTAATATAATTGATTTTTTTGTTAAGTAATAATTATTATAAATATACTAATACTGTGATTTAACAAATTCGATAACATTTTTTTTATAAGTGTTTAAGTTAGTTTCATTTTTAGTTTGAGTGTTTAAGCTGTTGAACAATTTGAATCCTTTATATATAAGCGAATTTTGCGTATTTGCGTTAAGAAAATTAGGAAGTCTAAGGTCGTTTCTGTTTCTTAGAGTATATGGTTGCAAGTCTCTTATAAATTTTATGTAATCAAATAAGTAATTTGGCATAAGATTGTTTACAATTTTGAATACAAATACTAAAACATTCATAACGATTCTTTGTTTGACAGATAGCCACTTCAATGAGTTCAACATAAAACGAATTGACACATATCTATTGCACTTTAAAATACATCGCATTGCCTTGTTTTGTAATCTTTGCAGTCTTAACATCATACTCTCATTACATAAAAACAAAATGGTGGAACAATACTCAAAATGGGGTTTTACAATGACATTATATATATTTATTGCACTTATTGTTGAAACTTGATTCCTTATTCTTTTCATAAAACCTATTTTTTTAGCTATTTTTTTACATATGTATATACTCAACATGATTATTAAATGATAATTTTTGATCTAAAACTACGCCTAAATACTTTATTTGGGTTATTTTTTCAATGGAAGCCCCACCAATCTTGATTTCGTTGTTGTCATCTTTTTTCTCATTCAGCACCATCAGTTTCGTTTTGTCAATATTCAACTTCAATTTATTCTGCATAAGCCACTGATTTAAGGAGTCTAGGTCTTCTTGTAATTTTACTTTACTGTCCATATCATTATCACTGGAGATATATACAACTGCATCATCCGCGAATAAAGCTATTTTACTGTATTTTACCACACTTTTAATGTCATTTATATAAATAGTGAACAAAAGAGTCCCTAAAACAGACCCTTGAGGGACACCGTACTCAACTTCAATTGTTTCTGACACTCCTCCATTTACTTTAACTCTTTGTTTTCGATTGCTTAAGTAAGATTCAAACCATAACAGTTCTCCGTTTTTATTGTGTGAAAAAAAGTTTGGTGAGTGGCAAGTGGTTGTAAGTGGAGTGGGTGGTTGGAATTGGGGGAATTTGGTGTGGTGAAGGAAATATCAAAAATAGTTGGGGTAGGTGGTTGCTGGTGGTGGTTGGGGGGGGGCAAGGAAAAAATTGTCAAAAATGGTAGGTGAGTAGGTTGGATTTGAGGCAGGATTTGGTGTTTGGAAGGGGATTGTCAAAAATAGTGGCTGGTTGGTTGGTGGTGGTAAAAGGAGGGGAGATTTATTGTGTTGGGGTGGGAAGAAAAAATTGTCAAAAACTGTCAAAAATGGTGGGCTGTTGGTTGTATCGTGGGGTGGGAGGCCGATGTTTGAGGAGAAGGTGTGAGAAAAAAAAATCAAAAATGGTGGTTGGTTGTAGGTGGGGTTTGTGGTTGGTGGTTGTAGGGATACTACCTACATATGAACTGTTTTGTGAACCGGTAATCACGTAAAACTATCGTCCGTAAACCGACTTTACAGACAACCAATTTTTTTTCTTTAATTTTGCCTTTAGAATTGAACGGCCTTAAAATAATTCGCTTGTCCGCTGCTCTTATCCCAGAAGATGTTAGCACGCAAGGTATCGATTTACGAGTCTGGAATGCAATACCTAACTGAATCGTAACTCATTGAAAGAATCAGAAGTGCATGGGAGACTATTTCACTTGATTATACAAAGAAATTAAATACCCAACACGACGTACGAGGTCATAGTTCACCGTGGTGGCACAACACATTATTAATTCTTTTGTAAACAAGTTTCTAATTTATGGAATAAAAATAAAAAAAATAGTTTCGGGGTAGTCTCTACTCGTTTCAAAAGGTTTATTTGATTAGCTGATATTAAGCTACAAAAACAAGAAGCATAGGGGGCTCTAATCGTTTGTCGGGCAGTGTATCTCCACAAATACGATGAAATAAGAGCTGTCACCGGAAGTGTTTGTCGGGTTTGCTAATATTTTGAAGACCATTTCATCATAAAGCGGAACGTTATCTGCGAACGTGCGAAATTCAACTCGAGAAATCAAATAGAAGGCGACAAAATCGAAGATTTTATTACGGCTCTTTACACATTATCTGCTAATTGTGAGTACAGTTTCCTCCGCGATGAAATGATTCGCGATCGTCTTGTTGTTGGTGTTCGTGATAAACGGTTGTCAGAAAAATTACAGCTAGAATCGAATCTTACCCTTGAAAGTGCAATCCGAATTGCTAGGCAAAGCGATGCTGTACATATACAACAAACAAGAACTTTTTTTAAATGCAACCACAAGCAACAGTAGCATACATAACGTCCACTCAAATAACAAGCGCAAAGCAGAATTGAAACAAACCCGCAACGGTAAAAATCAAGCATCGATGTCTCAACACAAAAGAAACTACCAACACAATAAAACATGCACAGGTTGTGGCAATGGTAGACATAACCGATCACAAGACCTCGCGTATGGAATACAATGTTCGTTTTGCAAAAAGTGGAACCAATTTACAAGAGTGTGTAGAACATCTAAAAATCCCGTACATGCAGTAAATACCTTTTTAGGAAATGTTACAAAAAACGCATCGTCCAAAAAGCAGTGGCATGTCGTATGTGTGAGTAATGTACCGGTTAAATTTTTAGTCGACACCGGAGCTCCAGTAACGATCATCCCATCTTCTCTTTTTAACTCAAAGTTAAAAATTATGAAGTTATTAAAAACAGATCGTGTCCTCACTGACCCTACAGGGAATTTACTTAAAATTTTGTGAAAATTTGACAGTGAAACAGTGTCTATGTAATAGACCATGTGCTTTTAAATCTAAAAGATGGAGAGTCATTAAAAATAATTTCACGAGTAAATAAACTCTCAAGAATAAAAGTAGGTATGTGAAGTTAATATGAATAAATAATTTCCAGAACTCTAGAGGCCTAGGGTGTTGACCTGTTCATCACGAAATCGAGCTAAAGAAAGATGCTACACTATACGAAGTTTATTTCGCGCGAAGAGTATCGATCCCTTTGATAGACAAGCTGAGACAAAAACTAAATGAGAAGATACGCGAAAAAGTTATCAAAGCAGTAGAAAAACCAACTGAGTGGTGCGCACCAGTTGTAATTGTCAATAAGCCTAGCGGAGACATACGCTTATGCGTGGATCCAATTCCGATGCCAGAATATTCGTAAGCGCAACTAGCAAGTGTCAAATATTTTTCAAATCTTGATGCTAATTCTGGATTTTGGCAAATCAAACTAGCACCGAAAAGTCAACTACTTACCACAGTCTAAACCCCTTTCGGTCGTTTTTGTTTTCAGCGCTTACCATTTGGAATCACATCTGCACCTGAGCATTTCCAGCAAAAAATACAAAGCATTCTACAGAATCTACCTGGAGTCATATGTCAAATGGATGATATCTTGGTATATGGAGCAACAATAGAAGATCATGATGTAAAGCTCAGAAAAATACTAACGCGACTGAAAGCAGCAGGTATAACGCTCAACAATGACAAATGTTCAATCGGCCAAACAAGTGTGGTATTTGTCGGACATCAAATTGATCAGCATCAAACCAGAAACCTGCAAGATTGAAGCAATACAGCAATTCCAACGACCATCAAATGTAGCAGAATTAAGACGGTTTCTTGGACTCGTTAACTATCGATGTAAATTCGTTCCAAATTTATCAGAATTATTACATCCACTTAACGACCTTTAACGCAGCAACACAGTCATTCTGTGCAGAATGCCACATTTGCAAAGGTCAAGCAACTTTTGACATCTCATCCAACACTCATACCGTTCAACCCGAAGCTTCGTACAGTCGTTTCGACAGACGCATCCTCGTTCGACATAGAGCGCTGTTTTGCAACAGGATGAAGGAGAAGGAAGGTTGAGTACGCTTAACGTACTCTCTCTGACAATGAACGAAGATACGCACAGATCGAGAAGGAGGCGTTGGTACTCACATGTGCGTGTGAAGATTTCGAGACTACCTGGTAGGGATGCAGTTTGAAGTGGAGACTGGCCACAAACCACTGGTATCAATCTACACAACCAAAAATCTCAATGACCTAACGCTCAGACTTCAAAGAATAAGAATGAGGGCTATGCAATTCTGTTTTCAAATCAGATACATACCAGGCAAACAACTCAAAGCAGAACTTTCACGCCAACCGCTTAATAAAATGGATGAAACTGACCTTGAAGCAGATCTAGGTGTTTACGTTGTAGAAATACTATCCGATCTTCCTGCTACAGACTACAAAATCCAAAAGATTCAAAAGGCACAAGAAAAAGACGAAACCTTACAGATCGTTTCTCAATACCTACTCAAAGGTTGGCCCAAAAGACAGTCAGAGTGTCACAAAGTGCAAGAATTCTGGAATGACCGCTTTGGCATTTCAATCAACGATGGTTTTATTATGCATGGAACACGTATTGTCATCCAACAGTGTCTTCGAAAAGACATGTTAGAGCGGATATCCAATGTGTATCTTTCTACACATTTTAATTCACATTCGATATTGGTTTATATTTGTATTGCTTCAGCAAAGCCATCGCCTTCCCACTCTTCTGTAATATTATTTACAACAAATAATTACACTTCTCATTTTGATCACTGTTATTACAACATTATTTATCAAAATCGTAGGAGCCGTTTTTAAGAAGCATTAACTTTTCACTTTTTGCTCCTACGATTTTGATAAAACTTTCTGAATAGTGTTTTCTGTGCAAGCTTTATATTTTGGTTGGAATAGATTTTTCAGGAAAAGTCTTATAACGGTACTTCCCATAGGACCGGTTTTTTGAAATCCAATTTTCTCGTAAGCCACTTGACTAATGTTGATGAAATTTTTAGTGTAGAAGCTCTTTTATAAACAAAATAATACAAAATCTTAAATTTTTCAAAAAAAGTTTTTTTGAGTTTTTAAAAAAGTTTTAAATTTTTTATAATTTTTTTGTTTTTTTTCCAAAAACGGTTTAATCTATTTTTTTTTATTTTATTTTTCTGATAGAAACTAAAAAGGGCTAGAAATTGGCATTCTCAAAAAAAATTTGAAATGTATTTTCGAAAAGTTTTTCAAAAAAAAACAGTTTTTTGAAAAAACTGGCCGAACGATTTTGAAAAAAAAAAATTTCTTAAAATTCTAAACAGTAAACGAAATCAGATGGCTTACTTCATTTTTTCCAAAAAACGTTCTAAAGTGATTTTTAAGTGATCAATAAAATTTATATAATTTTTCCCTGCTTTTTTTCTCAAAATCTCAAACAATAAGACCACTATCACACATTAGAGCAAGTTCGTCCGACCCAGTCGTGCACTTTATTTTTTTACAAAGGCATAACTTATAGTACCTATATGGACGATTTGTTAGAGTTATGCCACCGAAGCCGTGAAGATAATTCTCAAAAAGCCTTTTTTACTTGCGATTTTAGGTACTATTGCATTCATAAAAAAAAACTTAAATAACGATGATAGAGAAGCCGAAAAAAGTGGATCCGCCAATTCTGTCTGTTTGTCTGTCTGTCTGTATCGGCATTTACAGCCTAAACGGCTGCACCGATTGGCCTTAAACTTGGTACATAGTATTATTATGATGTCTTACAGAGGGGTTTTTGGAATAAGCATTCTAGCTCTAAAACTAATGGTACCTGCCATATGATTTTTTTTATGAAAAAGTCATTTTTCTTAAAAACGGCTTTACGATTTTGATAAAACTTTCTGAATGGTGTTTTTGAGTAAACTTTATGCTTTAGTTGGAATTACATTTTCAGGAAAAGTCTTGTAACGGTACCAGGTACCTCTTATAGGACCAGTTTTTGTCATAAAAGATTTTCTCGTAAACGACTCAACTGATTTTGATGAAATGATGAATGATGAAAAATTGAATGTGAAAGCTCTTATAATCAAAATAATATTATTTCTTAAATTTTCAAAAAAAAAAAACTTTTTTTTAATTTTTAATGTTTAAAGATTTTTGAAACAAATTTTCCTCACAATTCTAAAAAGTAAAAGATGGTTTATTTCATTTTCTCCAAAAAACGTTTAAGCGTTTGATTTTTAAGTGATTTATTAAATTTCATTTGATATTTTCTATGCTTTGTTCCCAAAATCTCAAGCCCGAAGACCATTTAAACACACAAGAGCTAGTTGGTATGACCAAGTCGTGCACTTTATTTTTATTTACAATTAACATGTGCGTTATGGTTGGACCACCCTTTATTATACTTTCTGTGTTTTACACACAAATAATATTTGTTAAAGTTTCAAGTTAAAAAATATTTTTAATACAACCCAAACTTTGTATTTTTGTGCTATCGCACCGCTCCCACAGAGCAAGTAGGTGGGACTCACTCCCGCAGTTTATTTCTTGCTGCTCTATTAATGCCTTTTGTATAGTTTTGTATCTTGATCGAAAGGATTGTTTATGGAAGTGTAACACATAGCATTATATTTTGTAGTAAATCATTTAATGATTTCAACTATCAAAATGTAAACGTAAATTGTTTTATTCTGTTTTTGTATTCAAAATCAAATATGTATTTAATTTTTATATTATTTAAAAATGTAATTTTTTCTAATTCAAGATTACTTGTGTCAGCAGCATGAATTAAAGACTTCTTTAAATGAAAAGGTATGCAATCTAAACAATGTGAAAATCTTGCAATTGTTAAGAATAAAAATATGCATCTTAAATATAGAATAACTATAGAAAACTCATTGCCACGAATAGGCACCGTCATCGATTTCATTACATTTTGCACTACCCGCAACAGCAGTGTCTTTAAACGAAGGAAACTTGTGATTCCTTGGCCATCACTAATGCTGACTGGAGGAATGTTCGATGCAACGACATATAAACTCACTTGCATACTAGTTTAAAAAAAACTCGAAGCTTTAATTTTCTATTCGTATGCATCTATAAAAAGGGAAAAATTAACAATCCAACAAGCATTCAAAACTAAAGTAAATGTGAAAAAATATGTCGATTATTAAAATCAACTGTGATCTTAACAATTATTATAGTACTGCTAGTTGTATAAGTCAGCGTAGAGATGTGGCTAAAAAACGGCTGACTCTGTTCGTAGTGGAAAATAAAAAAGACAATTCTGTAGCTGCACCAAAATCACCAAACTTTATAGCACATTCTAAATCGCTAAACAAAAATGAAGCAGTAATGCTAACAAAACAAAAAACATCTATTACAAAAGTGGCCCCGCATCTGCAGCCCCTATATATTACCGCCACTTCTAGATTGCCTAGCGAAAACTCAGCTAAGCCATTATCATCATCTACAGCAACTGCCGCATCGAAACTTCTAAATAGCAGAAAATTTAAAAACATATTTCGTTTAAAAATATCAAGATATCTGCGAAAGTTAAATCATGTCCTCATAATATTTATCCTTATTGAATTGTATGCGGTACAACCCGTTTGTGGACTACTAAGTTTGGATCCAGTCAGTTTGGATGATGTTGTGAATTCAAATAGTGATATTGTCAGCAGTAGCATGACTAACAACAATCATCATCATCACTCACACAACAAAAGCAGCGGCAGTAGTAGTAGTAGTAGTAGCAGCAGTAGTAACGCATCAGGTGGCGGTAATCGTTATTTTGATAAATTAGACAATTTGGAACGTAGTGTGGCAGCAGTACTTATTAAAGTAGCATATGGTACAACGTCCACTACAAAACGTAGCATACCTGACAGTAGTTACGTGCCCAGTCTGACAACAATTGCAACACCACCACTAACAACTTTACGGTAACTTAAAATTTTAATCAACCAAAAGACTTTTTTTGATTATTATAACTACGCCTCGTTTCCTCACAGATATTTAGAAAAGTCAGTACATCAACAGCAGATCAATTTACATCATCGGAACTACGAATTGGATCTGGAGCGAGATCATGCTCTTCCGACATCGGCTCCTAATGCCGATATTTTGAAAGGCAATAACAATCCAACGTATCCTAATCCTAACAGACATCATAATCATGATCGTGATAGACATCGACACTTGTTGAATTCAACACCATCACCATCGCGTAAGTATATCAAAAATTCGATAATGTACAAAAAAGATTTCAGATGTTTTTTTTTTTAATTATTTTTTACAATTTAAAGAAATTTACAGTATATAATCTATACATATAATAAAATTGTAACGGGTCGATGTCTGTACATTGAAGATATAGATGCAAAACTAATATGGGGAGTCTCTATTAGACCCATAGAAGCCAAAACAACCGTTTTTAGAATTTTTGTCTGTCTGTCTTTCTGTCTTTCTGTGTGTATGTTTGCACGCGCATCACGCAAAAACTACTGCATGGAATTGAATGCGGTTTTCGCAGATTTATTGGTAGTACGCCAACTTAAAATATAGGCTACATTTTATCGCAGGAAAATATATAATTCTGGTTGTTTTTTTAATATTGCTGCAATCGAACGTTATTCAATGAACTTAACGCAAAATTAAAAGATTTTAAGGAAGTTAGCTTCTCACTAACATAATGGCGCTGGAAATCATAAAAATAGCGCCACACTTACATATACATAAATAGAAATAAGTTAGTCGTTCTGAATAGAAGTTGCATCAAAAACATCATAGATGGCGCTATTTACCACCATATAGACAATGTCTCATTCAACGAAAGCAGAAATCGAAAAATAATGTAAACATAAAGAACTGAACGAGCAATACGTGCGTAGCATCGTTTTGAAAGTGGGCATTCCAATTAGGTATATTGCTTCAGAACTTAAATCTCCAACTTTGCAATTTAAACCGTTATGATACTTCGAAATAATATTATACAGAAGCCAAAAATCTTACGACTGTAGAGCTGGTAAGGTATGTAGCTTTCATACCACGCATACCCCCCATTTTGAACCGGTTGTGCAAAAACAAAAATATACTGAGATACCTACTTTATTCTAAAATGCATGCGTACGAAGTAGCGGGCAAAAGCTAGTATTACATAAACTACATAACTTAACATGCTTCCAGCTGTTATATGTATAAGAAAACTTTTTTTTTGCACTATCAGTTCTCGAAAGCAATAAGGGCGCCGTGACATTTGGCCATGTGTCATATGGCCATATTTTGAAATATGGCAATATGACACTTTCAAAATGTGTCATGTGGCCATATTTCAAAATATGGCCATCTGTCGCTTTGTCAAAGTGTCATATGGCCATTATGGCCTAATGTCACTTTCAAACGCATTGTCTTACCCCTCAAAAGAACTTGAAAAATTCTAAATTAAAAATGGTTCGTTAAGGAACTGAAAATATGTATTCAAAATATATGTGGATATAAAACAAACAATTCAGAAATGTATGTATGTTCATATGTTTTATACCTAGTATTATATTAATTTATTTTTAACAGAAAATTGTAGTAACTACTATTTTCTACTATTCTTCTACAAATAGGACAAAGAACAGCATTATTTTTATAGATAAGTTTTCTTGCTGTGAAATTAAAGTTGAACTTTTAGAAAGCATTGTCAATTTACATTATACCTACATATACCTACATAACGGGCGGAAAAAAAATTTGGCCCAAAAAATAATCAATTTGATGTGTAAAAAAAAACTCGCGCGAATGCCTAAAAAATTTGATTCGCGCAAAGCGTAACGGTCGCGAATTTTTTTTTTCACACCCCAAATTGATTATATCTTGGGCCAAACTTTTTTTCCGACCGTTACGCTTTTGCGCGAATCAAGATTTTTCTCTTTTAAATATTAACTTAAGTAATAGTTGAAAATATATTCTTGCCAATTGACAATGTTTTTTAAGAGTTCAACTTTAATTTCGCAGCAAGAAAACTTATCTATACATTTCATTTAATTGTTTAAATAGCAAACTACATTAAACTTAGCAACGAATTTTTTGTATGGCCATTTGACGCTTTTAAAAAAGTATCATTGGACCATATGGCTAAAAGTCGCAGAAAAATAAACAATATATAAACAAAGTGACAGATGACCATATTTTGAAATATGGCCACATGACACATTTTGAAAGTGTCATATTGCCATATTTCAAAATATGGCCATATGACACATGGCCAAATGTCAGGGCACCAGCAATAAGCTAACTTACAATCAGGGATTGGCCCACACGTATTGCATATTGTGTTCACTGGCTACATCATTTAGTACAGGCATAGAGTCCAATCTTGTGCCTTGTTTTGATTTTGCCTACAAGCTACAGCTGTCATATTGTTCTTTTTGTTAAACATGTGTGTGTGCTACAGCTGTCATATTGTTCTTTTTGTTAAACATGTGTGCGTTCACACCTTACTACTTACCTCATCGTTTCTTGTCGTTGTTTCACACGGACAATGAATACAATAGGAAAGAGACTACGAACATTTTAGCAGAGGAGGATGGAACGTAGGAAAGATTGGACTCTGTATATATCCTCTTTGGTACAGGTGTTAGTTGTTAGTAAGCAAATATACAAATAGCACAACACAAGCACAAAAAATAAATAAATAAAAAAACAAATACATACAAAATAGATACAAAAACACTGAAAACATACATACAATTAGAGAGAGAGAGAGAGAGAGAGAGAGAGAGAGAGAGAGAGAGAGAGAGAGAGAGAGAGAGAGAGAGAGAGATAGAGAGAGAGAGAGATAGAGAGAGAGAGAGAGAGATAGAGAGAGAGAGAGATAGAGAGAGAGAGAGAGAGAGAGAGCTTACTATAGCAAAAAGTGTCGTCACAACTTTTCGTGAGAATTTTTTCCGTAGCCCCCTTTCACAACGCGCGATAAGGAACTTCGTTCCAAAACTGTTTTTTGAAGAAAAAAAAAATGGTCGAACGATTTAAAAAAAAAATTCTGAAATATATAAACAGTAAACGAAATCAGATGACTTTCTTAATTTTTTTCCAAAAAACGTTTTAACTAGTGATTTTTAAGTGATCAAGAGAATTTCATATCATTTGTTCCCTGTTTTTCTTCCAAAATATGAAACCCCAAGACCACTGTCTAACATAAGAGTAAATTCGTCCGATCCTGTAGTGCACTTTATTTTTTGTTGAGAATGGCGAGAACTATTTCCTTTGTTTATCGAATGATTGGTCATTGATCCAATTGGTCCATCTAATAATTAGCAATCATTTTTGAAGAAGAATACATTACATAACCCGCCCTATCATGGTAACCGATCGGAGAGAAATTTCCTCAGATTCGGACGAAATGTACGAATTTACGAATTTTGTATCATGGTAGCCGTTCCCATTGATTAATCGAACATTGTTCTGAAAAAAATGAAGAATGCGTTTAAATGTCTAAATCACAGCGACGCACATTAAATTCATGCGATCCAATGCGTCTATTTGATTTGTTTTTCTTCCTATCCTCTCCGACAGCAAATCACATGTGGATAGTAATGAAAAAATACATATTTTCAAATAAAAAGTAAAGAAAACCTATTTAATTTCTTGTGTATTTGTTTAGTGGTTCTCTTTTCTATGTTTGAGGTTCTCTGCTTGTATTAATATATTTCATCCCTTAAAAATACGGCTGTGCTGTGCAGGATTATTCCACTACAAAAGATTTATTATTTTATTTTCTTATGCCATGTGTGCGCGTCGCGTCGCTACGCATTTTTATTTCTCTTCCGATTCGGATATCATGAATACAATAAATGCTTCGATCGGAACTTTTCCCCAACCGGAGGATTCTCCAAACAGATACCATGATAGGGGGGACATTACATTATTAATCTACTCGATGAATCGAGACACATTTACAAGCACTGGCAACTGAGGCCTTCGGCTCAAGACAACACAAACACGACAGAAAGAGACAGACAGAACAGAAGAGAGAAGAACACATAACAACACATGCCAACAGCTCGCAGTTACTAGTTTTGACGGCCCTCCATCTAACTACTTACCACGCGCAATGATTCTTGATTTGATTTTGATATCGGGAAGCGATGCTTTATCAGAGCCAAGGCCGTTGACAGAAGAAGAATAATAATACCGTTAAACCAATCACAACACCTCATTTTGACAATGGTTCACCTCTGACCCACGGCATTTTATATACATTAATATAGTAATATCGAGAAGCGAAACGTTAGGTGCGCCATCCAGCGACGAAAAACTAAGCTTCGATTGGTGACAGAGCGGAGCTAAGTTGTAGAGATTTTTGTTTAGAATGCCGTGTGAAGCAAAAACGACGATAGAAGACATTTTCTGATTGGAGGCTTATGTTTTTGTTTAGTGTCTGAATAGGTAAATAAGTTGAAATTAATACATTTTCGATAGAATGGAGAAACGAAAAATTAAATAAAATAATGTTCACGAACAGGGTTCCACTAATTGTGTTGCGGCCCTGTGGCAAAAGATTTTGAAAAAAAATAATAGAAGAAATAAAATTAAATAGAATTTTATTAATAACTTAAAAATTACTATACTCTGTTCCACATACATCGGCAGTACACGTCTTATGAGGAAGCTTTTCTTTTTATCAGTAGCGTGCCATATTTTTGCACCACACTAAATTGAAGGAAACCCCCATACAAATTGTTCACCCACCACTGAATTTCCAATTGCATCTGACGTGAAGCTTTTTTTTCAGTTCTCGAGAGTAAGAAGCTTATATCAAGCATTAAATTACAATCAGATATTAGCCAACACATATTATGTGCTCACTGGTTACATCATTTAGTGCAGTTGTTAGATGTTAGTAAGCAAAATATACAAATAGCATAACACAAGCACAAAGATAAAAAATAAATAAACAAAAAATACATTTACACAAAATAGATACAAAAACATTGAGTACATGCTAAACTAAACATAAAATGTGCGTGGTGCACTGGTTTTAAATGTTTTTTTGGCACGAGTACGATAACTTGGCCGCCAAGAATTGATAACGGTTTTTTATAGAGGGGTTAAATACAAGCATTTTTTACTATGGGAGGGGGGGTCCATCTCACCCCGTTTACAAGGTAAAACTTAAAATGGAAATCAAAATCTTAAAAAAGAATGGCATTACCTACAATGAAGTTTTATACCGGTTTTGAAAGCCAGAAATCAGTTCTTTAATTTTAAAATAAAATGAAATTCTAAATGTCAATCGTTTTAAAATTATTTGCATGCAAAATCAAAATGTTGATAAAAAAAATAAAAAAAAAAGTTTACACCAATTTCTTTCAAAATTGTAAAATAAAGTGCTAAACTGGCTTTCTGTCATCAGTGCCTATATCAATTCTTAATCGAATACAAAAAACCGAATCTTTTTATGTCTTCTAGTTACTGAGAAAATTGAAAATTTCCAAAACTACTTTGTAACCAAGTTGTATTATTTTTGGTATTTGCGTAAACTTGCTTACCATACAGTGCTAACACACATTCCAGACGTCAGGCAGACGAACTCAAACAGTTTATGGTATCAACAGTACCCAGGTGCCCCGCTTCGCAGGATCTAGGGATTTTAACCCCCTTTTTAAGGGTATGTTTATATGTCAGGCATGCGCCTGTGTCAATAGTATTTGTAATCAATTGCACCTGGGTGGCCCGCTTCGCGGGATCTTTTGATTTTCTCCACCTTTTTCGGAGGCACACCGCGCTCACGCAGCTCCGCTGCTCCGCTAAGGGTATGTATATTTCTCAGGCAGGCGCCTGTGTCAATAACATTTGTAATTAATTTGACCTGGGTGGCCTGCTTCGCGGGATCTTTTGATTTTCTCCTCCTTTTTCGGGGGCACACCGCGCTCACGCAGCTTCGCTGCTCCGCTAAGGGTATGTATATTTGTCAGGCAGGCGCCTGTGTCATTAACATTTGTAATTAATTTGACCTGGGTGGCCCGCTTCGCGGGATCTTTTGATTTTCTCCTCCTTTTTCGGGGGCACACCGCGCTCACGCAGCTTCGCTGCTCCGCTAAGGGTATGTATATTTGTCAGGCAGGCGCCTGTGTCAATAGTATTTGTAATCAATTGCACCTGGGTGGCCCGCTTCGCGGGATCTTTTGATTTTCTCCTCCTTTTTCGGGGGCACACCGCGCTCACGCAGCTTCGCTGCTCCGCTAAGGGTATGTTATGCATATTTGTCAGGCAGGCGCCTGTGTCAATAACATTTGTAATTAATTTGACCTGGGTGGCCCGCTTCGCGGGATCTTTTGATTTTCTCCTCCTTTTTCGGGGGCACACCGCGCTCACGCAGCTTCGCTGCTCCGCTAAGGGTATGTATATTTGTCAGGCAGGCGCCTGTGTCAATAACATTTGTGATTAATTTGACCTGGGTGGCCCGCTTCGCGGGATCTTTTGATTTTCTCCTCCTTTTTCGGGGGCATACCGCGCTCACGCAGCTTCGCTGCTCCGCTAAGGGTATGTATATTTGTCAGGCAGGCGCCTGTGTCAATAACATTTGTAATTAATTTGACCTGGGTGGCCCGCTTCGCGGGATCTATTGATTTTCTCCTCCTTTTTCGGGGGCATACCGCGCTCACGCAACTTCGTTGCTCCGCTAAGGGTGTGTCCAGTCGTCAGGCAGGCGCCTATATCAAATAGTTTTTGTTATTAACAGTACCTGGGTGGCCCGCTTCGCTTGGCAATGCAATTCTACCTCCTCGTGGTGCATTCTGGGTAACTCGCTAAATGAATTGCTGTACTTTAATAACAAAGATGACATCAATCCTCAAAGCGAGATCACCGTAAATACCAAAAAACAAAAACCTCATAAAAAAGTAGTAGTAATTTTCAATTTTCTCAAAACCTAAAAGATATAAAATTATTTGGTTTCTTGCGTTTAATTCAGAATTAATATGAGCATCGAACATGCAAAGCCAATTTGGCATTTAATTTCACAATTTGGAAAAAAATGGTCTAAACTTTTTTTTTCATTTTTTTTATCAAAATTTTGAGTTTGAATGCAATTTTTTTGAAAACTATTGGCATAAATAAAAAAATTTAAATTGAAAATTAAAGAACAGAATTCTGGCTTTCGAACCGGGTATAGTTCTTCATTGTAGGTGTTACCGTTGTTTTTTAATTTTTTTTTTTTTGATTAAGTCATTTTTTTTGAAAAAAAACCCCTTCTAAACGGGGTGAGATAGACCCCCCTCCCATAGTAAAAAATGCTTGTATTTAACCCCTCTATAAAACCCCGTTATCAAATCTTGGCGGCCAAGTTATCGTACTCTCCCCGTTTTTTTAGACAGGATTTACTAATATTAAAATCAACAATACCTTTATTTGAGTTGAAAAGTTTGCACATGCGTGTAAGAGGTTCATTCATGCCATAATTAGTACAGTGTTTGGGACAATGCAATAGCTCTAATCTACGATAGTATATAGTAGTAGCCTCTCCGCGATAGTTAAGACCTACACATGATAGAAGATCGGGTAAGTCCAAAGATCCGGTTAAAAAGTTGGTGAATAAAAATAACGTCATTGTTACTACGCCTTTGTGACAAAGTTTGACTCTGTAGAAGTTGAATCCGGTGTTCGTAAGGTGGGAGGTGGTATGGATCTACCCAGGAGAGACCTTTTAAAGCAAATCGAATAAAATTACGCTGAACTGCCTCTATCCTAGACTTATGAACTTCGTAGAAAGGAGACCATACCTGTGATGCATATTCTAGATGGGGGCGAACATGACAGTTATATAAAGCTAGGGTTACATAAGGATTTTGAAATTCCTTTGACCATCTTTTAACAAATCCCAACATGGAATTATCTTTTTATACCCTATTTCATAGAATGGGTATATTGTATTTGGTGTGCAGCAGAGATTAAAATGAGTATGTTCGAATAAGTTCGAACACTGCGATTTTTTCTATTTGATCGCTCATACCCAATCGTTTTGCTTCCATGCTCATAAGTTATTTTGGTCATGAATAAAAAGAATCACGAATAAAGACAAACGAACTGATCGAACTCATGAGTATCTTCTGACTTTCATACCCACGAACAAAATTATTCGCAAACAGTTGTAACCAGTTTCGGGTACTCGAAAAAAGACCTACTGATCGTTTTGATCGTTTTGATCGTTTTGATCGTTCTGATCGTGAACAAAGCGAGTACTCACAAGCATTGCGTGAACAAAGGAAACTGCTGGCGCTACCTGATTTATTATCTATATGCTATATCCGTTGTATTTTAAGGGTAATGTTTTGTATTCGCAGAAAATAGAGCAGAAGAAAAAGGGTTTCTTATTTTTATTATTATTATTATTATTATTTGGAAAGATTTATGAATAGGTAGGTGGCTAGGTAGGCAAATGATGTAATTATAAAACAAAAGATGGTCAACATTCGCGGTTGGTGTATGTATTTAAGTGAAGTCAATTTTTTCTTTTATTGAAGGCGCAGGTTAAAATTCCCCGAAACAGTTACTCTTTTCTTTGTTAGTAGCTCAGTGGTTTTAATTACTTATTTAATTTACTGTTTTTTTTTCAAGTTAATAAAAATAAAAATCATTGTGACTAATAACATTATTTACTGCACTTTTTCCTAATAATAATGCCTTATTTGCATACGCAAACTAAGTATATTGAATCATGAAGCAAAATCAACCAACACCGATCTGCCCCTGATGGTAAAAGTATCTTAAATACAAAAACCAACCCCAATAACACAAGAAACAGAATCCTTAAAATACCAACCCCGAATACACATTTTACACAGCGAGTAGTCGAACGATCGCGATCGATCGCACTGATCGTGAACATTTTGATCATGAGCACATTGATCGTGAACATTTTGATCATGAGCACTTTATTCGTTTTGTTCAAACTCGTTCATAATCGTTTGGAAGGTATACTCGATCTTATTCGTTTGAAATGTGTTGTTATTCACGGGTCATCATACTCATGAACAAAAATACTTGTAAGCATAGTTTGATAGGTTGACTCTGTTTGCTCAAACTCGCTTTTTTCGAGCAAGTATTCGTTGATCGTGAACAGTACTCGACTCGTTTTAATCTCTGAACTATACCCATCTGCCGCACACAGAGCTCCTTTGAGAAATCTTCGAGGAAGTACGTTTGTTTAAAGTATTCAAGTCTTCAAAATGACAAATTGTCCTTTTCTTAATATTTCAAACACACCATAGTCTCAGCAAATACGAACATACCTTCAACGTTTACTGGTGGTCAATTATTATCAATTGTTCAGATGTGTATACCTGTGCAGTTTGTAACATAGAGAAATAATACCGTTCGGTATAGAAAAGTATATATATTCTGACTCAGAATCAAAAGCCTAATCGATTAAGCCATGTTCGTCCGTCCGTCCGTCCGTCCGTATGTATACTCTCTAGAGGTCGCAATTTTTGAGCTAAAAAGCTGAAATTTGGTATATATAATCTTTGGTTCAAGAGTAAGGCTAAGTTCTTGAACCGGCAAAATCCGCCCACAAACACGCCCACAATCACCATTTTTGTTGAACAACCTCAATTTGGTAGAATTAAATTATGTTTTTTGTACAGTTACGATAAAAGCATAACACTTACATATTGCACACGTAGACTTTAGGTAAACTTCCTTCCAATTAAATAAAAAAAAAAATCAGTTTGGGCGTGGCTGACGCCCATTTTTCATACAAAAACATCAATATTGTTTTTATAAAATAACAATTGTTATGTTAAAGCGAAAAACATTAAATTTTGTGGGTATTACTTGCGGCGCCGTGACATAAGGCCATGTGTCATAAGGCCATTTTTCGAATTATGGCCTTATGACGTTTTTGTAAAGCGTCATAAGACCATATTCGAACATATGGCCTTATGACGCTTTACCAAAGTGTCAAAAGGCCATATACTTTTGTGACATAGGGGCATATTAAAAAAAACCAATTGAGAACAACAAGAACCTGTTCTTACCGTTGTAATATTAAAAAGGAATGATCATTTTTCAATGATCCGAAGAAACAAATTGCGCGTTTTTCATTGTTAAGTTTGATTTCGAGTGGAACGCGTTGTTTAGTGTGCAAAATGGAAAATTCAAGTGACGTGATATATAATTTTGAATTTTGTGAAGGTTTAAGAAGAGGCGGTAATATTCTTTATATTCTTGAAACCAAACATCTCTATCGTTTCAAATATAGTTCTAAAATAAGTAGACATTACATCTACTACAATAAAACGTGTAATGCTAGTGCAATTGTTGACTTTCAAAACCAAACTCTTGTGCTCCACATAAGCATCCAAACAGTGAAGAACTTAGGAAACTTAGGAACTTAGGCTGGGTTTGGTTATTTTTGAATACCTTGGCAACAAAAAGTCGTAGAACCATACGGTTTTCAATGTTGGATTAAAGATTAATAAGAGCGATGAATTCTGAGAACAAAAATTATACTTAATTACGTAAAATTTTGGAAAAAATTAGTTGTAAAATAATTTTTTCAAAATTTTGAGTTTGAAAATTTATATTTTTTAAACTATTCGTTAAAACAATTTAATTTAAAAACAAAATGAAAGAAGACGTTTTTGGCTTTCCAAAAAGGTACAACACGGTGTTGTAAACGAAGCCGTTGATTTTTAATATTTTTTTTTACAAAATAAGTCAATTTTTCATAAAATTGCCCCTCCCGGCTAAACGGGGGGGGGGGGGGGGAATAGACCCACCACAAAACAACACAAAATTTTAATTTTGAAAATTATGGGTATAGGACGTATACCTAGTACCTACTTATAAATAGATTTTATTATAAGTAGGTATGTATACCTTTTTTTTTTTTATAATGCACACGCGCTCAAGGGGTTTGTTATAGCCCTTTTAATGATAATTCACAGCACGAACCAAAGGAATTTAGGGAGGAAGGGAAAGGAGGTGTCGATGAACATTGATCTTGAATGTCTGCAGATCAAAATGGTAAGGAAAAATAGTGCCAGGCAATCCATTCCACATTCGTGTTGTACGGCTAAAGAAAGAATCCCTATATTTCACGGTACGTCTGAAATTGGGCTCAAGTGTAAACTGATGAGCGTTCCTAGCAAGACGAGTGTTACGGGGGAAATGTTTAAGGGGTGGAACGCAGCTGGCTACCTCGAGTGAGCATTTTTTATAAAAGAACCTGTAAAATAAAGAAAGACATGAAACATTTCGACGATGTTCGAGTGATGGAAATGTTTCCATAATGTTTCTCTCTCCTATCAATTTTAACGCTTTTTTCTGAACTCTGTCGAGCAGGTGAAGAAAAGTTTGAGAAGCACCTGCCCAGAGATGGGAATTATACTCGAGTTTAGGGCGTATAAACGCCTTGTAAATTGTAGCCAGATCAGAAGGTGTGAAAAACTTCTTGCATCTATTAAGAAAGCCTAAGCATCTTGCAGCATTCTTAGCAATCTCAAGTACCTATTTTCAATATTTATTTCATCTTTTGAACTTGCACACTTCCAGCAACAATAATTAAAAAACAGAAACAAAAACCAGGTTTTGATGCTGAAAGTGGCAAACGGAAACTAATCCTACTAATATTATAAATGTAAAAGTTACGATGTTTGGATGTTTTTGTTGCTCAATAACGCCAGAACGGCTGAACGAATCTGAATGAAATTTAGCACAGAGATAGATTACCTATAGTCTGGAATAGCACAAAGTCTACTTTTTATTCCGGTAAAATGTATGTAATAATTAAGCTCGGTCTATAAAAGTAGCTAGATTACGAAAAACGACTCCTCAGGCTACACGCTACTAGATCAGCTGAAACGAGAGCGAAGCCGGGTAAAGGCTAGTTATAAATAAATACCTATGAAGAAAAACAAATTAGGTATAGTATCAAAATTAAACCATTAATAAAAAATAATTTAAAAAAAATATTTTCCACATTATATGAACCGAACCCTAATGTATCACAAAAAAATTTGTAGGTATCATGAAAAAATAAAATCCTGAAAAAGCATTAATAACTTACTTACTTACTTAAGGTGGCGCAGACAGTCCATTGTGGACCACAGCCTCAACCAACAATCCTCGCCAGCTAGGCCGGTCCCTAGCCAGTGGTGTCCAGTTGCGCACACCAAGTTGGTTGAGGTCGTTTACCACTTGATCGCGCCACCTTAGATGGGGCCGGCCCTCCGGGTTGGAATTGAAGTCTCGTCGGGCAGGAGCGTTTTCGTCCATACGTTCCACATGACCCAGCCATCTAAGCCGCTGTATTTTCAGCTTCTTAACCAAGTCAATGTCGCTGTATAGCCCGTACAGTTCGCCATTGAATCTTCTCCTCCATACTCCATTGATACATACAGGACCGAATAAAGAATCTTTCTCTCAAAGCACCCCAGCCTGTATTCATCCGATTGTGTCAGTGTCCACGCTTCTGCCCCATACAGCAGGATTGGGATGATTAGGGTCTTGTATAGTGTCTCCTTGGTCCTTTAAGAGAGGGCTTTGCTACTAAGATGCCTTCTAAGCCCGAAGAAACAGCGATTGGCAAGAGTTATTCTTCGACTGATCTTTTCACTGATGTTCTGAGAGGTTATAGTGGAACCCAAATAGACAAAGTCCTTGACAACTTCAAAAATATATCTGTCCATTGTGACGTTTTGCCCGAGCCTACGGTGATGATCTTCTTCACCCGAGGACAGCATATACTTTGCTTTATCTTCATTTACAGCCAGACCCATTTTTGCCGCCTCCACTTCAATACCTGCGAATGCTCCACTGACAGCGCGCTTCGTTCTTCCAATAATGTCAATATCATCAGCATAGCCAAGTAATCGAACGAATTTAAAAAAAAAATCGTACCGCTGGTGTTGACATGCGAGTTGCGTACGATTGCCTCAAGAATGATGTTGAAGAGGTTACATGACAGCGCGTCACCCTGTCGTAAGCCTTTCTCGACATTAAATGAGTCGGTGGTGTTCTTACCAACCTTGACGAAGCAGCGAGAGTTCTCCATAGTCATCCTGCACAATCGAACGAGTTTGGCAGGGATGCCAAGAAGCGACATGGCTCTGTATAGCTCGTTCCTGTTTACGCTGTCATAGGCGACTTTAAAATCGATAAAGAGGTGGTGAGTATCGATCTGGAATTCTTGGGTCTTTTCCAAGATCTGCCGAAGTTTGAAAATTTGGTCGACGGCTGGCTTACCGGGCCTGAAACCATACTGATAGGGGCCAATCAGTTCATGTGCCAAAGGGTTCAGACGTTCACACAGAATGGCCGACAAGATTTTATATGCGACATTTAGGAGACTTATACCTCTGTAGTTGGCGCAGCTTAGAGTATCTCCTTTTTTGTGGATAGGGCACATAATGCTGAGGTTCCATTCGTCAGGCATACTTTCATCCGACCAGATTGTACAGATAAGTTGGTGTATGCTCCTCACCAAGTCATCTCCCGCTGCTTTGAAAGTTCAGCCGTAAGGCCATCCGCTCCAGCAGCCTTGTTGGACTATAGTTTTTATATTGCTAACCGAACTTCTTCTTGGTCGGGTGGACGGAAATTTTGTTCATCATCATTCAAATCGAATGGATCATTCTGCCTGACAGCGATTAGTTGGCTGTCTTTGCCGTTTAACAGTCTGGAGAAGTGTTCTTTCCAAATTCTCACCATCGACTGTGTATCTACAACGACATTCCCACCCTCGTCTCTACATGCTTCCGCTCGGGCTTTGTAACCCTTTGTAGAACTTTCGAACATTGCTTCTGCCGTAACATCCCTCAATAGATTCAACCATTCGTTTTTCCAGTTCTCTCTTTTTTATTCTGAAAAGCCGATGTTCCTCCTTCCTCTTTTGCTGGTATACAGCACGGGAAGTGCTCTTGGCAACTCTGGTTCTGGCATTCAGAACTGCATGATAGGCTTCGTCTTTGGCCAAGTGTGTGAGCCTGCACTCATCATCGAACCAGGTGTTTCGTTGTGTTCGCCTAATGAAACCCAAAACATCCATAGCTGCGGTTTTGATGGCCATTTTGCAATGTTGCCACTGGGCCTCTGGGTTTGGCGCAGGCGCCGGGCTTGTCGAGAGATAAGAGGAGACATGGTTGGCAGAGGTTGCAGCGGTCTCTTGCGATTGTAACTTCGCAACGTCAAATTTTCTCACAGTGGATGTTTGATTCTGCGGTCTGGTGGAGATCCGCATTCGCAGTTTAGCTAAAACAAGGTAGTGGTCCGAGTCTATGTTGGCCCCTCGGAAAGTGCGGACATCCATGACACTGGAGGCATCAATCGCAATGTGATCAATTTGGTTGACGGTATTTTGATCAGGAGACCGCCAGGTCCCTTTGTGTATATTGAGGTGTGAGAAGTATGTGCTAGCTAAGATAACACTTCGCCCCGCAGGAAAGTCGATTAGCCTGTGTCCGTTACCGGAAGTGTTGTCGTGCAGGCTATGCTTTCCGACTGTCGAACCAAAGTTACCCTCTTTTCCGATTTTGGCGTTGAAGTCACCAAGAATAATCTTAGTGTCGTACTTCGGGCATTCATCATACGTCTTCTCGAGAAGATCGCAGAATTTTTGTTGGTCGTATCATCTTTTTCCTCCGTGGGGGCGTGGAGGCAGATCAGCGAGATGTTGTTGAATTTGGACTTAATGCGGATTGTGACAAAGCGTTCGCTTATGCCACGGAACCCTAAGACTTCTTGCCTAAGCCTTCCTCTTATCACAAATCCGCATCCAAATAGCCGCTGTTTTCTAGTCCTGTAGCACTTACCGTAGTAGATGTCACAGTTTTTCATCCTCCTTGTGCCTTCAATCCCGTCCAATCGCACTTCTTGGATGGCTGTGATGTTGGCTTTGACACCATGTAGGGCTTCCACTAAATGTTCGGCTGCACGTGGTCTGTTAAGGGCCCGGACATTCCACGTGCAAAATCGAAATTCGTTGTCCTTGTTTCGTTTGCTAGGGTCGTCAGCAGTAGGGTCATCCATATCCGAGGCAGTTGGTTGTTTCGGAACAAAGGGTTTTTTTTACGTGGTAGGGAAGTTACCCCGACGCACAACCACCAACCTGGGGGACCAGGCCCTGACTAATAGTAGTGAAAGGACCCAAAGACCTGAGCTCCGAATATGTCGAAGTAGCTCAATGGGGTACCTACCATGCTGACTGTAAGCGTCGCCGATGGTTCACTTAATTGGAAGCTCATCCGCCGCTCGCTTGCTTTCTGAAGGGTTCGTACAGAATAAACTGCTACCCAACAAGAGAAACAGAGGAGCTTTATGGCAGGGCAATTATAGTGTTGCTTTTTTTGCTATGTTCAACACTTGCTCTTATAAGTTTAGCAAGTCAAGTCCGGGTGGACAAGACCAGTACTAGATGGCTACCACTAGGAGGTAAAATAAGCATAATTGATGTGTATGAAACAGTTGCAACGCTGGGCATCGCCAGGTTGATACCAATCAGGGTCTACCCTATTCATACAGCACCAAGCCATTAATAAGACATGTCAAAATTAAGCACCCATCTCCCACTTACAGCGAAAATAAAAAAAAAATTGGTAGGTACTTATACTTACCAAGTAGTTTGTCATGAACGAGTGTAACATCTCCACTTGCATTAGCTGAATTACAAGTGAATTGTCTATCAAATAATAAGTCATCAGACGAACAGCGGTCTGAAAAAGAAAAGTTGATACAACAACGACATTAACAAGAGCTACAGAAAAAAGATCCAGGGTCTCCGTCATTTTCCCGCCAACACCATTTAAAACCGGTTGAGCTTCAACAAAGTGCTAGCCGACAGAGATTTAAAAGACTGCAGTACTTTGGTAATGCAGTCAGTAAAGTCGCAGTTAATTAACTTAAAAAAAGACTTAAAGTTAGTTAACTTACAAAAGTACTTTAAGTTTAAAGGATCAGTCACCAGTCAGAACTTATTTTTACTTGCACTATAGGGCAAGTATTGGTTTCGTGCAGAAAAAAAAATCGAGGTTTTAATCAAACATGACATTACGATGATAGAGAAGCCCAAAAAAGTGGTTTTCGCCATACCGTCCGTCGGTCTGTCTGTGCGTCTGTGCGGATGTGCGCTTTTTCACGTCACGCTACAGCCTAAACGGCTTGACGGATTTTCTTCAAACTTGGTATATAGCAGTTTGAAGAAAAACCATTGTCGAGGTTTTTTTTATTTTGTTTTAGTCTGGCTCAAACTGGTACCTTTCAAGTAACGGTTTTTTTCATTTTGGATTTGCTCAAAAACGGCTCTAACGATTTTGATTAAACTCAGAATTTAACTTACCTGAGATATTTCTAACAAAATTGCGTTTTTTGTTTTTGGCTAACATGGTCGTAACGAAAATCAGGTTTAAATGGCTTTTTTTCAAATGGCCATAAGTTCGCAACGGCGCGATTGATTTCACTCAAACTTCGTTTGGCATAGTTCTTTATAGTCTTCTATATGATGGCTTTATACATTTTTCAGTGAAGCCTTTCTAAATGGTAGCTCCCATACAACGAGCCGTTCTGTTTTAGCCAACTTTTTTGGTTTTTTTCTAATTTGCTCAAAAATGGCTCTAACGATTTTGATTAAACTTTGTGTGTTATATTCCTTTAGTGTTCTTAAGAGAACTGCGTTTTTAATTTTTGAAAATGCTAATAACGGAGATCTGGTCTTAACGTCTTTTTTTCAAATGGCCATAAGTTGTCAACGGTTGTACCAAATTCAATCAAACTTTGTTTGGTATAGTTCCTTACAACTCTCTATCAGATGGCATTGCATTTTTGTCTGTTAGGTACTCTTTTTTAAATGGTAGCTCCATACAAAAAGCCACTAGGTTTTGGCCAAATAATGTAGTTTTTCTAATTTACTCAAAAAAGGTTCTGCCGATTTTTATTAAACTTTGTATGTAATATACATAGAATGTTTCGAAGAAAACTGCATTTAAGTTTTTGGCTTCAAATGATAATAACGGAAATTAGTTTTTACAATTTAATTATTTTGGCCGTAAGCGGATATATATATCATTTTTAGCAACCAAACGATGACATCTCAAATTTAAATATTCAAAGGTTTTTTAAAGGAAGTCCCGTATATCGGGTTTTCCAGTTTTAACCAAAATTTTGTAGTTTTCAAACATGCTTTTTACTTGCGATTATAGGTACTATAAGGCAAGTTATGGATTCGTGCAGAAAAAAAATTTTGATATAACAATCACACATGACATTACGATGATGGCGAAGTCGAAAAAAGTGGGTCTGGGAATTCCGTCCGTCTGTCTGTCTGTCTGTCTGTCTGTATGTCTGTTCGCGCCTCTAGAGTCTGAACGGATGGGCCGATTTGCTTTAAATTCGGTATTTAGGATTTATTTGGCCGTCCCTCGAAACAAATTTTTTATTTTTGCTCTAGACCCAAAAATAACGGCACCTGCCATACAATCGTAAAGAAAAAAATTGATTTTCTCAAAAACGGCTCTAACGATTTTGACAAAACTTTCGGAATGCTATTTTTTTAAGGCAGTCTATCTTTTGGTTAGAAAAGATTTTTCAAAATTTGTCTTATAACGGTACCTCTCATAGAACCAGTATTTTCAAATCAAATTTTCTCGTAAACCGTACATCCGATTTCAATAAAACTTTAGGCACAGAAAGTGATTCATAATTTTATTAATATGGTATTTAAAAAGTTTCAAAAACTTTTTTTTTTAATTTTTTATAATTTTTTCAAAAAAAAATTTGGTTTTCGAAATATGTTGGAAACGGGTGTATTGATTTTTTTAACATTATTTTTTCAGATGTAAACTACGTATTGCCATATACATACATATATTTACATACTCAAATACATTTCAAAATATTTTTTGAAAAAGTTTTTCAAAAATAACCTTTTTAAAAAAAACTTGTCGAACTATTTTCAATTTTTTTTTCCTAGATTGGCATATAGCTTTGAAATTGTATTGCATACTTAGTTTTTCCAAGAAAACTCTTAAACTAATTTAAAAAATAAAAGAATTTTCAAAATTATTTTAATTTTTTTTTAATATCCATATATGCAGCCACTAAGCAATTCATAAGAGCAAGTTCGTGCGACCCAGTCGTGCATTTTATTTCATATAGCTCAAAGACTTTGTATTCATCTTACTATTGCACCAACAGAGCAAGTACGTGCGACCAGTCGTGCATTTTATTTAACTTGCAGTCAATTTAATAAAGTCAATTGACTGCAGTACTTTTTAAGTGGCTTTAGTCACTAAAAAGTCATTTAACTTAAGCGAGTTTGGTTTTAGTCAATAAGTCTTTTGACTGCAATTTACTATTAATCCAGATGGCAGTGTTTCAAATTTTATAGTTGTTAAATTTGTTTCTAAAATAAAAAAAAGATATTGCTTTGAAAAACAAATATGTACGTGAATAAAAATAATCTGATTTCTTTAAACATTTTTGGTGATGATTATAATAAAAAAAAATCTTTATTAATGAATCTCTTAATGGTGAGACAAAGTTTCTTCTTAAAGCTGCACAAAGAGCTTAAAAAGAAAAAAATGTATAAATATGTTTGGGTCAAAAACGGGAGAATATATATGCGCAGTAAGGAGCATGATAAATTTATTATTATTAATTCGGAGGCAGACCTTCTTGAAATTGTCTAAAAAAGAACTAGTTTAATATGAAAGATCCACTCACAAATTTAACTTATGTTCCATCCGTTAACTGTGCAGATGTCGATTGTCTCGTTTTTGACCAAAACTGTTCTCTTTACCTCCTTATAATTCACCAAAATATTAGAAGTTTGCGCACAAATTTTGATTGTTTTCTTGCTAATTTAAATACTTTTGTGAACAAGCCTCAGTTAATTTTGTTGTCGGAAACATGGATTTACGAAAGTGAAAATAACCTTTTTAATATAGAAGAGCATACTTTTTTGTCGTGTTGTAAAAATAAGTATGCTGCAGGTGGTGTTTCAGCTTTTTTAGAGAGTGAAATTGATGTGGAAAGTTCTTGTTATAATTTGCAGAGTTGCGACGTTTTAAGGGTGAAAATAATTAAAAATAAAATAACTTTTTTGTGTGTACAGATTTAATGACTCTTTAAATGTTGTTTTTTATAATGAATTTTAAAATTTACTAGCATGTGAGCCATCTTATGATATTGTTTTATTAGGAAACATTAATATAGATATATTACAAAATACAATTCTGGTTGATAACTATTTATTTCTACTCACATCTTATGGGTTTGAATCTTGTATTAATAAGCCTACTCGTATTTCTAACTCTAGCAGTACTTGTCTTGACCATATAATGGTGCGTTTTCGCAACTCGAAAGAGTTGTCTCTCAAAAGCACTGTAATAGACCTACAATTAACTGACCATTGTATGACTTGTTTGTCCCTGGAATCTGCCTCAGCAACAGTCTCGCAAAATGTTTTGTGGCGTTAAATAATCTGCTTCGTTTTGAATGAAAACGATCCTTCTAAATGCTATCTAAACTTCATTACTAGGTTAAATTACAATGTCAATAAATGTTCAGATATAGTTACTAAAAACGCGAAACACATAAAAAAGCTAAAGCCCTGGATGAGTAATGATTTACTTGATAAAATTAAATTTAAAAAAAAAAAAAATTATAAGAAAAAAAATAAACATCCTAATAACTCAGATATTTCATCTTCTTATATGAAACTCTGTAGGAAAATAGATAGGGATGTTTCTTTTTGTAAAAAGAATTTCTATTTAAAATTTTTTTGTGAATTCAAAGGTGATTCAAATAAAGTACACGACTGGGTCGTACGAACTTGCTCTTATGTGTTAAAATGGTCTTGGGGTTTGAGATTTTCGGAAAAAAGCATTGAAAAATCATATTAATTTTTATTAATCACTTAAAAATCAATATTTAAAAGTTTTTTTAAGAAAATTAAGTAAATAGCTTCTTAATGATTACAATCTTAATCTTGTTGGATATAGTTCACATTAGGGTTTTGTCAAAAATTCTATGTAAGTTGTACTAGAAAATTTTTAAAATTGCGTATTGACAAGGTTTCTTTCAATGTATGTCAACTGATGATTCCAAACCGAGATTCCTGGATGAAACGCCAATTTTTTGTTGGACTAAAGGCCATAAAAAGCTATTTTGAATCAATAATTCAACAGTCCATTATTAGTGCTGAGTCTTTTACTTGGTTGATTTTATTTAATTTAATTTATCAATGCAGTATATAGAGTTTGTATTAAGAAAAATTTAAAAAAAGAAAATTAAGTAAGCCATCAGATTTCTTTTGCTTTTTGGAATTTTAGGGACATATTTTTTTTTCAAAATCGTTCGACCAGCTTTTTCAAACATATTCGAAATTTGTCTTAAGTACGCCAGTATATAGCAGCTTAATGTTCCTATCAGAAAAAAAAAGTTTAAAAAATTTTGAACTAACCGTTTTTGAAAAAAGCAAAAATTATAAAAAAAAAATTAACTAAAAAAAAACAAAAAAAGATTTTTTGAAAAATGAAAAAGCTAAAACTATTTTGTTTATAAAAGGGCACCTACATTAAAAATTTTATCGAAATCGGCCAAGAGGTTAATGAGAAAATCTGATTTAAAAAAACCGGTTCTATGGGAGGTACCCTTATAAGTATTTTCCTGAAAAATCTTTTCCAACCAAAACGTTAAGTTTTCTCTAAAAACACCATTCAGAAAGTGTTATCAAAATCGTAGTAGCCGTTTTTGAGATAAATTAGTTTTTCATACAAAATCATATATCAGGTACCGTTAGTTTTGGAGCTATAATTCTAATTCCAAACACCCCTCTGTAGGACGTCATAAAAATACTATGTACCAAGTTTGAAGCAAATTAGTCCAGCCGTTTAGGCTGCAGGTAACTATACAGACAGACAGACATACGGACAGACAGACAGACAGAATTGTCGGACCCACTTTTTTAGGCTTCTCTATCATCGTAATGTTATGTTTGATTGTCCAAAAAAAATTTTTTTTTACGAATGCATAACTTACTTTATAATAATAATAATAATTATTATAACTTACTTTATAGTACCTATAATCGCAAGTAAAAAAGAATGGGCATTGGTTTGAGAAATTTTGAATAAAACCTCTCAACCTCATCAGATTAGAAGTTTAAATATTGATAATAGCATTATTACCAATCCCAAGGATTTAGCTAACATCTTCAATAATTATTTTGCTTCTATAGGTTCTAAGGTTGTGGCGGACAGTTGTGCCACTGATACGAGCTGCTTATGTCTATCCCACGATCCTTTTTTTAGGAAAAGTTTCTTCTTTGAATCTGTAACGTCATTTGAGGTTTACAAAATAATAATGTCCCTAAAAAATTCTTCCTCAGAAGCGACGAATTTTTTCTCAAATAATTTTGTTAAAAAAATAGCTTTCAATATATCTGATGTTTTATCTTATATCTATAATGAAAGCATCCTTTATGGCGTTTTCCCCGATGATTGAAAGCAAGCTGAAGTGATTCCTTTAGTATTCACAGATGGTTTAACACTTATCTAAAAAGTAGGCCACAAAGGGTTACATTAAATGATCAATTGAGTGATTATAAGACTGTATCCTTGCGAGATCCTCAGGGATCCGTTCTAGGTCCGATCCTCTTTCTGATCTTAACTCTCTTTTTTCGCTTAATTATCGCATCAAGGGTATTGTATTTGCAGACGATATGGCGGTTCGTTCCAGAGCGATTCAATTCCAAAACTATCGGAAGACATAAATAATGACTTAGAAGTATTAAGTCATTGGTTCCAAATACATAAAATGGTAATAAGCGATAAAACAAAAATAATGTTTTTTAATGTTGCTGGGAAGAAAGTATGCTACGGTGTCTTTGTTTACCTTTGTGCACAGTGCAATAAGTATAAATATAGCAAGGAAGTTTGTAGGTCTACCAACAACTTGTCACAAACATTTTTTGAAACGGGAATTTGCTCTAATATTTGTTTTAATATTGATAGTATTAAGAGTTTTAAATATCTTGGGGTTATGCTTGATTGGAGGATGAACTGGTCTCTCCATACTGAAGCTCTTAAGAAATATCTTATAACCGCCACGAGACAATTTTACTTTTTAAAGCCATATTGCTCTCAAGATCTTCTTAAGTATATTTATTACTGTTTAGTCCACTCAAAGCTTGCATATGGAATTGTTTTTGGGGCGGTACACATAAAAACAAATTGAACCCATATTTAATCTCGCAAAAATTTGTCATTCGGCTAATCTGCAATAAAAGTCGTAGAAGTAGCAGCTTTGTTCTTTACTGCAAACTTAAAATCTTGCCTTTGAAACGCCTGTACTATTATAAGTTGTTACTATTTTGAAGTTGTTTTTTAATCGTTCAGGATATCAAATTAATAGATTTTCTTTGAACTATAATCTAAGAGTGACTTATCTTAATTTCGCCTCCATACCAGCCCACAACCTGCAGATATTTTTCAACTTCTTCACATCAATTGCTCCCAGACTATTTAACACTTCACTCTACTCGATACGAGTAATAAGAAATTAATCTATTTTTCTCAATTAAGTTAAACTTTTACGATCAAATTAACCATTTTTTATATGTTCCTTGCTAACTTTTATTATACAGTCTGTTGGAAAATATAAAAATACTTAATTCCAATATCAATTGTTTTGAGTTTCTTGTCGTGACCCCACATCACCTTTTTTTATGTAATGTTTTTATTTAAATTTTTTTTTATAAAGTATGTTTTTTAATTCTTGTTTTTCTACGTTTTTTTATGTTTCTTATTCACTTGTTTATTTTCTTTGCTGCTTTCGGCACTAGTTCCTCTGTAAACTACAGCACTTAATTGATATTTTTTATACTTGCTTGCTTATCTGTTTATCTAATTATAATTGTTATAATGTATAAAATATTGATGAAGAAAAAATAAAATTATTTAAAAAAAAATCTAAAAAAAAAATTAAGTAATTAAGTAAACAGTTTTTTTTTGTTTATTTTTCTTTATATACTTTGCTGTCGTTTCGAGCGCGAACAAATAGTCGTACGAATAAATATCATCATAAACACAAACATTTTTTTTCGTTTTCTTTTCGCTATATACTTTTCTGACATTCGTCGTTATCCCCGCAACACCCCCTTTGAAAAGTCTCCAAAAATTGAGAGAGAGTTCCATGATATTACTATATTAATGTATATACAATGCATTCAGATCTAAAGGGACGTTGCGAGCCGACGCACGCGAGCGCTTGTCAGTTTCTAAATGGCGAATAACCACAACACAACGGAGTGATACTAGAAGTATTCCTTTATGGAAATTGCCATCAGTTTTAGTTTTTTAAGTTCCTTACATAAACATGTGGTAGACCTGATTCAGCATAGATGGCGTAGTGCGGAGTGATAGACGGCAAGCGAAATATTCGTTTGAAAAAGTATCTTCAAATGCTTTCAATTTCTTCCAAATATTATTACACATACACTTCACTTCCGTATCAAAGACAGCTACTAACAGCATTAAACACCTAATCCCTAACTTTTTTTTAAAGAGGTTGGATAATTTTTTTTTTTTTTTTTTTATTGATTACTGATTTTGCTAAAAGTGTTTTTAATATGGACCTTAATATTTAGGTCATGAGTTATAATAAAGCCTTAATACTTGAACTCATAACTATCTCAATATTTTCACCTTCTAGTTTCCAGTTCCTGGTAGGGTTATCAGAACGGTTTTGATTTCTGAAGATCATTATTTTAGATTCACCATTGTTAATTTTCAGATCCCACGCGTCACAGGAAAGTTTAAGCTTATTTATTTGGAGTTGAAGCGTTATTGGGTTATCCGAAAAAATCACGAGGTTATCCGCGTAGAGTAGAAGCTTTATAAACAAATCACCATAGTAGACGGTAGACGCCTCCTGTTAAGTGGTTTTCAATAGCATACATTTTCAGAATAAATAGTCCAGTTTACATGTTCTTGGGCAAAACGAAGTTTTTCCCTACGATGCCTGTGGGTGCCATTCGGAGGCTCGGGCTGGGCGAAATAGCCTTAGATTTCCTTCTGCCAATTTTCTTCTTATTGTTCGCCTAATAAATCTTACATTTCTCGCTTCTAAGAGACAAGTACGAGCTTCTGCAGTGCTTAACCGATCTCTTATCACATTGTTAACAATAAATCGGTTGTCTATGGCCGATGTCCATCGATGTCTGCCTTGACCTGGCCTCCTTGTGTATGATCCACTCTCTCGAAATCGTCTGATGGCATCCCGGACAGTGGCTTGAGGCACAATTGCGGGTGGCAATGGTACAGTGGATGTAGTGCTTGGTTGCTCAACCCGAGAGCTTGGAGTTCAAACCCAGCCTGGGCAGCAATTTTTATTTATTTCCCAAGTTTCAACTGGATGCCACCCGTGGAATTTCCGTGAGATAATTATCACCTAAAATCTCAAACCACTGTACCACCTTTCTTTCCTATCTTTCTATCCCTTCTCTTTCCTCGCTCGCACATGTTAATTCATTATAAAGGTATTAATAACCCTTTGAGTGCGAGTGCATTATAAAAAAAAAAAAAAAAAAAAATAAGTGTCTGGGCAATGCAACGTTGGCTGTACCCACTATCCGCAAAAGCCACGGCCCTCGCTACTCCAGTTGGTTGTAACGGCATTTTTACTTGCGATTATAGGTACTATAAGGCAAGTTATGGATTCGTGCAGAAAAAAAATTTTTGAGATAACAATCACACATGACATTACGATGATGGCGAAGTCGAAAAAGTGGGTCTGGGAATTCCGTCCGTCTGTCTGTCTGTCTGTCTGTCTCTGTCTGTCTGTCTGTATGTCTGTTCTCGCCTCTAGAGCCCGAACTGATGGGCCGATTTGCTTCAAATTCGGTATTTAGGATTTATTTGGCCATCCCTCGGGACAAATTTTTTATTTTTGCTCTAGACCCAAAAATAACGGCACCTGCCATACAATCGTAAAGAAAAAAAATTATTTTCTTAAAAACGGCTCTAACGATTTTGATAAAATTTTTAGAATGCTGTTTTTCTAAGACAATCTATCTTCTGGTTAGAAAATATTTTTCAAAATTTTTCTTATAACGGTTCCTCTTATAGAACCAGTATTTTCAAATCAAATTTTCTCGTAAGCCGTACATCCGATTTCAATAAAATTTTAAGCACAGATAGTGATTCATAATTTTAATAATATAGCATTTCAAAAACTTTTTTTTTGGATTTTTAATAATTTTTTCAAAAAAATTTTTGGTTTTCGAAATATGTTCGAAACGGGTATATTGATTTTTTTTTAACATTATTTTTTCAGATGTAAACTACGTATTGCCAAATATTTACATACTGAAATACATTTCAAAATATTTTTTGGAAAAGTTTTTCAAAAATAACCTTTTTTAAAAAAAACTGGTCCAACGATTTTCAATATTTTTTTTCCTAGATTGACATATAGCTTTGAAATTTTATTGCATAAGAACTAATTCTTACGAGAAAACTCTTAAACTAATTTAAAAAATAAAAGAATTTTCGAAATTATTTTACTTTTTTTTTAATATCCATATAGGTATGCAGCCACTAAGCAATTCATAAGAGCAAGTTCGTGCGACCCAGTCGTGCATTTTATTTGTTTGTGGTAACCAATGCTTTAGGTTTACAAAATCTAATTTTCCGCTTTAAAATATCCACAAATAAAAAATTAAGGAATAAAAACCACACTACTTAGGGCATTCAGAAATTCAAATTCCAACTGAATCACAAAAATGCATACCATGCACAAATAAAAAAAAGAAAAACTTAAGTAACTGTTTAATTCATGCTCAAAGTACCTAATTGACAACAAAATTCATTATAGTGACCGTTTTTTATAAATAATACGGGCAAGTGCGAGTCGGACTCGCGCACGAAGGGTTCCGTACCACTATCTATAAAAACGGCAAAAAAATCACGTTTGTTGTATGGGAGCCCCCTTAAATATTTATTTTATTCAATAAACACTTGCTTAAATTTCTCATTGTAACAGGCGATTAGGATTTGCAGAAGACAACGAACTGATGACAGTTTGTTTAAGAAAGATTGCGCCAAAAATGATCTTGTTTGTGTGAGTGAAAGAAAACTGGCAAATCAGCAAAAAGAAGAAGAAACAGAGACAGATATATTTGTAAATTCCAGACTTCAAGAAATTACTAAAGAAGAAAAGAGACAACCTGGTGATGGACGGACAAACATAGCAAAAACGAGCAAAAAATTACGTTTGTTGTATGGGAGCCCCAATAAATATTTTATTTTATTTAGTTTTTAGTATTTGTTGTCATAGGGAACACAATAATACATCATCTGTCCAAATTTCAAGTGTCTAAGTTTTACGGTTCATGAGATACAGCCTTGTGAAGGACGGACAGACGGACAGACGGACAGACGGACAGACGGACAGACGGACAGCGAAGTCTCAGTAATAGGGTTCCGTTTTCACCCTTTGGGTACGGAACCCTAAAAACACACATAGTGAGACTAATCAAAGGTGGGCGCTTAATTGTGCCGGTGAGTGCATTTCGAAAATGCATTTGAATAAGAAAAAAAAAACAATAAACTAAGTTTATGTACCTTCAAGCTTCAAATAAAAAGTGCATAATTGATAGTATTGTAGAAGTAGCAGTAGTGATTGGGTATTTTTTGCATAACCAGTCTTAAGGCTGAACTATAATAGTCGGAACGGCGCGGATGGAACCGTGCGAGACCAAGCAATTCGTATCTCACTTCCAAAATAGGGGATAGCTCCGTTTCGTCCAATTTCGATCAGTTTAGTTTACGGACGTAAACTGCATTCGATATCGCACTTAACGGAAGAATTTGCATCTGATTGTGAATGGATATGAGAGTGAGTGTGAGAGTGAGTGTGAGAGTGAGTGCGAGAGTGAGAGGTATGCTGACTTTGTGTGTGACTTCACAGCAGAGAGAACATGATTTTTTTTTAAATTATGTCCTCTCTGCTTCACAGTCCTCTTGGTGTTAAGGGGAAAATACATATTTTGCTTCCGTGGCAATCCGTCCATTGTGGGTGGCGTGTTCATTTCACAGGTTGGAGGCAACGTTTTGTTGGGTTTTGACACTAGCTTCCGTTTGATTCCGTCCATTATAGTTCAGACTTTAAGGTTGTGGAAATAAGAAAATTTTAGAATCGAATTTGACAAAATGATACTTTTATTCGCGATCCAAATGCAAATGATTATTTGAATGAATAAGCAGTTAACATAAACCCTTTTTTTATAATATAGCAGAAATGAATAACTATGCAGGTTGATCGTTTAGCTTGAACCAATTCACTTGGTCAATGAAAAATCATACTTTCTCTTTTTGGTTGCTTGGCTTTTTGAGAGACCCTAGAAATTTTCACTCAAAAACCTAGCGTTTAAAAAGAGAAAGTATGATTTTTCATTGTCCAAGTGATTTGGTTCAAGCTATATTTTTGTGGCATGTTGTATTGGCAATTATTAGAATAATTATGTATGTACCTATTGTCATTGGTTTGTTCGCGTTGGTGCTGTATTATCCTGATACTGAGTTAGAAGAAATCAGTTATATTGAACTAAACGTGCAAGAAGTAAGAAGTGGGTAATCTATATTATACATATATTGGAGTTATTTAAATATGGAAAGTTATTTAAATTAAAACACAAACAATTCAAGTAAATAGTTTTTGAAGTGATACTGAAGTGAAAGACTGTTTGATAAAAAAAAAATCCTGTGATATTAAAAACAAATTATGGGTAAGAAGAATGCAAGTCAATTACCTCACAAAAAGTGCAAGATTTCGTTTTATTTTTTTTTTGTTCGTTTAATAATTTTTTTAAAATTTTATAACACAAATGAGAAATGTTTTAATACTAATTTTCTAAATTAACTGATTTTAAAATACAGAATAAGAGATTTTCAGAACAATGGATCACAGAATAATGATTTAAAGAATTAGTGCCCTTTAGCCGAAATGCGTTTCCCCTAGTCACAACAGTTTAGCTCATCAGTTAGATGCTGTCATACCCTTCTAAGACGCAAAATTTTGTTCGTTGATTACTGACTCTTATTGAAATTACAGATGAATGCACTGTGCATGCTAACATCTTAGGGGAATTTCTTTAAATTCATGCACCTAAAAATAATATAGCCCGTGGTTTGGCGGATGATAAGGATGAAAAAAAACGTAAAAAATGAAAAATTTTCATTAGTTTTTTTTATTTTTGCAGATATTTTTGCCAAGCGGAAAATAGTTGCAAAAGTTTCTTCGAGAGACATTTTATTTAGTAATGCCTAAACTTGTAGAACTCGATCGGGATGCCATCGGGATTCCACCTGCCACCGCAGCCTTATTATTTTTCATATTTTTAAGTGATAATAATAGCTCTAACATTATTAAAGCGGAATCTACTTCAGGTATTGAGATGTGTTGAAGAGCAAAGCTTAAAGAATTCTTTTAATTAGGGTCTTGTAGCAATAAGTTTTCGAAATAAGTTGCTAGTAGATTTGCACTTGAGATTGAATATGAAGACTTACTCCTTCCACCTAAATGCACACATTGCACCAGAAGGACTTAGATTCCCTACAGTCTAAAAGATATTTTATATTTTATATTTTATTTTGTTTAAGATAGTCTTTTAAGAGCTACATATGTTAGAAGACTGCTTTAGGTAAGTAAAGGATTTTTTCCTGTTTTTTTCTGGAGTTGGGGTCGAAATACTGTATGGTCAAAATTCTGTTTACAAAATACTGTAATTCAAAATTCTGGTTACACAAAATTCTGTATTTCAAAATTCTGTATTTAAACAAAATTTGTTTTGATAATGTACAAAAGTGCGCATTTTTGTACATTATCAAAACAAATTTTGTTTAAATACAGAATTTTAAAGACAGAACACCAAAATGAATTATATGAACAACATTAAAAACATCAACAACAACAAAAACAACAGCTACATGTTCACAACATTTTTGCTGCACGTAAACCTCAATATATTAAATATTCGATTCAATTTAGATTTAAACCTCTTTTAGGTATTGATTCATACACTTATGTTTGTAGAGACGACATCAAGTTAGCGTACATATACGTCTCTTTCTCTTAAAAAAATTGTTTTTCTTGTTCTTTACATACCAAGGTCATTATAAAATGAGCCATTGCATAAGTAATTGCAACAAATGCTGGTTGTACTCGCACATGCTTAGCTGTAGTATTGTAAAAAAACAGAATTTTATACTAACAGCATTTTTGATAAACTAATATTTGGCATACAGGATTTTGAAATACAGAATTTTGGTCATACAGTATTTTCAAAAAAAAAAAAAAAAAAAAAAAAAAAAAAAAACTGAATTTTGGTCATACAGAATTTTGACAACCGGTATTATGACCCGCTCCCTTTTTTCTGCACTCTTCATTATACCATTTTGAATTAAAAGAAAATGAATTCGGATGTAAATTACCAACTGCTGATAGCGTAACTAATTCAAAAACAGAATGCGTAGCAGATTCTATGGTAAGCTAAAGCTGAGCATCCATAGAATCTATTCGTTGACGTAAAATCCGCCTATACACACTAGCCTAACTTTCAGCCTATTTTAGTTTCTTAACAACATCTCAATCATCAACTCAGTTGTGAATACCTTAATAAGTGTATTAACAAGACACTACAAAAGGCAGATGGGATGAAAAAATTGCCGGATATACCTCAACATTTTTAATAATATCAATCCAAACCCCTTCACAATACAAAAATCATTTGCCAAGCAACCTTGGAAAGATAAAAAAGTATAATCACCTCTAGAATCACCACTCGACAACCTCAAGTTGACAAAAGAAACCATGCTGACTCGATACTCCATTTAAGAAAAAAAAAAAACTAAAGGCTTCGAATAATTCCATCAATATTAGCCGTTTCTGTTCAAGCAATCGTCCAGTGATTTTCTTGTATCAGAGAACTGACCGTTATTTAAAACCGGGAAGTTCTGGAAATCTCCTAAACGACCGTTAAAGTCACCAAAATACAAATTACGAGTAAAACACAAACATCTGAAGTGAAAGACTGTTAAATAAAAAAGTTTTGTAGTTCCTCGTAATCCGAGGTCCAGAAACTATAATTCAAATAAACAAGAAGAATATGAAAATGTTTTGAATCATACTCAATATCGATTACGTTGCGTTGGGAGGGGCTAAAGAAGAAAACAATATTCTTTTATTAACAACTTATCAATATTTTTTATTAACGAAAAGTATAATATAAGATCAGCAAAACTCGTGTGCAACTTTCAAAGAAATCTGACAAAAGTGAAAGAGAAATTGGAATGTCAAAGTGACATTTGATAATGTCATATTTAAGGTGAGTGCTCATATAGCAATTGGGAATTGTGGATGGAACAGATTATAATTTTTTTTTCAGAGTTTTTGTAACTAATAATATTTATATTACTTACTGAGTTTTTATTTGTAAAGCAACATACAATTCCACCGCTAGCCCTCCATAGTCTATTATTACTTATGGCTGGAAAGCATTTTATGTTATAATTTTCTAAGTATTTGAAATATTGAAGTTCTTTGCATTCTCCTAAGACAGTTTCTAATAAAATTATTATATCGTTGTTTTTAATGAGCTTAAACAAATCGGACATAAGTAGTTAATTCTTAACGCCCGTAATATTATAGCAAATAATTTGATAAGATATATTTTGCTTGCAGACGCCAACCCTATATCCTACAATTTATTATAGTTTTTGCTTTCAACGGCCTTGGCTCTGATAAAGCATCGCTTCCGGGCGAACGCCACTGTCGCCGAGCTAAATTGGCCTAGTACTACTTACTTACTAAAGGTGGCGCAGACAGTCCATTGTGGACCACGGCCTCAACCAACAATCCTCGCCAGCTAGGCCGGTCCCTAGCCAGTGGCCTCCAGTTGCGCACACCAAGTTGGTTGAGGTCGTTTACCACTTGATCGCGCTACCTTAGATGGGGTCTTCCAGAACTGCGTCGGCCTTCCGGGTTGGAATTGAAGACTCGTCGGGCAGGAGCGTTTTCGTCCATACGCTCCACATGACCCAGCCATCTAAGCCGCTGAGTTTTCAGCTTCTTAACCAAGTCAATGTCGCTGTATAGCCCGTACAGTTCGTCATTGAATCTTCTCCTCCATACTCCATTGATACATACAGGCCCGAATATCACCCGAAGAATCTTTCTCTCAAAGCACCCCAGCCTGTATTCATCCGATTGTGTCAGTGTCCACGCTTCTGCCCCATACAGCAGGACTGGGATGATAAGGTTCTTGTATAGTGTCTCCTTGGTCCTTTGAGAGAGGGCTTTACTACTAAGATGCCTTCTTAGCCCGAAGAAACAGCGATTGGCAAGAGTGATTCTTCGACTGATCTCTTCACTGATGTTGTTCTGAGAGGTTATAGTGGAACCCATATAGACAAAGTCCTTGACAACCTCGAAGTTATATCTGTCCATTGTGACGTTTTGTCCGAGCCTACGGTGATGATCTACTTCACCCGAGGACAGCATATACTTTGTTTTATCTTCATTTACAGCCAGACCCATTCGAGCCGCTTCCACTTCAATACTTGCGAATGCTCCACTGACAGCGCGCTTCGTTCTTCCAATAATGTCAATATCATCAGCATAGCCAAGTAATTGAACGGATCTAAAAAAAATCGTACCGCTGGTGTTGACATGCGAGTTGCGTACGATTGCCTCAAGAATGATGTTGAAGAGGTTACATGACAGCGCGTCACCCTGTCGTAAGCCTTTCTCGACATTAAATGAGTCGGTGGTGTTCTTACCAACCTTGACGGAGCAGCGCGAGTTCTCCATAGTCATCCTGCACAATCGAACGAGTTTTGCAGGGATGCCAAGAAGCGACATGGCTCTGTATAGCTCGTTTCTGTTTACGCTGTCATAGGCGACTTTAAAATCGATAAAGAGGTGGTGAGTATCGATCTGGAATTCTTGGGTCTTTTCCAAAATCTGCCGAAGTGTGAAAATTTGGTCGACGGTTGACTTACCGGGTCTGAAACCACACTGATAGGGGCCAATCAGTTCACGTGCGAAAGGGTTCAGACGTTCACACAGAATGGCCGACAAGATTTTATAGGCGACATTTAGGAAACTTATACCTCTGTAGTTGGCGCAGCTTAGAGTATCTCCTTTCTTGTGGATAGGGCACACAATGCTGAGGTTCCATTCGTCAGGCATACTTTCAAAATTGGCCTAGTTCCCTGCTAATATAGAAGGTAGAGCTCCAGCTCATCTTCAAATTATTAATGAAAAAGAAGTCTGCAAGAGTGGATGGTATACCTACCGTTGAACTGCGACATATTCCCAAGGAAGCAGTGGACATTTACACCACACTGTTTAACAACGAACTGAATAATGCATATTATCTGGCGCGTTGGAAGACAGCTGTGGTTCATCCTCTCCCGAAAAAGGGAAAAGATAGCTCCAATCCGGCAAATCTCCGGTCGATAAGTCTTCTTCCGAGTATCAGTAAGGGATTCGAAAAAGTTCTAAATAGAGCTCTGACCAAGTGGGCAGAGGACAAAAATATCATTCCGGACAATCAAATAGGCCTTAAGGTGGGTTATGACACCATTCATGCGGCGTCTAAGCTAGTCTCTGATATCCAATTGAGCAAAGCTAAGAATCAATGCACGGGTGCCGTTTTAGTTGATTTGAAAAAGGCCTTTGGTACCGTTTGGTTACAGGGGCTTTATCTGAAGCTGGCCAGACTTGGCATAAGTAAACCATTGTTGTACATTCTTTATGACATGCTTCATGGTAGAAAGTGTGTTGTCAAAAGGGGCAATGTAACTTGTACCACAACATTTGATATAGAAAATGGTCTACAGCAAGGAGCGGTGAACTCGCCGATCCGCTTTAGTACTTACACCAGCGATCTGATAGGTTGTCTTACCCATGCGATTGCGTATGCTGATTACCTTGTAGAGTACAGAACGGCTCCAAAGTCGAGGTTATCAGAATCCTCTTGCAGCGTGACTTCGACAAGATTCAACAATATTATGATGACTGGAATTTTTTTTATTGTATAGAATAGCTAACAGTTTTTAATAAACTTACGTCTATTGCAAACCTTTTACAAGCCATATACTTAATAAATTCAAGTTAAAAAAGAAGCAAGTAAAAATACTATAAAGGCCAAATTTGTGCCTTCTTTTGCTTTTGTTTACAAGCTGCTGCTAATAGTAGGTGAGCATATGCGTAAATCTGTACAAATGATGAACATAACACATCCACCAAACTAATTTCCCCAACAAGACTGCACAACCTACTCGAATTATAAGCTCCATAATTAGGTTAATACAAAAAGAGCGATAAGTTTATTATTTAATTTTTTTTTTATTTATTCATATTTCATCAATCTGAGGTAATATCCTCATAAATATTACAAAATTAAATTTAAACAATATATATACAATACATACCTAACATACAAAATTAATAAGTTAAAAGAAGTTAATAGAACAGTTATGACGAAATATAGAAAAAAACAATAATAACATTAAGACATGAAATAAATTCGAGCGCGCGATTTGATCGCATGATTCACTACTTGAACATATTTATTTTGGTGATATTTGGTTTAATTCATATTGCAGGAAATGTATTCCAAAGAGTAAATATAAAACTCTTTTTAATGCTTGTAATGTTTTTTGAAATAAAAATACATTTTCAAAATTAGTAAGTAAATAAATATTCGTAGTCTTAAATGAAACGAAAATAAAATAAAAAAATTTCATGAGATTTTTCTGAAAACTAAATACACATAATTTAGATGTACACGGACACTGGGGATTTGGGGATTTCGTAGTAATTTTGGCAAAAAATATTGCTTGCGTGTGGATTTCATCCATGTGCATTATGTCTTTGGGCGTATTAGCTAGTTGGATTATAATTTTTGGGGATTTTAATCGATGGGGATTTTTTTTTTGATAGGACACCCTTATTAGTAATATCATTTATGAATAAAATAAATAGCAGAGGACCAATATGGCTGCCTTGTGGAATTCCCGAAGTTACATGAATAGCATTTGATTTAACTCTGCCAATTTTAACGAATGGACTTTTATTTATCAAGTAGGACCTAACCCACATCAAAAATTGGGAATGGAAACCAATTTGTGATAATTTGAAAACAAGATCATGGTTTACTCTATCGAATGCCTTCGTAAAGTCTGTATAAACGTCACCAGTCTGAGATCCTTTTTCAAAACCTTTATAAATTGCATCACTAAGAATAGTTAAGTTTGTTGCAGTGGACCTTCCTGACATAAAACCATGTTGGAATCCAGATATAACATTATTACTCGTAGTTAAGAAATAAAGTTTATCTGAGACAATCTTTTCAAAAACTTTAGGGATGACAGATAATTTATAAATCGGTCTGTCAGATGACACAGCTTCCATACGACGGTATAATTGAAGCTTCTCGTATGCAAAGATGGGCTGATTGGCAAAAAGAACAAGGTATGGAATCGGATTCTGAATAAGAAACGTAACATATATTTAATTATGAATTTTTTTTTTAGTATTTTTTTATCTTATTTATTTATTAGTTTTTTTTTTTTGTTAAAATTGTAAAATTCTTTTGAACTTAACCGATCGAGACGATCAGGTGTCAGGATGGACGAGTTGTAATAACATTTTTTACTTGTTATTATTCAACTTGTTTTTCTATATAAAATCTTTTTTTTTATATATACATATATAAATCAACAAATGTATAAATATATTATTTAGAGATTTCAAAGTCGGAACAAAAAAATAAAATTCATTTCTTAAAATAAAAGTACTTGTATATTACAAAAATTAACACGTTTGATAGTCTCTCAGAGAAATCACACATGTTTTTATCTAACTCATCGCTTATCTATTTGGGTGACTGCAGCATACCTGAGATTTCATGGCAGTGTGATTATAACTTTAGGGCAATGATACCTTCAGAGTACACCGGATATAAAGCAGGTTCATTGATCTTAGCAACCTCTATGTGTAATATTTTACAGTACAAGTCGGTACAAAACAATGATAACCGATTATTGGATAATTTATTCACATCTTTTCTCATGAATCATTTTCCGTCGAAGCTTGCCATTATCCATTATCTAAAATTGATCGCTACCACCCACCGTTATTAATAAAATGCAATATGTCTATCCCAAGTTGAAACAAATGTGAAAAGAAATTTTTTCAAAGCTAACTATGAGGAGAGAAGATCTCAATTAAGGTGGACTGACTGGACCATTCTTAACAATATGAACATTGACGCATCTGTTGACAGTTTTTATGAAACTTTAAATAATTTTATTTTGTCTTTTGTTCCAGTAAAGAAACAACGATATACTCAATTTCCATTTTATTATTCGCAAACAATAAAGCTTTTTAAAGAAAAGAACCGATTTCACAAAAGAGTTGTAAAATTAGTCGGGAGGATGATAAACAAATGTTTAAGTATTTGCGTAGATTGAGTAAGAAAGAGTTAGAACTATGTTTAGAAGTAGTAGATAGTACCGAAGATAATCTTTAAAATAATGCGGAGTTAGGTACTTTTGGTCGTATACTAAAAAACTCAGAGCAACTAATTCAAAACCAGCAGTAATGACACATAATGGCATTAATCATTCAACACCATCGACGATATGTGAAGCTTTTTCCATGTTCCTTAAAAATAACTTTTCTGACCATGCATATACATAGTAGCACTTTTCATTACATGATTCTCACGAAGTGACAAGCAGTGATTAGATTAATTTTTTAGATTAAATAGATTGCTTTATTCATCTTTAAAGTAATAATAATTACAAAGCTTACAATATTGGTCAACTCAATCTTATTAAGGCATGGCCACGGTCGTCACCTCAGATGGCAAGTAAATAATAATTTCAAAACTTTATATAATTATAAATGTTTAAAAAAAATAAAATTAATATGTAAATAATTAAGCAAAAAACAATAATAATTCTAATTAAGATTTAAGAACATGGGTTAGGTTTAGTACCTATGAGAAAAAGAAAAAACTAAAATTCTTCCGCTATTATTTTGGCTCTGTAGCTGGCGGTTTCCTTGCAAAACGCTGTGAGATTCTTGCATCCTTTCATTCCGTTTAAAATATTTATTGTTCTTTCCAAAGTTAGCGTTGTCCAGTCAAAGAAGACCCTTCTGCTCTCCTTAAGTATAGGACATATTGCTACGAAATGGAATACGTCCTCCCGAACTTTAAGATTGCATAGAGTGCAAAATAAAGGCAGATCATCCCTGTGCGGTTTAAAATTTAAATTAAGCAACTCTCCTCTAGCTTTAAATATTGTTGATCTATCGGAAATACAGTTTTCATCCCGAAAGTAGTTGAGTTCATTTAGGTCGTAGTTAAGTTTACTGTAATATTGTCTGTAGAGTGAAGATTGGGCTTGGTCTTTAAACTCCTCTCTCAGTTTCTAATCCAGATTTCTTATGAAGATGGACAAATTATCTTTCCAATCATCCAATTTATTAACCGAAACATTAAGTTCTAAATTGTATCTCCTTGCTATAAGGTCCCACTTTTTGTAAAACAAAGATTTGGAAGAGATTGCATGTGTTACAACAAGTTTTGTTAAACGGTTTTCTGGATGCGACGCAGCTTTAATAACGTAATCGAAGTGAAGCTTCAAAGTTGAAATAAATAGTGGCGACATTCCCGTCTCCAATAAAAGCATATAATTTTGTGAACTAAATGGAAGTTTAAATAATATTTTTAGAAAAAATCTAAGTAATTTTTCCACTTCTTCACTTTGCTGGTAACCCCAAATCTGAGTGGCATAAAACAAAACTGATTTAGAAGTTGCCTCAAATAGTTTATACTTCGCACTAAAACTGAGTTCACTTGTACTAATACAGGTCTTCCACGTGCTATTAAGTGCTGTTTTGCTAATTGAAGCTTGCTGGAAAAATGGCTTTCATATTCAAGTTTGAGTTTATTTTCATTGCTCCTTAACGATTTCAATGTCTTTTCCAGTAAATTTCCATTTTTCGTTTCTGGCATAACTTCCACCGGTCTTTCTGCATATTATGATTTTGGACTTAGTCAAGTTCACTGTAATATATAATATTCTTCAAGGTCCAAAATCATGCGACCAAGTCCTTGGGGGGTGTCCGATAACAAAACTATACCATCAGCATACATAAGCACTTTAATCCTTCTTCCGGCCCACAAAATACAACCAAAAAGCACTTCATTTAGGTCATCAAGAAACAGAATGAACAAGAGGGTACTTAGCACACATCCCTGTTTTACTCCCATTGTTGTCGCAAACCATTCTGACAGAAGCTTGCCATTCCATACTGCATATTTTGTGTCCAAGTACAAGAGTTTAAGAACATTAAGCATCTTTGTTGACATTCCCAACAATGAAAGTTTGAAAAACAGTGACCTTCTATCGATAGAATCAAAAGCAGCTTTGAAGTCTACATAAAAAGTATACAGTTTCCTATGTTGATCCTGAAATGACTGTGCAATATTCATAAGGGTGAAAATTTGGTCAATTGTTGAATGATTTTCTCGAAAACAGCCTGAAAATCACTCAGTCAGAAAATCTTCAACGAACAGTTCAGGAAGGAAATACCTCTATAGTTCTCGGCTGAATTCAAATCACCTTTTTTGTGTAGTGGAAATAGAATCGACTTTCGGAAGCCTTGTGGTAAAATATTGGCACTAAATATTTGATTGAACGGATCCACCATCACAATTAAAGCTTTTTCTGTTAAATTTTTGTAGAACTCAAAAGGTATTCTGTTATAAGGATGTAAACTAACACCAATTGCGAAAGATCTGCCAGTTATTCCTCTAATAGCTTTCCAAAAACATTTTGCATTTCTTGCATTTGAAGCTCCCTGCACTAGCTGACCAAAATAATTTTTTTTTGAACTCAAGCAAATTATTTTGAAATTTTTGTTTGCTTTCAGGTACATTTTCTTGAGGATATCCGCGTTGAATTCTCGATATAAATTGAGGAGCCTAAGTGCTTTGTCTCTGGCCTTTTGACATTCATGATGAAACCGTTTGTTTTTTGGTATACTATTTCTTGTCGAATTATTTTTGGGGACAGCTTTAGCTATAGCTTCATCAAGAAAATCCAGTTTAATAGCTTCTTCACTATAAATATGCACCTGAGATAATTCAGAGGATAAGTTCTGATGAAAAATTTCAATTTGGTGCTCTTTCAAAAATAATTTTGGTAGAAGTTGCATTTCCGGTTCATTTGGCATTGGCCGTGCCATTTGAAGCTAGAAAAGTTTTTTCTCCTTGTATATCGCTTCTTGTTCTGCCATTTATAACTGTGAGATTATACGTTTTACAAAACTCCAAGAGCTTTTTCCCATTTCCATCCAAAACGTTGTCCCTAGACTTTCTTTCAAACAATAAGTTCGATGAAAAAGATGACAGTTGTTCAGTGCAACAACATTGGTCCAAACCAATTCTTCCATTGAGATCACCAATAATCATTACATTTTGTTTTCCAAAGTAGTTAAGAGTATCCTCAAGTTTCTCAAAGTCAGTTGACCACTGTGTACAGTTCAGGTAAATTGGAACTATGAAATTGATCCTTCCTCTGTTTTCCAATTTAAGAATAATGACTGTCCCAACCACCAAAAACTCAAAACTGCATTCAGAATTTTTCTTAAACCCAAACAAACAGCCGCCTTTCGCTCTTCCTTTTCTATGAATTTTGACAGCAGGAACGCTTCTCAACACATAATTACTAAACATCTTATAATACTCATAATTATTATCTTCTTCAACCCATGTTTCATAAAGAAAAAATACATCAAACTTTTCTACATACTTAAAAAATTCATTGAATAACATCTTATTATAGATTCCATAGCTTAAAATATTTAAGTGAAAACCGTCGCCTGGCAAGACGACTGGAGCACTGTTTATAGAAGTAGCGATAAAACAAGGTGAGGCAAGAAACATTACGGCGATGTTCGAGTGAAACAAATGTTTCGGTAATGGTTCTTTCACCTATCAGTTTTAAGGCTCTTTTTTGAATCCTATCCAGGAGGCGCAAGTGAGTGACAGGAGCATCCGCCCAGATATGAGAATTGATCTCTAGCTTCGGGCGAATAAATGCCTTGTAGATTGAGCCAGATCAGAAGGGGAAAAATATTTCTTGCATCGATTTAGGAAACCTAAGCAATTTGCGGCATTTTTGGCGTCGTCAAATATGTGATCGTTCCACAGAAGATGATTTGTGATGCACATACCTAGAACGCAAAGCTCATCGGTTTACTCGATGCAAGTGCCACACAATGGACAGTGGCATAGGGGTAGGTTATGCTTTAACGACAGAAGACAGCATTGAGTTTTTGAAGCATTAAATTCCACGCGATTGATAATTCCCCATTGGACAATGTTGGCAAGATTGGAATTTATCATATAATACCGTTGCAGTTCCACATTAGAAGGACATGTATGTGAATCTGGAAAGGAGTATGAAAAGCTGAGGGTGCTGTCGTCAGCAAAACAATTTAGTGGATTAGAAGTATTAGACAAGAGATCATTTATAAAGATAAGAAAGAGTTTCAGAGACAGAACGGAGCCTTGGGGCACACCAGCATTTATTTTGTGGGAAGCAGACTGAAAAACGTCCAAAACAACGCGAATTGAGCGGTCCGAAAGGTAATTTCTAATCCATCGAAGGAGGGGTTCATCGATGCCAAATGCACGCATTTTCGATAAAAGAGCTTCATGCCAAACTCTATCAAATGCCTTTGAAATATCAAGTGCAATAATCTTACTTTCTCCAAAACGATGTAAAGATTGGTTCCACTGTTCGGTGAGATATACCATCATATCATCAGAGTTTCCATGACCTTGGAAAGAAGGGAAGTCAGTACAATTTGTCGGTAGTTTGAGAGGGATGAAGATACGCCTTTTTTTGGGATGGGCTGGACAAATGCTGTTTTCCATCCGCTCGGAAAGAGACCTGTAGAATAGGAAAGATGGAAAAGCTTACGCAGTGGTTTTGCCAGCGTGGAAGCACACCTCTTCAGAACTATGGGAGAAATACTATCCGGGCCAGCGGATTTGTGTATGCTGAGATCTTTTAGTACTCTTGCAACTGTACGAGTGCGAAAGAATATTTGTCCCATAAAACCATTCACGTTCTCAGGAATAGTCATATCACACTGAGGTAGCGTTGAATTAGCAGCAAACTTTGCTGCAAATAAATCTGCTTTCGCTTGGGAGCTTACCACAGGAGTGTTATTATCGACGAGCGTCGGAACCGAAGACGTGGTAGAGTTACGTACATTTTTTACGAATGACCAAAATTTTGTACTACCACTGGGACATTGTAGTATTTTTTGGCTTATTTTTTGTGCATGCAAAAATTTGGTTTTTTGAATGTGAGCATTACAGGTCTTTCTAGCTTTGTTTGAACTTTTTCCGGTTTTCCTCAGAAGGGTTGGCTTTATAACATCGGAAGCTTACTTCTCTCTCCTTGATAACCTCTTTGCAGCTCAAGTCGAACCATGAATTCTCTTTTGGTTTGATACTTTTTGTTCTATTTTGAACAAAATGTCTCATCCCGCAGAGAATAATGTTTGTTATCATATCAGCGCTGGAGTCTACGTCACTATCGAGGAAGCATAGTGACCAGTTAAAGTTTCTGAAGAAATTATTGAGACCGTCCCAGTTGGCCTTCTCGTATCGCCATACGGTTCTCCTAGGGATGTTTTCTTTAACTGTACTGCTGGAACACGAGAAAATTGCTGATATGGTACAATGATCCGACGTGCCTAGGGGCGATAATACGTTTATCGTGTATTTATCAGGATGAGAGGTAAGAAACAAGTCTAGGGTGTATGCGGAATGACCTGCAATATCAGGGATTCGTGTTGGCTCGTCGACACTGCAATACGATCTCTATATGCTTAGAACATTATGGTGTTCTACAAACGAACTTTCTTTAAATACGAACAAATGTAGTATCATGTCTTTTTCACGTCGAATATTTCCCAAAGTGTTTAGCTATTGTATAGGTGAAACCGATTTAACCCGTGTTACTGAGCAAAAGATATTGAAATTATATTTGACCCAAAGCTTTTGTTTGGTGTACACTATAACCATATAGCAATAAAAACAGCAAGAACTATGGGTTATATTTTTAAAATAGGTAAATTCTTTCGAAAAACTGAAACCTTCACGACACTCTATAACTCATTTGTTCGCAGTACTCTTGAATACGAATCATACAAAATTTACAAGAATTCTACAATACAAGCTCCACCAGAACCACTACGAATATAATAATAGGGTAAATTTATTCGGAATGGTTTCGTTATTTAAGCGCAGAATTACTTTTGATGAGTTATTTCTATGCAAATTCATTAATAATAAAATATAATCACCTGACTTAAGCAATGCAATTAGTATTTATAGATCAGTTAATTTTAGCCGTCATTTTGTGACATTTAATATACCTTTCTCGCGTAATAACTTACTTTTTAAATCACCCTTGATAAGGATTCAAAAGTACCATAATAAAGTTTTCAGAGCGTTTGATATTTTAAGTTCTTCTAACATAAAAGCTAAAAATGTCATATTAAGAATTGTCAGTTAATTTGGATCATCTTTCATTTCCATTTTAAATTAAATCTCTCCTTATTTTGAATTTTTTAAATTAAATCTGTCTACAATTCTGTGTCGCATTTGGTCTGTTTTTGGTTTGGCTCCTGGATTAAATCTCTTTTTATCATTATTAAAATTCAAAGTATGTATTCATTGTAAGAATTAATAATATTTCTTTTTATATATATAACATCTATAGTTCAAGTTTATGAATTCTTTTTTAACTTGAATTTATTAAGTATATAGCTTGTAAAAGGTTTGTAATAAACGTTGCTAAGATTTATATTTGAAAATCATAGTTACACTGCTTGCCAGAGCTAAAAAAGAAAATGAATATTTATGGCGATAAACTGAGAGTAGAAGGAAAAGCTTTTACTTGGAGTATAAACAATGGTTTAAAATATGGATCGCTGGATGGGTTGACAGAAATCAATAAATTATTTGACGGACTACAAATGACAGCTGCTGATCTGTCATCCATCGTTTCTTCGTTGAGTGTAGGCAACAACCACTTACCAACGCCATCTTGTGGTACTGGGCGTCAACAATCAAACTCACAATGATTCTCAAAGGCAGCACCTCGGGTTTCGTCTTGCCAGGCGACGGTTTTTACTTAAATATTTTAAGCTATGGAATCTATAATAAGATAATGAATTTTTTAAGTATGTAGAAAAGTTTGATGTATTTTTTCTTTATGAAACATGGGTTGAAGAAGATAATAATTATGAGTATTATAAGATGTTTAGTAATTATGTGTTGAGAAGCGTTCCTGCTGTCAAAATTCATAGAAAAGGAAGAGCGAAAGGCGGCTGTTTGTTTGGGTTTAAGAAAAATTCTGAATGCAATTTTGAGTTTTTGGTGGTTGGGACAGTCATTATTCTTAAATTGGAAAACAGAGGAAGGATCAATTTCATAGTTCCAATTTACCTGAACTGTACACAGTGGTCAACTGACTTTGAGAAACTTGAGGATACTCTTAACTACTTTGGAAAACAAAATGTAATGATTATTGGTGATCTCAATGGAAGAATTGGTTTGGACCAATGTTGTTGCACTGAACAACTGTCATCTTTTTCATCGAACTTATTGTTTGAAAGAAAGTCTAGGGACAACGTTTTGGATGGAAATGGGAAGAAGCTCTTGGAGTTTTGTAAAACGTATAATCTCACAGTTATAAATGGCAGAACAAGAAGCGATATACAAGGAGAAAAAACTTTTCTAGCTTCAAATGGCACGGCCAATGCCAAATGAACCGGAAATGCAACTTCTACCAAAATTATTTTTGAAAGAGCACCAAATTGAAATTTTTCATCAGAACTTATCCTCTGAATTATCTCAGGTGCATATTTATAGTGAAGAAGCTATTAAGCTGGATTTTCTTGATGAAGCTATAGCTAAAGCTGTCCCCAAAAATAATTCGACAAGAAATAGTATACCAAAAAACAAACGGTTTCATCATGAATGTCAAAAGGCCAGAGACAAAGCACTTAGGCTCCTCAATTTATATCGAGAATTCAACGCGGATATCCTCAAGAAAATGTACCTGAAAGCAAACAAAAATTTCAAAATAATTTGCTTGAGTTCAAAAAAAAATTATTTTGGTCAGCTAGTGCAGGGAGCTTCAAATGCAAGAAATGCAAAATGCTTTTGGAAAGCTATTAGAGGAATAACTGGCAGATCTTTCGCAATTGGTGTTAGTTTACATCCCTATAACAGAATACCTTTTGAGTTCTACAAAAATTTAACAGAAGAAGCTTTAATTGTGATGGTGGATCCGTTCAATCAAATATTTAGTGCCAATATTTTACCACAAGGCTTCCGAAAGTCGATTCTATTTCCACTACACAAAAAAGGTGATTTGAATTCAGCCGAGAACTATAGAGGTATTTCCTTCCTGAACTGTTCGTTGAAGATTTTCTGACTGAGTGATTTTCAGGCTGTTTTCGAGAAAATCATTCAACAATTGACCAAATTTTCATCCTTATGAATATTGCACAGTCATTTCAGGATCAACATAGGAAACTGTATACTTTTTATGTAGACTTCAAAGCTGCTTTTGATTCTATCGATAGAAGGTCACTGTTTTTCAAACTTTCATTGTTGGGAATGTCAACAAAGATGCTTAATGTTCTTAAACTCTTGTACTTGGACACAAAATCTGCGGTATGGAATGGCAAGCTTCTGTCAGAATGGTTTGCAACAACAAAACGGAAAGAATTGAAAAATCACCAATTGCGAAATATTCAGTTGCAATTTACAAAACATGTTTTTTTGTAAATCACGGCGAAACTGATAGAAAAATATGGCAATTTAACTTCAATTCATCGCAAATTACAACAATTCCTAAGTTGAGATTTACAATTAAAAGTTATAATTCAAGCTTGTGCCCTTCAAAGTAAATTACAACCTTTTTGTCGCAATTTACTACTTCAAGGGAATAATTCCATTTATACTTTTTTTTACCAATCTGGATTTGCTAAATTTTTTTTCGTGATTTACAATCACTGAGTATTAAAATCAACTCAAGTGTGTCTGACGGCTACGTCGAAGGTCCGGAGTTCGATCCCTGCCTCCAACTAATAATTATCTTTTTTTTTTGGTACTGTCTCTTTTGAGGAAATGTAAAATCCTCGAAAAATAAATCTGGTTAATATTAAAAGTGGATCTTTGTAAGCCATTCGGATTCAGCGGGAAATGATATTCCACAGGAATATCAACGCACAGACAGGAATCGTTCAGAATATAAGTCATTAGGCCCTGGCCCCGCTTGTGTCTCCAATAATGCCTTTTTTGTAGTTCTATTATGTACATAGGGAGTACAAGGTTGAATTTCAACTACACATTATATACAATTACCTTTATTTATAAATATAAAATATAAAACATAATCTTAATGCAGAACACCCCTAAAATGTAACTCAGGTTCAGGCTGCTTCTTATTATTAATTTTGATATCCGACTTGGATGCATCACCATGGCCTAGTAGATGTGTGCTAGGTTGGTAGACAGAGGGTCTCGAGTTCGATTCCTAGAATCAGCCAAGTAAGTAAAAGTTACATTTTTCAATAAATAATAATAAATGATTTTCAATAAATAGAAAACGTTGCTTCTCTCTCAAAGCGATATATGTTTACAAATTGAGTAAAATGGGGTTGCAATTTTACGACTTTACCACTCATTTTTTCAAAAACATATTTTTGATTCAAAACAAAAAGATGGAAATCTACGATTTGCTTTTTGCAATTTACAATCGAGTAAATATAATATTGATACAAATTTGGATCAATTTTCGATTCGCGATGGCAATGTTTTATTTCTCAGGATCGAATTATTGACCCAAAAAAGTGATAATTTGCTATTTTTGAGTGTCAATATCTTCATTTCGTTCAATTTTGAAAATTGCGACAAGGAGTCGTAATTTACAAAACCCCGAGCTAGGGTGAGAAACTGCATAAGATTTTCGTGATTTGAAGCTCACTTTTCTTGATCTGATCTAAAAATTCTTTCCGTGAATGGGAGTAAAACAGGGATGTGTGCTAAGTACCCTCTTGTTCATTCTGTTTCTTGATGACCTAAATGAAGTGCTTTTTGGTGGTATTTTGTGGGCCGGAAGAAGGATTAAAGTGCTTATGTATGCTGATGGTATAGTTTTGTTATCGGACACCCCCCAAGGACTTGGTCGCATGATTTTGGACCTTGAAGAATATTGTGCGAAATGGAACCTTACAGTGAACTTGACTAAGTCCAAAATCATAATATGCAGAAAGACCGGTGGAAGTTATGCCAGAAACGAAAAATGGAAATTTACTGGAAAAGACATTGAAATCGTTAAGGAGCAATGAAAATAAACTCAAACTTGAATATGAAAGCCATTTTTCCAGCAAGCTTCAATTAGCAAAACAGCACTTAATAGCACGTGGAAGACCTGTATTAGTACAAGTGAACTCAGTTTTAGTGCGAAGTATAAACTATTTGAGGCAACTTCTAAATCAGTTTTGTTTTATGCCACTCAGATTTGGGGTTACCAGCAAAGTGAAGAAGTGGAAAAATTACTTAGATTTTTTCTAAAAATATTATTTAAACTTCCATTTAGTTCACAAAATTATATGCTTTTATTGGAGACGGGAATGTCGCCACTATTTATTTCAACTTTGAAGCTTCACTTCGATTACGTTATTAAAGCTGCGTCGCATCCAGAAAACCGTTTAACAAAACTTGTTGTAACACATGCAATCTCTTCCAAATCTTTGTTTTACAAAAAGTGGGACCTTATAGCAAGGAGATACAATTTATAACTTAATGTTTCGGTTAATAAATTGGATGATTGGAAAGATAATTAGTACATCTTCATAAGAAATCTGGATTAGAAACTGAGAGAGGAGTTTAAAGACCAAGCCCAATCTTCACTCTACAGACAATATTACAGTAAACTTGAAAAACTGTATTTCCGATAGATCAACAATATTTAAAGCTAGAGGAGAGTTGCTTAATTTAAATTTTAAACCGCACAGGGATGATCTGCCTTTATTTTGCACTCTATGCAATCTTAAAGTTCGGGAGGACGTATTCCATTTCGTAGCAGTATGTCCTATACTTAAGGAGAGCAGAAGGGTCTTCTTTGACTGGACAACGCTAACTTTGGAAAGAACAATAAATATTTTAAACGGAATGAAAGGATGCAAGAATCTCACAGCGTTTTGCAAGGAAACCGCCAGCTACAGAGCCAAAATAATAGCGGAAGAATTTTAGTTTTTTCTTTTTCTCATAGGTACTAAACCTAACCCATGTTCTTAAATCTTAATTAGAATTATTATTGTTTTTTGCTTAATTATTTACATATTAATTTTATTTTTTTTAAACATTTATAATTATATAAAGTTTTGAAATTATTATTTACTTGCCATCTGAGGTGACGACCGTGGCCATGCCTTAATAAGATTGAGTTGACCAATATTGTAAGCTTTGTAATTATTATTACTTTAAAGATGAATAAAGCAATCTATTTAATCTAAAAAATTAATCTAATCACTGCTTGTCACTTCGTGAGAATCATGTAATGAAAAGTGCTACTATGTATATGCATGGTCAGAAAAGTTATTTTTAAGGAACATGGAAAAAGCTTCACATATCGTCGATGGTGTTGAATGATTTATGCCATTATGTGTCATTACTGCTGGTTTTGAATTAGTTGCTCTGAGTTTTTTAGTATACGACCAAAAGTACCTAACTCCGCATTATTTTAAAGATTATCTTCGGTACTATCTACTACTTCTAAACATAGTTCTAACTCTTTCTTACTCAATCTACGCAAATACTTAAACATTTGTTTATCATCCTCCCGACTAATTTTACAACTCTTTTGTGAAATCGGTTCTTTTCTTTAAAAAGCTTTATTGTTTGCGAATAATAAAATGGAAATTGAGTATATCGTTGTTTCTTTACTGGAACAAAAGACAAAATAAAATTATTTAAAGTTTCATAAAAACTGTCAACAGATGCGTCAATGTTCATATTGTTAAGAATGGTCCAGTCAGTCCACCTTAATTGAGATCTTCTCTCCTCATAGTTAGCTTTGAAAAAATTTCTTTTCACATTTGTTTCAACTTGGGATAGACATATTGCATTTTATTAATAACGGTGGGTGGTAGCGATCAATTTTAGATAATGGATAATGGCAAGCTTCGACGGAAAATGATTCATGAGAAAAGATGTGAATAAATTATCCAATAATCGGTTATCATTGTTTTGTACCGACTTGTATTGTAAAATATTACACATAGAGGTTGCTAAGATCAATGAACCTGCTTTATATCCGGTGTACTCTGAAGGTATCATTGCCCTAAAGTTATAATCACACTGCCATGAAATCTCAGGTATGCTGCAGTCACCCAAATAGATAAGCGATGAGTTAGATAAAAACATGTGTGATTTCTCTGAGAGACTATCAAACGTGTTAATTTTTGTAATATACAAGTACTTTTATTTTAAGAAATGAACTTTATTTTTTTGTTCCGACTTTAATATATTTATATATATTTATATAAATAATATATTTATACATTTGTTGATTTATATATATATAAAAAAAAAGATTTTATATAGAACAACAAGTTGAATAATAACAAGTAAAAAATGTTATTACAACTCGTCCATCCTGACACCTGATCGTCTCGATCGGTTAAGTTCAAAAGAATTTTACAATTTTAACAAAAAAAAAACTAATAAATAAATAAGATAAATCTTTGCATACGAGAAGCTTCAATTATACCGTCGTATGGAAGCTGTGTCATCTGACAGACCGATTTATAAATTATCTGTCATCTCTAAAGTTTTTGAAAAGATTGTCTCAGATAAACTTTATTTCTTAACTACGAGTAATAATGTTATATCTGGATTCCAACATGGTTTTATGTCAGGAAGGTCCACTGCAACAAACTTAACTATTCTTAGTGATGCAATTTATAAAGGTTTTGAAAAAGGATCTCAGACTGGTGACGTTTATACAGACTTTACGAAGCCATTCGATAGAGTAAACCATGATCTTCTTGTTTTCAAATTATCACAAATTGGTTTCCATTCCCAATTTTTGATGTGGGTTAGGTCCTACTTGATAAATAAAAGTCCATTCGTTAAAATTGGCAGAGTTAAATCAAATGCTATTCATGTAACTTCGGGAATCCCACAAGGCAGCCATATTGGTCCTCTGCTATTTATTTTATTCATAAATGATATTACTAATAAGGGTGTCCTATCAAAAAAAAAATCCCCATCGATTAAAATACCCAAAAATTATAATCCAACTAGCTAATACGCCCAAAGACATAATGCACATGGATGAAATCCACACCCAAGCAATATTTTTTGCCAAAATCCCTACGAAATCCCCAAATCCCCAGTGTCCGTGTACATCTAAATTATGTGTATTTAGTTTTTAGAAAAATCTCATGAAATTATTTTATTTTATTTTCGTTTCATTTAAGACTACGAATATTTATTTACTTACTAATTTTGAAAATGTATTTTTATTTCAAAAAACATTACAAGCATTAAAAAGAGTTTTATATTTACTCTTTGGAATACATTTCCTGCAATATGAATTAAACCAAATATCACCAAAATAAATATGTTCAAGTAGTGAATCATGCGATCAAATCGCGCGCTCGAATTTATTTCATGTCTTAATGTTATTATTGTTTTTTTCTATATTTCGTCATTACTGTTCTAGTAACTTCTTTTAACTTATTAATTTTGTATGTAAGGTATGTATTGTATATATACGAGTATTGTTTAAATTTAATTTTGTAATCTATATGAGGATATTACCTCAGATTGATGAAATATGAATAAAAAAAAAAAATTAAATAATAAACTTATCCCTCTTTTTGTATTAACCTTATTATGGAGCTTATAATTCGAGTAGGTTGTGCAGTCTTGTTGGGGATATTAGTTTGGTGGATGTGTTATGTTCATCATTTGTACAGATTTGTGCGTTTACGCATATGCTCACCAACAATTAGCAGCAGCTTGTAAGCAAAAGCAAAAGAAGGCACAAGATTGGCCTTTATAGTAATTTTACTTGCGATTATAGGTACTATAAGGCAAGTTATGCATTCGTCGAAAGAAAAAGTTTTAAGATAACAATCAAACATGGCATTACGATGATAAAGAAGACGAAAAAGATGGTCCTAAGAATTCTGTCCGTCTGTATGTCTGTATGTCTGTATGTCTGTATGTCTGTATGTCTGTATGTCTGTATGTCTGTATGTCTGTATGTCTGTATGTCTGTATGTCTGTATGTCTGTATGTCTGTATGTCTGTATGTCTGTATGTCTGTATGTCTGTATGTCTGTATGTCTGTATGTCTGTATGTCTGTATGTCTGTATGTCTGTATGTCTGTATGTCTGTCTGTTTGTCTGTCTGTATGTATAGAAACCTACAGCCCAAACGGGTGGTCCGAATTGCTTCAAACTTGGTTTATAGACTTTTTTAGGTATTGTACAGAGGGGAATTGAAATTTTTTTTTAGCTTAAGAAATAAAGGTACCTGCCATACAACCGTTACGTTAAAGCTTAGTTTTCTCAGAAACGGCTCTAACGATTTCGATTTAAAAAAATCAGTGTTGCTTTTCAGTTACGACCAGTAATATGGCTGACAAATTTTTTTTTAAAAAAGGCTAAGAACGGTACTTTCCATAGGACAGTTTTTTTGCTTTCGACTATCTCGAAAACGACTCAACCGATTCTTTCGAAATTTTACCCATATATAGGTGTAGATAGTTCAATTTGTACTGCGCACCAATATTTAAAAAAAGCATTTTTAAAATAAAAATTTTAAAAATTAATATTTTATTAATTTTTAATAAATGTATTTGCTGAATACCTATGAACTGGCGTTTTTGAATTTTTTTGAAATTTTTTTTCAAAATTAAAAAAAAAAAACTTTCTCAAAAACCGCTCCACAAACTTTTATCAATTTATTCTCATAAATTCAAATTTATGCAAGAAATAAAATGGCGTACTTTTTTTCAGCTCAAATCAGTTAAAGTATTTGTTTAAGAATTTTGAAAAATTTATTTTTATCAAAATCTCAAGCCCCTAGAGCACTGTCACACATTCGAGCAAGTTCGTGCGACCCAGTCGTGCATTTTATTTAAGGAAGGAATGCACTAGAAGGCGATTAATCTCAATGGGAAAGTGATTGATGTTTATTCTTTAGATTGCTATTTGACAGCTCATCTGTTTCAAAATTAAGGATACATTTTTAAAATTGGTTAGAATATAATTTCTTCTCGAAATTCAATAATGGCGGGCTTACACATTTATGAATAGACCGCACGCCAATACACTGTATAAGTTGAAATTTCGTGATTGTGAAGGTTTACACACGGAACCCAATTCTCGATGCTAAATTTCCATACGCGTTACCAAGTTACTTTTGTTTTACTCTCTTGAAGTTTTCTAACTAACTGCCTGAGCAGAATGGTGTAGCTGCAGCAGTAGTACGTAGCACTTACAATGTGAAGTTGCAGCTGCTAAAGAAAGTAGCTAAAATATAAAAATAATAATAATAATAATTTAACTATATGCCTGTAAGACCCAAGGTCTTTTCAATGCAAACTGCACGGCAATAGTTAGAAGGAATAGAAAGATAGGAAAGATTTTTTGTTGGTACAATGGATTGAGAAATAGGTGATATTTATCTCTTAAAATCCCACGGGTGGCGTCCAGTTGAAGCTGGGGGAATATTGAAAAGTTTCTGTCCAGGCTGAGGCTCGAACTCTTAGGTTAGCAACCAAGCACTTCATCCACTGTACCATTGCCACCCAAGTTAAAAACAACAACAAACGAAATGGCAGACATAATTTTTGATTGAGTTCAGTGCTACACATTGTATTCGTGTATGCTGCTTGAAGCGCTAATTTTTTTGACATTAACTTTGACATTGCTACACGCTAATGTTGTAGCTACACCATTGTGCGCAGCCAATTAATCATTCATATTTGTGTTTGCCTACAGTCCGTTCTTAGGTTTTTAAGATAAATTTTCAGTAGTTTCAAAAGCAATTATTGAATTCTCCTGTTAATATGATTTGTAAACAAAATTAAAATATGTATCTTAAAACAAAAACAAATTTGTATCTTCGAAGTGTTATCTCGACTTTATAATTCGAGTAGTGTGTGCAATCTTGTAGGGGAAATTGGTGTGGAGGATGTGGTATGCTGATAGTAGGTACATACATATGTGTGCGTTTTTTACGCATACATGCTCACCTACTATGAGCAGCAGCTTGTAGGCAAAAGCAAAAGAAGGCACAAGATTGGCCTCTTTATAGTATTATCTCTATGGTATTGATCACAAACCAATACAGACCGCCTACTCGTACTTCTCTTGCATGAAATACCATTGAAATATTTGTTCGTATCTGTGGACACGTGTACATCTGTGTCTGCGTATTTATTTAGTGATGACAACCATCCCTTCGTGTGCCATTTTTTTATTTATTTATTTATTTATTTCATCAATTGATAACATAGATCTGCTGATTACAAAAAAGAATATTTACATTTACAGTTTTCCCCAGGGGACAAAAAAAATATATATATACATTTTGATAATAATAAAATTACATAATAGATTTGAATAGTGAACAAAAAATAAAATAAGATAAAAGATTTACATCAATTACATAGTTTTAATACGTCTTTTTTAAAAACATCTCTTTTTGCACAAAAATCGATTTCACTGCTCATAGTGATATACAGGGTGATTCACCAGCGTTGTGCCAAAAAGCTAGAGCGTGTAGGTTAAGTTGAGACAAGAAAAAAATCGTATGGGAGGGGGGGTCTATTCCCCTCCGTTTAGCCGGGAGGGGCAATTTTCTGAAAAATTGACTTATTTTGTAAAAAAAAATATTTAAAATCAACGGGTTCGTTTACAACACCGTGTTATACCTTTTTGGAAAGCCAAAAACTTCTCCTTTTATTTTGTTTTTAAATTAAATTGTTTTAACGAATAGTTTAAGAAATATAAATTTTCAAACTCAAAATTTTGAAAAAAAATTTGAAAAAATAATTTTAAAACTAATTTTTTTCAAAATTTTACGTAATTAAGTATAATTTTTGTTCTCAGAATTCAACGTTTCCATTAATTTTTAATCCAACACTGAAAACCGTATGGCTCTACGACTTTTTCTTGCCAAGGTATTCAAAAATAACCGAACCTACTTCTTCACAAAAACAAGAAAACCTAGCCTTACGGGATGGCACAAGTGACCATTTAGCCAATTTTTTCGTGTTTTTGTGAAGAAGTAGGTTCGGTTATTTTTGAATACCTTGGCAAAAAAAAAGTCGTAGAGCCATACGGTTTTCAGTGTTGGATTAAAGATTAATGGAAGCGTTGAATTCTGAGAACAAAAATTATACTTAATTACGTAAAATTTTGAAAAAAATTAGTTTTAAAATTATTTTTTCAAATTTTTTTTCAAAATTTTGAGTTTGAAAATTTATATTTTTTAAACTATTCGTTAAAACAATTTAATTTAAAAACAAAATAAAAGGAAAAGTTTTTGGCTTTCCAAAAAGGTATAACACGGTGTTGTAAACGAACCCGTTGATTTTAAATATTTTTTTTAAAAAAATAAGTCAATTTTTCAGAAAATTGCCCCTCCCGGCTAAACGTAGGGGAATAGACCCCCCCTCCCATACGATTTTTTTCTTGTCTCAACTTAACCTACACGCTCTAGCTTTTTGGCACAACGCTGGTGAATCACCCTGTATATATTTTTTTAAGGAACGCGTTATTGGTTCATTCAACCCATAGTTTGTTCTGTGGGGAGGAATGCAAAAGTATTCGTTTCTATATAACATATAAAGGAATTAACGAGAATAAATCCATAGAAGATAGCGAGAATCTAAAATATCTTACCCTTAGACACATATGCGACCTAAAGTCCTTTTTGGAATCGACAAAGACCCCAAGATCGTTAATGCAATTGACTCTAAGAAGATTGTAATCATTGAATTTATAATCGAATCTTATGAAAGATAGAGATCTTGTGACACTTAAGACTACATTTTGAGAAGTTCAGTTCAAGGTGGTTATTACTACACCAGCTTAAAATATTGTTTATGTCCTGCTGCATCAATGAACAATCACTGTGTAAAGATATTGGGAACAATACTTTGAAGTCATCGGCGTACATTAGACATCTACAGTGAGATAGTACAGAAGGCAAGTCGTTTGTAAAAGTAATGGTTGGTTGCTCAACCTGAGAGCTGTGCGTTCTAACCCAGCCGAGGGCAGCAATTTTTATTTATTTCCCAAGTTTCAACTGGATGCCACCCGTGGAATTTCCATGAGATAATTATCACCTAAAATCTCAAACCACTGTACCACCTTTCTTTCCTATCTTTCTATTCCTTCTCTTTCCTCGCTCGCACATGTTAATTCATTATAAAGGTATTAATATCTCTTTGAGTGCGAGTGCATTATAAAAAAAAAAAAAAAAAAAAAAAAAATTAACAGAAGCGGACCTAAGTGACTTCCTTGTGGAAGACCCGATACAACTTCAATAGGAGTGGATGAGAACCCATCTATCTTAACCATTTGCCTCCTTCCTAACAAGTACGACCTCAACCAATTAATAATCGCTGTATTGAAACCCAATATTTTTAATTTGTGCAAAAGAAGATCATGGTGTATTCGGTCAAAAGCCTTAACAAAATCGGTGTAAAGAACTTGTTTGCCGTTTTCCATTTGGTTGCAACAATAATTTGTAAACAAACTTAAATTCGTGCAAGTTGAACTACCCTTCAGAAAACCATGTTGGTACGGTGATAAGTTTTTCAAACAGTTTTGGCACAGCTGAGAGCTTAGATATGGGTCTATAGTTTTTCACCAAATGCTTAAGACCATTCTTAAAGATAGGATCAATGTAAGAAATTTTCCACTCTTCAAGGAAAACACCAGTTCTGATAGATTTATTAAAAATACTGTAAGTACACAACTTAGAGAATTTGCACATTTTGACAACACAAGAGGAGAAATTAAATCATAACCAGCTTTTTTTTGTCACATCAATATCATTTAAATCTGTTATAGGTTCAACATATCGGTAAAGCTTATCAATATCATTAATTTCGTCACAATTGTAAGAGGTTTGAAAGAACTCCGCAAAAAGGTTGCATGTGGATTGCGTATCTTTTGATTTCTTATTCTCAAATTCCATACATTGAGGAAACGATGAAACTTCTTTTTGAATTAAGAAACACCCAAAAGGATCTAGGATTTTTTTAAATTTGAGATTCAGTTTTATTTATGTATTGTCTGTATAAAAACTTATTTAGAAAATCTAATTCTTTTCTTAATTGACAAAATCCTGCCTGGTCTTGAAAAAGGTTACTTGATTTATAACGCTTAAAAAAGCCTTGTTCTTGGCATTCTCTAAATTTTTTATTCTCTTGTTGAGCCATTTAAATTAGAAGGTTTTATACTTACTTAAGGTAGGAATAAAACGGTCCAAACCTTCATATAAAATGTTTTTGAAACAAGAATACATATCTTCTAAGAATATGCCTTCCAATAAATCTTTCCAAACAAAAGAGTTTTAAAATTTTTTTAAAGCAGTGAAATCAGCTTTTGCATAGTTATAAACTTCGATGGTATCACTCAGCAAAACAGACGGAAAATTGCAATAATCAAAAAATAGACAAACAGCTTTCTGATGAATAGAATTTTTAACGAGTGGAAACTCCGACATTTTTAAAGAGTATTTTAAATCATTACATAAAAAAATTAAGTCAAGGATTCTTCTTAAATCGTTTTTTATGTAATTAATTTGGAAAAGGCCCATAGCAGAAAATGAATCAACAACTAACATTGCTGTATCTTTATTGGCAACAAAAGGAATCAAAATTTTATTATCTTCAATGTAACGCCAGTCGATGTCACCAACGTTAAAATCTCCAATAATACAAGAAAATTGGTTAGTTGATAATTCATTCACTATGGCTTGAACATTAGTAACATGTTTTGTATATAAATCAATTCCACTCAAAGGGCGAATGTAGCTAACAATACAAATGAAATCTTTAACTTCAGCAGAATTTTTAGGACTTACACAAACACAAATTTGCTCAATTTCATCAGCATCATCTTGTAAAGTTCGTTGAGTGCTATTAAAAGTTGTTCAGACAGCAATCAAAACTCCACCACCTCGATTCCATCCAGTTGTAGATGAACGGTCTTTGCGATACACATCGAAGGATGAATCAAAAATCTCTGCTGACATATAATGTGAGTTTAGCCAAGTTTCTACCAAAATGATAACATCGAACTCATGCAAGGAAGAAGAAAGGAACATCTGGTTTGTTTTTGTCCGCAAACTACCAGCATTTTGAAAATAAATACGAATCTCTGATGAATTTCCTCTAGACTCTTGTGAATTTATAGTAACGCCTTCGAGTTGTCGTCTTTTTTGGAAAATTTATAAATTTCTTTATTTGAACATGAAAAGGCCAGATTGACGGATTGACTTTGTTAAAATAATTTGCAGGGATGCCTAGCTTGAAATTAACAAATCGAAGTGCAGTAAGTTCAGCATCTTTTTTTATTAATCTCGTACACAGCATATAGCTCTTCGGGATATTTTATTTAAGTGAAGCGTAGTCCAAAACATCGTCAATTGTGACATTGCTGCCAAGACGAGAAATATGCAAGAACTGCATCCGAGGAACTGATTTTAGAGAAGGCTCCCCTTCGACAAAAGTGCCAGTACCAAACATTGGTTTTATTGAGCGATGATTTTAAGCAGCATTGTTTTTCTTTAAATCATTAAAAGCATTATCATCTTTCGGCAAAGTTCTGCTGCCAGTATTGGCAACACTGGCATTGGCAATACCATTATCACCAACATTCAAAGGCAACACAGCAACATCACCCCCACAGTCAACCACTGCTACATTATTGACATCAACGTTTTTAATGCCACCATAATCGCCTGCCAAAGGCGCAACAGCAACATCACCAACACCATCAAAGTCACCCACAGCAGCAACATCAGCACCAGCAACAATGTCGGCGACAGCAGCAGCCGCAGCCACAGCACAGGGACTCGCACAGGCAAATTTTTATTGAAAAACCAGTTTCCTTCCATTACCATCATTGCATTCAGAACCAGCGGAGAGATGTGACGGCAGCACCACAAGAGCAATTCATTTGCTTTCGTGGTTGACAGTTTTGCACTCGCCGCGCGCCGCTTGTGCCTGTACATTGGTGGCTTGAACACCAGCCTTAGCAAACTCATCACTCTGCATAACTGAGCTAGAACTATCTGTTGTTGTTTATACCCTATTCCATAGAATGGGTATATTGTATTTGGTGTGGAGTTTGTAACATAGAGAAATAATACCGTTAGGTATAGAAAATTATATATATTCTGACTCAGAATCAAAAGCCTAACCGATTTAGCCATGTCCGTCCGTCCGTCCGTCCGTCCGTCCGTATGTATACTCTCTAGAGGTCGCAATTTTTGAGCTAGAAAGCTGAAATTTGGTATATGTAATCTTTGGTTCAAGAGTAAGGCTAAGTTCTTGAATTGGCAAAATCCGCCCACAAACACGCCCACAATCGCCATTTTTGTTGAACAACCTCAATTTGGTAGAATTAAATTATGTTTTTTGTACAGTTACGATAAAAGCATAACACTAAAATTTTGCACACGTAAGCTTTAGATAAACTTCCTTCCAATTAAATAAAAAAAATTCAGTTTGGGCGTGGCTGACGCCCACTTTTCACTAGAATTTATAAAAAAATTGATTTTGTATTTATAATGAATCTGCAAGCCAAAATTTTGCGTCTCTTAGTAGAAACTAAAAAGTTTGTGTATAAAAGAATTTTTTGAATTTTGGGCGTGGCTTACGCCCACTTTTTATGAAAGAACGAAAAACGTAGTTTTAAAAATTTAATGTACCTACTATCAATATTCAATTTAAACCTTTTTCCCTCCGATTGTTATTTGAAAAATATATCTTAACATTTTCTTGTGTAAATTTTTTCAATACGCCCACTTTTAAAGGCGTGATTTTGATAAAATACGTTTGTTCAGGTAAGATTGTTTAAAAACTACTCGATTCAGCTGTAGTTTTACACATATGCCTAAATACTGATCAAAGCGCAGTTAGTGCTTCAAATTTTTAAGACACGCCCACTTTTAAGGGGCGTTTCCGTCTAAAGGCGTATAATGCATTAATTTTTTAATGTTTTTTAACTATCGGTCGCAGTTTTTAAGTAAAAAGATTAACACTTTGATTTATATTCCTTGGTTACGTAGCAGAGTATGGTCCAAGAATTGTTAAGAACACCCATAATCGCTATTTCCATTCAAAATCTAATTTTTAAAAATTTGAGTTTTGTCTTGTTTTGTTCAAATCGATCTGCAAGAATAAAATTGAATGTCACTGAGCTCATACCAATTGCCTTGGCAATAAAAAGATTTAACTTTGGGCGTGGCGCACGCCTTTTTTTATTGCGCCAGCACAGCACTGATTGAACATCACACCACACAAAATTAATGTTATAGAATTTTTTTCTGTCTGCTAAAGAAGAATTTTGTTTCTGAAACTGGAACATCGGCTGGCTGCGGGCGCGGAACGCATACACATACAAAATATAGGGAATAGGGTATCCAACAGTTCGTTGCAAATGTACTAAATGTACTGTAGCTCTCGCTTATGTTTTTATAATAAGCTTGGACAAGGAACCGTTGTTTTAAAAACTTTGTTGGATTTGCTTGCACTAGATTTTAAAGCAGGTGACACAGAGCAGGGAACACTTTTTGGCGTGGTTGAAGAGGAGAACCGAGGAGAATTCGAAAAATGTTTCTCTCTCGGAGCATTTAATTGCTTGTTGTTTTTGTTTGTCGAAGTAGATGGCTTAGCTTGCGAGCGAGTTATACGTACCGGATTCACTAGACAATTGAAATCATATTCATGATCAACAAAGAAACGATATAAATCTTTGATTATAGGTATGCAACCTAGAACTGGAATATTTTTGCAATTTCCGCATTTCCAATAAATGTTTGTGTTAGATTCAAGTGCAGCCCGAGCAGTTTCATTAAGTTTAGTACATTTAACGTGAAAACCGGATAGGCAAACACCGCAAGAAATCAGATCACTTTTGGATGTTAAGAAATTACATTCAGAACATTGAACCTCCATAATGAAAACACTTATTAAGTAAGAGAACCGTCTTCAATGAGAGCAAGAACTGAACTGTGTGGTGTGTTTACTGCTCCTTTTTAAAAAGCACGGGACAGCGTTACACTCTCAAGGCCCCGACCCATAGAATCCGTTGCGTCCGGCAAACCAACTGACAGCTCTATTAAATACACGTGTTCTTACGAGAAGTGGTCCGCATGCGGCAACGCAACGGACAGAAGTAGCCGAACTTTTAACTTTTTCTTCTCCGGCAATTCGTTGACAGCAATTTTTTTTTCGATTTGAAGTGGCTTCGTTTTGAAATTGAAGAAGAGAAATATATTTCTTCTTCTTAGGGTTTTGGTTACAGTTGTGATTCGTTGAAAAAGATGAATGGAATTATTTTAATATAATACCTACATATTATGTAAAGCATAATTTTTTGCAGCATGTTCGAAAAAAAAAAATCGAAACGTCAACGCATTCATTGGGTCACCTCCAATCCGGAGATCCGGCAAAGGTCAACAGATGCGTTGCCGCAACGGACCAACGGATTCTATGGGTCGGAGCCTTCAGAATAAATGGCAAATCAGCTGATTTTGAGCTTGTACGCAAAAAGAGAAAACCATACAGTGAGTTGCCGGTCTGAATCATATTCATCCATGGTATTGATGAGAAGGAATATGCAATGCAGGCAGACATTGGACATTTTTTAAACATGTATGCGTACAAAATGAAAACAAACGAAATCCCGCCATTCACCTCTACCACACGAATTTCCCTCCAAGATTGTACACACTTGAATTATTAAGTTGAGATAACAATTCGAAGTATTACATTACATTATTTCCAGATTTTTTTTTTAATTACGTATCTTATTTTTGTTTACACACTACATTAACAAGAGAATTCAAAAAATTAGTTGTGAGACTACTGGAAAATTAATCGGAAAAACCTAACAACATTGTTGTTTACACACTATATTAACAAGAGAATTCGAAAAATTAGTTGTGAGAATACTGGAAAATTAATCGAAAAACCTAACAACGGACTGTACCAAACAAAAATATGACTGCCTAACTACTGACAAACTAACCTGTTGCCGGTTAACTTGTAAGCGTTAACTCACTCTTTATGCGTTACTGTGTGAGCACAATGGTGTGGCTACAACAGAAGTACGTAGCACTATCAAAGTTAATGTCAAACAAAATGTAGCCAACTAAGCAGTATACACGAATGTAGCACTGAACTCAAACAGAAATCGTGTATGCCATTTCGTTTGTTGTTGTTTTTTTCATGAAGTTGGAGTCGAGTCGACTTGTACTTCAGCTAATTTCTTTTCTTTTGTCTGAAAGCATTTTTTTATTTAAAAAAAAAAACTTGTGCTTTTTTGATCAAACATCAAACTAGGGCTCAATTGTTGAAATAAGCAAACAAAAGCCAATCAGAATTGCTTTCAAACGCATAGTCTGTTATGCATGTAAGTAAAACATAAACTGGAAACAATTTTTCATGAGCCGGTTGGGCATTTGAATGAAAATAAAAAAAAATTGATCGGGTGGCTTGCAACTCTTTGTGCACCGGTAACGAAAATTGGTATTAACTATCATATTTTTCATTCGCATATGGGAACTAGACATGAATTCTAATCAATTTTAAAAATTCACCCATCATTTTTTAAACAGATGAGCTGTGAAATTGAGATTAATCGCCCCCTAGTGCAGGTCTTCCTCAAGAAATATTAAGTGTGTCTTCTCCATTAAGTCGCCCCTTCAAACACGTTTCGCTTTTTTTGTGGTGGGGGTGAATTGCTGAATTGTTATTTTTGTTGCCCCTCAGAAGATGTGGATGGAGGAATCCGACTCGGAACCACTCGAAGAAGAAGATGAATTTTTTTCAGATTTGCTTTTTACCATTTTTATTAAGAAACTATGAATGAACGTTTATTAGGTTGCAGTGCAGGCCTTCCTCAAGAAATATTAAGTGTGTCTTCTCCATTAAGTCGCCCCTTCAAACACGTTTCGCTTATTTTGTGGTGGGGGTGAATTGCTGGGGAGAGTACGATAACTGAGGCGCCAAGATTTAATAACGGTTTTATGTAGAGGGGTCAACTGCAAGTATTTCTGACTATGGGGGTCTACCTCGCTCCGTTTAGGATGTAGGAGCGATTTTCGAAAAAAATTTCTTGAATGGAAAAATAAATATTAAAAAACAACGGCATCATTTATAATACATTACTATAACGGTTTTAAAAGTCAGAAGTCTGCTCTTTAATCCTACATTTAAATTAAATTACTCGTTACAATAGTTTTAAAAATATTCGCATTCAAACTCAAAATTTTGATAAAAAAATATCTTTAAAATAATTTTGTTCAAAATTGTGAAATGGAAAATAAATTTTTGTTTCTGTTATCGATGCCCAAATAAATTTTTAATCGAACGAAAGGCGAAAGGTCCAGCTGTAGATGTCGTGCACATAATTTCCGACACAGAAGAAGGCACACTGAAAGTCGCACTAGAAACTTGCAAGACTAGTTCCAGAAGATAAATTAAACATTCTCATATTGCTCAACAAATCTTGACGCGGTAGTATTTCTTTGAGAAGGTCGGCAAGAAAAACTTTCAGAGATTCATCAAATTGCGTTCGAAAAAACGTCCCTATAAATACGACAGCGAAACGACTGTTTACTTTCAAATACCAGGAATAAGAAGAGAGCGCATCCAGCGATGAAGTTGTCTTGAAGTATGACAAAGCAATCGGCTTTGAATTTGTTTCTTTGTATACACAATTTAAATATTAATAATAACTTACTTCTTGATTAACTACTAAACGTGTTGTAAGTGTTTTCAAGCTTGAATAAATATCTTTTAAGTTTCTTTTATAAACTGGTAATTGGTTTTTGTTGTAGGCTTTCACGGTATTTACTAAATATATTTTATTTAATAAAAAAAATATTTTTTTGATACAATATGAGATCTGTTTTTTTTTCTTGCTCCCGCTGTTATAGGTACTATATTTATAATTGGGAGTTAGGAGAAGCTATCTTAAGAACTCCACTTTCTCTGGTTAACAAAAAAACACCTTGCAAAGCAGTCTCTCCTTTTTTTTATTGAAAACCCTTAAAACAAATTGCTTAACTACTTAATATTTTTAATCGGTCTATTTGAAATATTCCATCTTCTTCCTCTTGGGCAAGGATGGCTTATCGAACACCTGTTTCATTTCACCTGACTTGTAGTTTTGTAACTTGATATTGCTCGACGACTCAGCATATCAAGGTGAATCGAATTTGGTTGTATCTTGATCCACCAAGAATAAGAATTCTTTTTCCACAATGAAATTCACAGAATGCTAAAAAATAACCAAACAAATTTGACGCTTGAGAAATGCCAAATTATTGTAGGGTGTGTGCAAATGTGTGTTAATTCTCTATTGAAAATGAGATTTCATTTTTGATCTCAAATATGATCTGACATCAAAGAAAAATGTGATCTGTGTCTAAACGAAAAACATTTTTTTATGTCAGATCATATTCAGATCGAAAAAATACTATCTGACGTAAAAAAAAAATCACATTAATGTTGTCATTAGTTGCGGTTTGATTTTTTTTACTTTATTAAGCGTTTTTCTTTTTTAGTTCACAGCAGAGCCTGAGTTGTCAACAAAAAATTAGTGTTTCTTTTTTGCTTCAGAGTGTTCAGAGCTACAAATTCGTATTTCTTTTTTCCTTCAGAGTGCGTTCAGAGTGCGCTCTACGAGCTCCAAATAAATAGATGGGGCAGACTGAGCAAAAGCTGAACAAAAATATAAACGTCACAAGTAAGACGCTTCCAAACCAATTCAATTGATAAAAAGAACTTTTTAGCGGCGGCTAAAATTAAAAACAATTAAAATGGCCGCCAAAGGTATTTTAAATGTTAAAAAAATTGTTTTCAGGTTTTTCAAGTGGCATGAGAAGAGGAAATTAATGGAAAATTAAATTCGTGTCATTAACAGTTTAGAGCGCTCTGAACACAATTTGTTCAGAGGACGTTCAGAGCGAGCTCGATATACTCGAACTCTGTTCAGAGCTCGTTTCTGAATAAAAAAAGAAAAACGCCTATTGACACTAGACTTTAATATAGAGAGCATTCATATATCAGAATCTTGAAAGTCAGCTATTCCATCTGCTTTGATAAGGCTTTTGGATAATATTTCTTGATTTGTATTTATTAGGCACTCATGTGCTGTGGTCAAGCTTTGGGTGTACGAAGTGAGCTCTTCTTCTATTTCCGAAACTCCGAAGACGCATTTACGATCTTCGTGACTTGCCCTCTGTAGGCTTGATCGAGCTGAGAGTTCCGTCGACATTTTTACTTGCGATTATAGGTACTATATGGCAAGTTATGCATTCGTAAAATGCAACGACAATTATATCTGTCTGTCCGTCTGTCTGTATCGGCACCTACAGCCTAAACGGCTGCGCCGATTCGCTTCAAACTTGGTACATAGCATAATTATGATGTCCTACAGAGAAGGTTTTGGAATTAGCCTTTTAGCTCCAAAACTAACGGTGCCTGCCATATGATTTTTTTGTGAAAAACTCATTTATCTCAAAAACGGCTCCTAAGATTTTGATAAAACTTTCTGAATGGTGTTTTTTGAGTAAACAAAAAAAATTAATATGCTCGAAAAAAATGTCCTTAGAATTCAAAAAAGTAAAAGAAATCAGATTGTTTACTTCATTTTTTCCAAAAAACCTTTTAACTATTGATTTTTAAGTGACGAATAAAATTTCGTGTGATTTTTTCAATGCTTTTTTTCTCAAAATTTTAAGCCTCCAAAACTATTTTAACACATTAGAGTAAGTTCGTACGACCTAGTCGTGCACTTTATTTTACAAGCAGATAAGATTTTTAAGTCATTGATTGATATTTCTAGTTTCTACTTGAAGTGGGTTTGTTCACCTTTCTCCCGGGTTTCGGCACCATGAAGGAAATGTATTCGATCTTAGTAAGCCCGGCGGAGTAATTATAGAGAAAAATCAATACAAATTTTAAGCATAGCAAATATTTATTGCCACTCTTTACAAATATTAAATTGAGAAAGAAAGTATGATAATTATTAACAGCCATACATCGCCTTCAAACTCATTGAAATCTAATCAGAAAACAACACGTACAAACAGAATTTAAAACTTAATTATCCTAATAGTTCAATAAACGTTCGCTAAAATAAAAACTAACGAAACATTCTTATACCTTTTTGTTTGAATAATTTACATGTAATTTTTGTTTTTTCTTTTCTTTCTTTTTTACGAAGTGTCAAACATTTTAAAAAAGAGCCAGCCAACAATACCAATGTATCCAGGGGATATACCATCGTATTCTCCACCAGCTAGATCGTTCTTCACGCCACCTTTACCTCCAGAATATCAGAATCCGTTTGCTGATAAACCAACACTTCGTGGCACGAATAATGAAGGTGTAATTGTCAATACAGGAACATATATCAACAGACGTCCGATTCCGCCACCAAGTCTTATGCCTGGGCACGAGCGAATACCATTCAGGCCTCCTGATTTGGGAAGTGGTTTATTAGCCATGCCTATTAATCCAGTTGGTGGTGAAGTGCCGGCGACTAGTCACAAACCACAATTACCATTGGACACAGAAGGACAGAGAAAAAAAGCATTAAATACGCCTTCACAAAAAGGTGGAAATAATATACTTGGCAATGGAGGACCTGATGGTTACGTGGATGGTGTTGTTGTCAATACAGTTCCACTATCTGATATAGGTGACGCAATCCACAATCCCAGACAGGAGCACCTGCCAAGTATACGACGTATTCTATCAGGTTCGAATGGCCGCAAAGAAGATATCCCTGAAGTTCTTTTAAAACAAGTTACATCGCGTCCAGCGTACAATCCACTTCCACCATCGTCACCAGTTGTTGTTGTACAAACCTCGCCTGGAAACATACCTGAAGATGGAAAAGGCGGTAGTAATCAGAATCCCAACATAAACCAGAGTAAGAACTTCGAATTGTCCAATGGTAACGTTGGTGATAGTGTTGGCGATGATAGTTCTGGTCGTGGAAAAAACACTAGTGATGCCATTGATGAGCGAAATGAACCTGATGATCCGGAACAAGAACAAGACGAGCCTAAAACGCAGCCGAAAATAAAAATGAGTACAAAGTCAACAGACACTCCAAATGCAAGTAGTAAGTGTTGTCATTTCATAAAAAAAAACCTTAACGCATTCATTTTTTCTTTTGCTTAACTCTTTCCGCAGGTGGTGGCAAAAACCAACCGCAGCAGAAGCTGCATCACCGCCATCATAATGGACAGTCCTCATCTTCATCTTCATCATCATCATCATCGACTACATCGACAACTGTGCAATCGGCAACAGCATCTTCGTCCTCCTCGTCGACAAAACGAAACACGGCAACATGGTCGGTAGCATGGAATGTTCACGTCTATCTATCAGTTATCCTGTTCACGATTCTAGGGGTGTATTCCATATTTAAGATGATCTTTTACAACAAACTCACACATCTTTTCAGTCAGTCGTATTTCATTTGCATCCATTTGATTCTGATAATTATATGTAGTTCTCGAATTTTTTACCTTTGCTACGACGCGTATAACATCAATTCCACGTTTCACATTTTCGTGTCAGAAATTCTGCTCAATTTGCCGGCAACTTTTTTGACTATCACATTTTCAGTGCTCATTTTGTTTCTACTTATAAAGAGTCTCAATCACAAAAACAATCGTTACTCTGCTCTGATTCGACCACTGACTGTAGTCGTTGGCAGTGGCGTTCACGTCGTCCTCTGCATTACACTTCATTATGTCGAAAGCTACACGACCAGTCACAGCCAGCAGTTTTACTATCAGCAACTGTACCGCAATGGGTTATATCATCGAGTGTCCGCAACAAACAATATGATATTGCAACAACACCATCTTCAGCAACCGCTACTGCATCATCAGCTAACCATTCCGTCGTCTCCACCACCTAGGGTGCTCTCGCTTATATGTCAGATTATTTACATTTTTATATGCCTAAGCTTGGGGTTGCTGTACTTGTACGTTTATAGAGTTCTTAAGCGAATTCTTAGAAGTAAAAGTCAAAATTATATACATGGCTTTCAAAATCTGTCCTATGCCATTCACATAACGATTGCAACGGCATTGTTGTTTGTGTTGTTGGCAGCTTTGCAGATATTTGGTGCCATAAGTATTTCAACAACCCGCCCGCTTATCACATTGTCATCAGATATGGACTGGCTTCAATGGGGTTACCAATTCTCATTGCGCTTGATCGAGATCGCTATTATAACACTTTTGTCGTGGGTAGCTGGTTTGAAGACTAGCGGTGGTGGTGGCGGAGCTAGTGTTGGCGTCGGCGGAGTAGCTCCAGGGGTTGGTGGAATGAATCGTGAAAAAAATGCGGACAGTGGTCACAATGTGGCCGGCTTTTTCTTGCCATGCACTTCGAGTTCAAGCCAGGAACAGTTCGAAGCCGACTATCCCGCAATTTGTAATGCCAATACAAACCTTCACACATATACTCTTCGTACGGGCAAGCCCTTATACGATGACGCGTTTGCGTTAAATTCTTTGGGTGGCGGAGTTGTCGATGGCCAAGGATCAATGGGTGGGGGGTCGCAGCGTAATGACTTTCAGCTGCAATCAACGAACAACTTTGTCCGGCCTTATGACACTGGATCGCTGCAATCCGGAAGTGGTATAGGTAGCCACTTACACTCACGACATCAAATCGATGTCCAAATTGGCAACCAATCCGATTTCTTGGCCGAGACTCAAACCGACCATTACGAAAATCCAAACTTTGAACTGCGGTCGACAAGCAACCGGGTGCCTGCTCAGAACCAATATTCAGACAATTGTTACTCTGAGCCCCTGAATGGGGGTGGAAGCAGCACGAGCGGCTATGACTTCTCCAATTTTGAGAGGCCCAAATTTGGCGTCGGCACTCGTGAGGCAAATATGCCAGCAGATTTAATGCTAGAGCGGCCAATGTCTAGAAACAATGATCGTACTTCGAATTCAAGTCGCAACCACCATCGGGCAAATTTAGATCGAACGAATTATGAAAACCCCGAGCGGCGAAGTTCTAATTCCACACATTCCTGCACAAGTGCACGTTATGCGACTTATAATTCGTTTGATCGACATGGTGTTATGCGGAAGAGCGGAACATTGAACAACATTGGAGGTATAATTACTGGTCGTAATGGCAGCTCATCGTCTGCCGCCTCGTCTTCGTCGCGTCCTTCAGGTGTACAAACGTTAAGCACGGCTAATCATCATTCACGTGGGGGTATTATCAATGGTTCAGCGCGGATAATGAGAAGCGGAGCTGTTAGTGGCGCGGCAGAGCTGCCAACGATTGGTTCTGGCCACACGCCGCCACATCACCATCACCAGCGTGAATTGTCCGATGATCAGCGAGAGATTCCAAAGAATTCTCATCGCAGCGGTGGTGGTGGACCAATCAAAGCGTTAAACTATTACCGCGATTGTCAACTGGAACGTAACAATAATGCTGCCATGCAGCAGTACATTCTACAATCTGACGACGACATGGTGATTGGTAGTAATGCAGAGCGTACAAATTTGATAAACAGCAGTGGTTCGCGGAGCGGTGGGGTGGATGGTATGAGTGGTGGCCCTGCGGGAAATGGTGGAGGAGGCTGCTCTTCCTCGGGCATAACGAGTAGCATAAGTGGAGGCAATTTAACAGACAATGGCAGTGGTACGGGGGGTGTTAGCTTAGTCACTGGTGATCGTGTTGGTATCAATAGCTGTGGTACCGGCACTACTGGCAGTTCTGGTATGGGCAGCAGCAGCGGCGAAAGTGCCAATAGTGGTAGTATGCTAGTTGCAGAGCATGGTTTTGTTCGCTTTCGAGCATTGGATGACATAAATAACGCTCAGGGTGTTGGCATACACAATGCTTCAATTCGTACAACGAAGACTGGAGGAAGGAGTAAAGAAAAACAACGGTATGCTAGTAACACATAGTTGGGGTTAGTAGTTCTTAGTTATTAGTCTTAGAAATGCATTTTTTATACTTTTCTCACGATATATATGGTAAAACTCAATTTCTTTTGTGTTTTCATATTTGTTTAAACATACCATTACATATTTGATTTATACAGACTTACGAAAGACGTTGTAGCGAATACTTAAATAATAGCAAGGCAATTGGACAGATACGATAATTTGTACTAATTGTCGTGCTTCTATCCCTGGGTGTATGTTGTGTTTACTAGCATTATTTACTTTTTAATAAATCAATTGTTCCAAAACCAGATGCAATTTTGAAGAAAAACTATAAGCAATCTTTGGAAATATAATTTTGTGACTTCTGGTAGTTAATGGGTTGGGTATGAGCAACTTTTGATTGTTTAGAATTTGTGCACAATGTATTTTAACAATAAATAGAATGAAGTGTTTCTGCAATATGTACATTTCCTTATACAAGATGTTTTTAGTTTATGACAAAAATTAAACTGTATAATAAGGCAATATCTCCAACGTGTCATCATTTACCGAGGATTTAAGAAAATGCATGCCCTGGCCTATAAAAAGATATTTCGTTTAATACTTCAATTTAAGAAGATAGGTCGACAGGTATTGAATTTAAGAGCTCCGTTTTTCTTGATAAACACATTTTTTCAGTTCTTTTTTCTTTAAAAACGTTGAACGCATGACAGGGTCACGCGACCATGGCCTTGTTCTTAATATGAAAAGAATCAAAAAAACCTATTCAATTTGTTTTATTTACTAAAAAGTATTTGTACAATTTAAAATCTTTCCTTCGGAAGTTTCGAAAAACCTGTTTTTTAATACTTTTTGGAAACAATTTAAAAAATATTTTTAGCAAATGAATTGATAGATAGAAGAAAAAACAACCAAAGCGTTTTTAGAATATTGAAATGTAAAAAAAATTACTTTTTTTTAACTTATTAAACTTTTTTTGAAAATTTTGTAAAACAGATTGTCTGATCCCTTTTTTACGACTTCGTTATGATCGTCATGTCATTTTCAAGCGGTGTTTTTTTCACGAACTCATAACTTGCCTTATAGTACGTATAATCGCAATTAACAAACTCTTCACTGGCTCACACGAACTTGATCTAATGTGTGGCAGTACTCTGGGGACTTAAAATTAAAGAAAAGTTAACGACTGGGTTGTAAGAATTTGTTGTAATATAATGAAAAAATCAATGAAAGTTCAACTTAAAATCACTAGAAAATTAAGTAAGCCGCCTAATTACTTTTAAAGTTTTGTATTTTTGGAATAAAATATATTCGAAGTCGTTCGAAAAGTGTTTTTCAAAAACATATTTTAAAACTTTTTGAGTATGAAAATTGGAAATTACTTTAACTTTGTAGTACTTATCAGAATAATAGAACTAAAAAAAAAATTGTTGAACAGTTTTTAAGATATCAGTAATAAAAAAAATAAAGAATGCCAATTAAAAAACCCCTCTGTAGGACGTCTTAAAATGTGTTCCAACTTCCAAGTTTGAAGCAAATTCATTCATATTTCAAAAAATTTTAGTATGGAAATTGCTTTAACTTTGTAGTTCTTATCAGAATACTAGAACTGAAAAAAAATTGTTGAACAGTTTTTAAGGTATCAGTAATTAAAAGAAATGTAAGAATTCCAATCAAAAAACCCCTCTGTAGGACGTTTTACATTGTGTTCCAACTTCCAAGTGTGCAGCAAATCGCTTCAGCCGTTCAGGCTGTAGATGCCGATACCGACAGATCGACAGACGGACAGACGGACAGACATACATACAAAATTGTCGGACCCACTTTTCGACTTCCCTAACATCTAAATGTCATGTTTGATTTTTTTTACGAATGCATAGCTTGCATTGTAATATCTTATAGTATCTTATAAGGGTCGGGAAAATCTGTTTTTATATTGTTTACAGTGCCAAAGCCTTTTACCAAAAACTAAATGAGTTTCTTTGTGTTTCATAAGCGGAAATCGATCTACTAGAAACCAATCTCAATTCCAAACATGAACGTTTTGCAATACCTTGATTCATAAATGGGAATAGTTCATTGTCCTAAATTCTTATAGAGATCAGGGCAAACTAAACGAGTTTTTTTGTTGATTCAAAATTTAAAGAAAGAAAAATATTCTATTGAAAAATTTGTTTGTGTTTCATAAGCGCAAATCGAACTATTAGAAACCCATCTTAATTCCAAACACGAAGGTTTTGCAATACCTTTTTAATACATTGATTCAGAAATGGAAATAGTTTATTGTCTTAAATTCTTGGAAGAGATCAGGCTAACCTCAAAGTTTTTCAAGGACATTTTAAATTTTGACATGCTTTAGCGAAAAAACCTTTCCTCATTTTAAACATTTATTGTATTTAAAATGCTCTGTTTTGAATCGAGCTAATAACCAATAAAAGTTACACTCAGCTCAACGTATAAGAGGCATTCGAATCAGTACGGCGTTCGATTGAACACCTGCTGAATTTACTGAGGTTGCACTGTGCAATTTAAAAAATGCTTTTGAATATTGTTTGTTCATTTCGTAACTATTGTTTTTTAAATACTCAATAGGCTAACCAATAATTTTTTTTGAGGTTTGCGTAGTAAACTCGTTGCAGCCTTAGTAGCACGTCACTTTTTTTTACTTATAAGGAATGAAACAGAAATTGCTAATGACAAATATAAATGAATGGTTAAATTTTTAGTTGCATAAAGCCGTCAGTTATAGCACTTCTATGGACGTTTTCGTAAAATTTACATAGCATGTCCAATGTTTCAGTTAAGAGCATTAAATTTTAATGGAAGTAATTTTTTCAAATCACATTTAATTTTTCATTAGTACCTAATGTAAATATATGTATATAACTCCGAATATATTAACACGCTATTTTTATTTCACTTTTCTTTGAAAAGGATGTCGTTTCGTATTAAAAATTCTGACCTAATTTGTTTTTATTCAGAACTCAAAAGTATATAATATACATCTGAAACATTTCATTGCAGTATTAACTCCCATAATATACACCGTATCATAAAATAATATTCATCGACCTTCAGTAAATTAATAACATAAAAAAGAAACCAATATGACAGTGAACAGCTCTTCATAGAAAATAGGTGGACATTTTTCAATAGGTTAACCAATAAACGAACTGATTAGCTTAGTTGGAGTCCCGATTAATGTTTTTTGTTGTTGTATATATGCACTCTAATAAGAAAACACAAATGGATGTAATTGTAATCTTTATTGGTCTTTCTTTGTTTGTATCAAAAATATAAAACAAATATATAAGACTTTTATACTTATTTTTAAACTCACCAATGCATATATTTGTTTAAATATTGAAGTAACGTGTTTTGTTTTTATTTTTGTTTAAAATGTTTAAAAATGATTTCTACGTATCAATAAAATATAAAACAAAATTAAAAATCCTATTGCGAGTATGAGAAAAAAAAATTCTTAGCATTAAGTAAAGAACACAATTCTTAGTAAACCATTCGCTTTAGATATATATACATAAATATATATAAATAACATAAACACAAAACAGATAATTTATAGCTACGTAGATTTAAAAAATTATATTATTTATATAACGTAACAAATACGTAAAATCAAGCTTGTAACTGCATTGTAAGTATATAAAAAAGAATTCATCTCTTCAATAACAATGTTATTATTACTTTTCATGTTGATATGTTGTTTTTACTATAGATAGGAAGCTTTTCTTTGCCTTCTTTAAATTTAATTTCTTATTTGATTTTCACTTTAAGTTAGTATAAAACAACTGAAATTAAGAAAAAAACTAAGCTGCAGAATAAACGCATTCTATTTTTTTTTGCTGCTTAATTAAGTTTCGTAAATTTTGTGTTTATTTTGATTAAAGTTTTTGTATTGATTGATTTTTTCAATTAACACTCATTCGCATTACCTTAACACTTGTTTGTCATAACATTTTGAAAAATTATGGGTACACCTAGTTAGGGAGACAATGGATAACGAGTCAAAAACTCATAAAACCCAAATCCGCTGAAGTGTCCCGTTTTGTTACCATAATATGAATAACGGATTGATTTATAATGTAAAAAAAAACACATAAATTTGAAAGTGAACTTAAAATTGTATGATCGGTTAAAAGAACAATTGGTGGCATTTACTTTTTGAAAATGATATCACGTAATTGTTGGCCACGACTACGTCTGAGGTGGTCCATTCGGAGAGTCCAATTTTGGGCGACTCGTTCGAGCATAGCGACTAGTATCGCGCTAATAACAAGAGTAATGCTGGCTTTCAAAGCGTCAATCGTAACTGGCTTGTTCCTGAAGACCTGAGACTTTACATATATCCAGAGAAAATAGTCCAAAGGTGATAACGCACGATCTAGGCGGCCAATTTACCGTAGCAAAACGTCAAGTTAAGTGCTCACCAAAATGATTTCTCAGCAATTCCATTGTTTCACGTGCTGTATGGGTCGTAGCGCCGCACTGTCTTGTTGAATCCAGAGCTCACCGAGAGTATGGGCTTGAGTTTAAGGAAGCACATAGTTCGTCAACATGGCGCGATAAGGTTTACAATAGAGATTTTAAGCAAACGGCAATATACTTCTTTCCCTCTCGCTCCTATAGTCAAAATCAAATGTGAAATCCTACTTTGAGGGAAAACAACAACTGGAAACAACAACAACAACAGGAAGAATTTAATTGTTTTCCCTCAAAGTAGTGATTTGACATTTCTCTTTGACGTATTCGCATACTTCTCTATTGAAGGTAGCATTCTGATTTGCCTCGTTTTTGAAGAAAAATGGACCAATGATTCCACCACACCATGAAGTTGTTTTTAATAGATGTAATGGTACTCTTCGTGTCGCTCATTAGCAAATTACTGCAATTTTGTTTATTAACGTATCCATTGAGCCGGGGATGGGCCTCATTACTGAACACAATTTCAAGATAAACACCGGATTTTCATTTCTCACAAAACACTGATTTTCGTAATAAAGCTGAACAATTTGGAGGCGACGATACTGAACAAAAACGACAAAGCAGTTTGATAGGATTCACGCGCGATTTGTCAAAAAAAAGCCTAATCAGAATGGAGCAATAAATCTGCCTAATGATCTCGATCAATGTTACCAGGGGGCTTATTCCGAAATTCGACGCGGATCGTATTAAACGCGATATCTCGTTTTCGACCGTCTTCGCTTTTGGGTATTATCAAATGCGAACAGGGCGTAAATAATCTTTCCACTGCCTTCCACTTTTTCCAAATGATCTTCCCACTTTCTTTCCAGAATTCCATTTTTTTCAATCATTTGACAACTGTTTCCCGCCATCAATTTATTTATTTTATCTTTTTTGAAAAGATATAGGCAATTATTTGCGTTTAAAATTTTAAATTATAAATAATTAATTTAATAATGTATTTTACAAAACATATATTTTTTGTATGGCCCACCTCCTGTTCCGTGAATGGCTTTCTGATTTTGTCGAAGTTTTGATTTGATGTGGTATTTAAAATCCTTCCATACCTAAAGTACAAATTAAATTTGGATTTATACAAATTAATGATAGTCATTTGTCATTTGATTGTATTGTACTTACTTTTTTCCAGCCATCCCTTGATTTTATAGGAAGACCATTTAAAACATTTGTAATGCCTTCCCAAAGAATAACACTCTTTGCTTTGTATTCGGGTGCATTTATATTCCCTTAGCAAGTCCACTGTTCTCTTTGAGAAACTCAACGAGTGCAGAAAACTGTTGAGCGGTAGTATGTTTTTGACTCCTTTGTCGACGAAAAAAAAAATCACAAAATATAAATTCAACTAAAAAAGTTTTTGTAATACACAATTGAAGGTTTAAGTAACTTAAATCTTCTTGGTTTTATTAAATATTTACATTTTTTAAGATCGCACAAGCAATCCGCCAGCAATCTGTCACCTAAATACCTATCGCTTTCACTTTCAATAGAAAAATGACATTGGAAAGTGCTTTCGCTCTACTTTTGGTCGAATGGAAAGCGATTCGTATTTAAGAATATGAAAATACAAATCCGCCTTCCAAAGCGATCCGCCGCGCATTCTGGAATAAGCCCCCAGAATATAAATCTTATACCTCCTATCCAAGTTGCTGGTTGGTTAGAATGCATTTTATTCGGTTATATAGTTCGTTCCGCCACCCAGACGGGTTCTCTACCAACCCTTTACTGTTATGGGCGAGTTTGGGAGTAAGTTTGTTAGGAAAAAGTCAGAGGAATCCGCTGGAAATTAATAGTAAATTCCTAATAGATCCCCTAGGCGATCAGTACCTACGACATGCCATCGAGTTAGTTGGGACTCCTGGTTGGCGAGGGGACATTTGATTCTTGTTCACGCTTTGATCGCATTGGTTATAGTTTGGAATATTCAAAATATTCCGAGAAACCAATCAACTTTTTCCAAAGGAATTTGTAAGGGGACATAAATCGCCACAAGTTTTGCCTGTAATATGCTTCAATGGTTAGTGTTGTGTCCTTATATAAAAAGTAGACGAAACCTATAGTTAATTATTTATACTTTATTTATAAGTTAAAAAGCTAATACCTAATTATTGTTCACAGGATATACTTATATCGAGGATATAGCAAGGTTGATTAAAATTAAATAAAAGAAGCATTTCGATCCAATTTGACAGCTCAATCTTAAGGTGTTACCAGAATGGATTCTACAGTTAGGGAGACGGAATGAAAGGCTAAAATCTTGGGCTGTGTGAAGTTGGCACCCCACTTGTGAAATTTTTTATTGAAATTAATGCAGTTGTAAAGATGTAAAAATCGATTTTTTTATGCAGTTCGTTTGCCCATCGTTAGCCCACGTTTGCCCATCAAAAATTTTCGTTTGCCCACCCTTAAAAAAAAAAATAAAAGTAAAATATTTGTTTTTTGGTTGAAAGCGATTTAATTAAAAAAAATTAAAAACGCCAAATTGCTACAATTTTTGATGTAGTTCGTTTGCCCATCGTTAGCCCACGTTTGCTCACCAAAAATTTTTCCATTTGAAAATATTGACAAAATAAAATTTTAAATTTCGTGCAGTTGGCACCCCACTTGTGAAATTTTTTTATCGAAATTGATGCAGTTCGTTTGCCCATCGTTAGTCCACGTTTGCCCACCAAAAATTTTCGTTTGCCCACCTTCCATTTTAAAAATATTGACAAAATACAATTTTAAATTTCGTGAAGCTGGCACCCCATGTGTGTTATTTTGTTTTTTTTTTTATCGAAATTGAAGCAGTTCGATTGCCCATCGTTAGCCCACATTTGCCCAACAAAAAATTTCGTTTTCGCACCTTCCCTTTCAAAAATATTGACAAAATAAAATTTCGAATTTCGTGAAGTTGGCACCCCACTTGTGAAATTTTTTATCGAAATTGATGCGGTTCGTTTGCCCATCGTAAGCTCACGTTTGCCCACCAAAAATTTTCGTTTGCCCACCCTTGGTTTTCAAAATAATCAAAATTAAAAATTTTGGTTGAAAGACAAACAAAAATATTTTAAAATACACTATTTTAGGCCACGTTGACCATCAAAAATTAACGTTTGCCTATATCACCTTCCATCTAGAAAATAATGAGAAAAATAAATTTTGAATTTTGTTAAGGTTGCTCCTCATTGTGAAAGTCTTAAGTCAAACTAAATAATATACCTATACTTGATATGCATCCTAAGAAAAAATTTTTTTTATTGAAACCAGTAAATTCCTAAATTTTTTGAAGTGCCACATTGCACATCTACACCTAATATTAGGTACATCCAATTTGTTTTTCTTATACCTCGGTTTTCCCATACGAAAATTATGTCTTATTATGCTTATGTCTTTCTAATAATATAATGTAATTCCATAACATACAATATAATTAGGTACTTATGTGCAAAAATCACAGAATGTAAATATAAATAAATAAAAAAACAGATAGGTACAAGTAGGTATATACAAAATTTACAAATTATATTATACCATATTACACATACAGCTTGTTTTTTTTCACCAAATGCACAAGGTGCTATGAAATATGAAAATATCCAACTCATAGGTCCTTAACTGTACTACTTACAACTAACTAAACTATGCTTCTACCCCGCACCTATAGTACCTAATACTGATAGGTTCCTACCAGAGATTAAAACGAGTCGAGTACTGTTCACGATCAACGAATACTTGCGCGAAAAAAGCGAGTTTGAACAAACAGAGTCAACCTATCAAACTATGTGCTTACAAGTATTTTTGTTCATGAGTATGATGATGATGACCCGTGAATAACAACACATTTCAAACGAATAAGATCGAGTATACCTTCCAACCGAGTTTGAACAAAACGAATAAAGTGCTCATGATCAAAATGTTCACGATCAATGTGCTCATGATCAAAATGTTCACGATCAGTGCGATCGATCGCGATCGTTCGACTACTCGCTGTGTAAAATGTGTATTCGGGGTTGGTATTTTAAGGATCCTGTTTCTTGTGTTATTGGTGTTGGTTTTTGTATTTAAGATACTTTTACCATTAGGGGCAGATCGGTGTTGGTTGATTTTGCTTCATGATTCAATATACTTAGTTTGCGTATGCAAATAAGGCATTATTATTAGGAAAAAGTGCAGTAAATAATGTTATTAGTCACAATGATTTTTATTTTTATTAACTTGAAAAAAAAAAAACAGTAAATTAAATAAGTAATTAAAACCACTGACCTACTAAAATTACTAACAAAGAAAAGAGTACCTGTTTCGGGGAATTTTAACCTGCGCCTTCAATAAAAGAAAAAATTGACTTCACTTAAATACCTACACCAACCGCGAATGTTGACCATCTTTTGTTTTATATTTACATCATTTGCCTACTTAGCCACCTACCTATTCATAAATCTTTCCAAAATAAGAAACCCTTTTTCTTCTGCTCTATTTTCTGCGAATACAAAACATTACCCTTAAAATACAACGGATATAGATAATAAATCAGGTAGCGCCAGCAGTTTCCTTTGTTCACGCAATGCTTGTGAGTACTCGCTTTGTTCACGATCAGAACGATCAAAACGATCAGTACGTCTTTTTTCGAGTACCCGAAACTGGTTACAACTGTTTGCTAATAATTTTGTTCGTGGGTATGAAAGTCAGAAGATACTCATGAGTTCGATCAGTTCGTTTGTCTTTATTCGTGATTCTTTTTATTCATGACCAAAATGACTTATGAGCATGGAAGCAAAACGATCGGGTATGAGCGATCAAATAGAAAAAATCGCAGTGTTCGAACTTATTCGAACATACTCATTTTAATCTCTGGTTCCTACATATAGCCTTGCTTAGAATATTTATGATACCTACATACCTTATCAAATTTAAAGTTTTTTTTCAAATACATTTTTCTTACAAAAATGATAAGTTTACAAATATAGTAAAGTTTTAAAATGCATAGTATATAAAGAAGTAGATAATTATTACAGTAAGTAGGTATCAACATTAAATAGCTAATTGTTTTCCTTGCCAACACCCATTTTACCTAATTACCTAAATAATATCATTCAAATTAAATCATAGTTTTGATATCAAACAGGTTAATATAATATTGTTATCTTTAGATGCTTCTGATCTTCATATTTTATTTTAACCTCTTATTTTTTTTATTATTATTTTATTATTAAAAATGGCTACTTGTACGTAGCAATGAAATCATTTTTTATCAATATCTTTATCGTACAAGCACGTTTCCAAGATACTTAAATTTGTTGTTGGTTAAATGAAAAATTCCCAATTGGGAAGATCAAAATATACTAGTCAATGTGAACCAAATAAGAACAAAATTGAAAGCTTTAGATATGGTATACATATTAACCAATCAGAAAATTTAATTCAACTTGTATATTGTAGTTCCATCCGAAGAGGGTACAGGATCATGTGGCTTTTCCCTCTGGGTTTCCTTAAAAATTGGTGAATCGATTTGGTTTATATAAGTAGTGCACTATGCACTAGTTTATTTATATTCGAAATATGTAATCAATTTACCTACACATTCGCCTTATGGTCACTAAAAAGGTACAATGTTTTAATTATATTTTTGTTGCATATTAATTTGTTTTCTGTTTTGTTGACTATTTAATACATTTTAATGATACCGAGTTAAAAAACTGTTTAGGTACGCCGCCGCCGTTAAAATACAAACTTGTTGAAATTGCATCTACTGAAATATAAAAAAAATTACGCAATATATCCTTTCTTTGAATTTTCGTTTGGTGACGACTACTGCTTAGCGTGGTGAGATGATCTTTGCGCTATTTTTCGCAATGCAAAATATAGGACGGTTAGGTAGTTCTCTATATATCGGTCACTACAAAGACGGCCGAGGCGGCGGTGGTTTGCAACAAAGCTGGTATCGCGGACAAAGGAATAGTCCGGGAGCCAGCGACCTTTAAAGGGTAGTCATTCCACAAAAGATGAAAATGTTTTCCAAAGCTTAATTTGGTGTCACTAGTAAGGGAATGGACCTCCATCTGGCACACTTCCGGGGGGTATGCCAGCGGCAGCCTCCGAAACACGTAAAATATTAATAAAAAAAAACTAATACCACAAAAGCTCAAACTTTGTAAAGATGGTAATTATGGTATATTTTAACATAAAAACGTATCCAGCTGCACTTCGAGTGGGGGATTATGCTCCAGCTTTTCACGTAAATATGTAAAAAATATGGTCTGAGTGAACTCATACCACAAAAGCTGAAATTTGGTACACTTGTACCTAATATAATAACTTAAACGAAAAAAACATCCAGCTTCACATTAGTGGGGGGGGAAGTGTCCAGCTGGCGCAAAGAAGGACGCTGCGCATGGGTATGCAACCGAAAAAAGCGTATTTTTGACTTTATCAGCTGGATACTTTTCCCTCACTAAATATGAAGCTGGATACTTTTTTTTGTTAAATTATTTAATTAACTATTATATTACAAAATTTCAGCTTTTGTGGTATCAGTAATCTATACTTTTTTCATTAAACAAAGGGCGCCATCCATGCGCCCCTTTATATGATAGATACGTAAGTATAACTTTTCTTCTCTTAAGTTTTAATTCCACCAAACTGAAACCACAAAAGCTGAAATTTGGTACACTTGTACCTAATATAATAACTTAAACGAAAAAAACATCCAGCTTCACATTAGTGGGGGGGGGGGGGGGGAAGTGTCCAGCTGGCGCAAAGAAGGACGCTGCGCATGGGTATGCAACCGAAAAAATCGTATTTTTGACTTTATCAGCTGGATACTTTTCCCTCACTAAATATGAAGCTGGATACTTTTTTTTGTTAAATTATTTAATTAACTATTATATTACATAATTTCAGCTTTTGTGGTATCAGTAATCTATACTTTTTTCATTAAACAAAGGGCGCCATCCATGCGCCCCTTTTTATGATAGATACGTAAGTATAACTTTTCTTCTCTTAAGTTTTAATTCCACCAAACTGAAACCACAAAAGCTGAAATTTGGTACACTTGTACCTAATATAATAACTTAAACGAAAAAAACATCCAGCTTCACATTAGTGGGGGGGGGGGGGAAGTGTCCAGCTGGCGCAAAGAAGGACGCTGCGCATGGGTATCCAGCTGATAAAGTCAAAAATACGCTTTTTTCGATTGCATACCCATGCGCAGCGTCCTTCTTTGCGCCAGCTGGACACTTCCCCCCTCACTAATTTGAAGCTGGATGTTTTTTTCGTTTAAGTTATTATATTAGGTACAAGTGTACCAAATTTCAGCTTTTGTGGTATGAGTTCACTCAGACCATATTTTTTACATTATTTACGTGAAAAGCTGGAGCATAATCCCCCACTCGAAGTGCAGCTGGATACGTTTTTATGTTAAAATATACCATAATTAACATCTTTACAAAGTTTGAGCTTTTGTGGTATTAGTTTTTTTTTATTAATATTTTACGTGTTCCGGAGGCTGCCGCTGGTACACCCCCCGGAAGTGCGCCAGCTGGAGGTCCATTCCACATAGTATGGAATCAAAGTAAAGCTTAAAACACATTTTCAGCTTTTGTGCTTTTGGTCATCAAAAAAGGTCGCTGGCTCCCGGACTAGAAGGGTTGCTCATGATGTTGTTGGTTGCCATTATGATTAAAGATTGAAAATATCCTTGCGCCGCTCTAGGATACCGGTAGGTTTTCGTTGCTCTTACGGTGCAATGATTTTATCCTTGTTATGGCTATGGTGTTATATTATTTTTTTTTTCTTAAAAGAAACACCACGACACTCGCCTGCATTTGAATATTGGTCATATCTTAGATTGATCTATGCGTTGCTTCTTCATTCGCTTGCGAAAGATATAAGAGAAAGGTTATAGCTTATAGTAATTGAAATAAAGAAAAATCAAAAGTGAGTTAGAAATAAGTAAGTACTGCAATATTTTTCATACCTATTTGTATTTTTAAATATTTTGTTTGTCTTTCAACCAAAATTTTTAATTTTGATTATTTGGAAAACCAAGGGTGGGCAAACGAAAATTTTTGGTGGGCAAACGTGGGCTAACGATGGGCAAACGAACTGCATCAATTTCGATACAAAATCTCACAAGTGGGGTGCCAAATTCACGAAATTCAAAATTTTATTTCTCAATATTTTCAAAAGGGAAGATGGGAAAACGAAAATTTTGTTGGGCAAACGTGGGCTAACGATGGGCAAACGAACTGCGTCAATTTCGATAAAAAATAACACAAGTGGGGTGCCAGCTTCACGAAATTTAAAATTTTATTTTGTCAATATTTTCAAAATGGAAGGTGGGCAAACGAAAATTTTTGGTGGACTTACGATGGGCAAACGAACTGCATAAAAAAATCGATTTTTACATTTTTATCAACCAAAATTTTAATTATTTCCGAAACCAAATGTGGGCAAACGAAAATTTTTGGTGGGCAAACGTGGGCTAACGATGGGCAGTGTAGAAATGAATCAAATCTTCTCTCTAGAATTTCTCCCAATCCAATCGTGATGGAATGAAAATATGGAAATTGTTTTCGAAAACCAGTTGGGAGTGACTTGGAATTAATCTGAATGAATTTAGAATATACATAAGTATGCCCAATTCAGTTGTTGAGAGGTGTCTTTGAGGGGTATGAAACTAAGAAGAGTGTCTAAGGTGGGTGAAGGTGTCGTACGGAGTGCTGTAGCCATGTATTTTGTGAGTTATAGGCATTCGAAAAAAAAAAATAAAAAAAAAAACGGTCACCCTGTGACTGTGTTTCGTGTGCCGTGATAACAAATCTTTATTTTTCTCAGTTTTGTTCTGTTTATTGAACCTTGAATAACCCTAGTGTGTAAGTACTTGTGTCTTGATCGACTTCTTGTAGCACTTCGTTCTCGTAGGGCATGAGGGACCTGGGGTGGAATCACGTAAAGTGATAGTTGACTGTCGCTCTGGTGATAGTCGATTTTGATTATCACCTATACTTGGTATCATGTAAGATGATCGCCAACTTTTGGTATGTTTTTGGCAGCAGTCACAATTTTGACATTTTGATTTATGTACTGTCATTGTATAGAGAAGTTTGCGAATACGTCAAACAGAAATGTCAAATCACTACTTTGAGGGAAAACAATTAAATTCTTCCTGTTGTTGTTGTTGTTTCCAGTTGTTGTTTTCCCTCAAAGTAGGATTTCACATTTGATTTTGACTATAGGAGCGAGAGGGAAAGAAGTATATTGCCGTTTGCTTAAAATCTCTATTACTTTTAGGTCAGTTCAGGAAAAGAAGGTCTCAGTACTTCACTTTGGCAGATACTGGAACTGAGATCTCGGAAAACGGGCCTAAACCTAAGTAAAAGAATACTAAATTAAGACAATTTGTGGGTTTTCACTCTATTGTGGTGGGTTTGACTAGCTTTGGTGTCAAATTAGTTAAAGCGAAAGAATCCATTTTCGTCTATGTGTATGTACATATATACGCACGCGAAGACATAAAGTTATTTTAATTAATGTTTTAAGTGATCATTTATAAACATTTATTTGATATGTTGTGTGGGGTACGAATGTACGACTTTTCTTTGTCTTTTTCAATCAATAGCTTTTTCTAAGCCTTAAAGCTATTGAGCTTAATAATTTTCTTTCCTTTTGTAGCAATTTAATACGTTTAAAACACAGTATTACTGACCAAGCGAACAGCATAGTTGAGAATCTCTGCTCTGAAAGTGATCAGAAAATAAAAGACATCAAAGGCATACATTCTCTGAACATACTTAACATATACATATATGTTGACATATGAACTTATAAGTATATGAACATACTTACGGGTTACGGGTGGTTCAGTCTTCATCAGTAAATTTGTTTGTTGTTTATATTTTGAAAGTGTTTATTTAATTTTCTTTTGAACAAAAACAATGTGATGTGTGAGTACTTTTGAAGACACATTTTTGTTTATAAAACAACTTTCTTTTATGTTTAAAACAACACCAAAGAACAAATTTCTTTTCTTTTCTTTCAAGCAGAAGAAAGAATAAAGGCAGGAATAGGCTGTTTTTTTTTTAATTATGTTTATACAGGGTGTCCCAAAAGTCAACGTCAAAACGACAAAGGGTGATAGGGTAGGTGGTGAAAGTTATCAGAAAAATAATTAAAAAAATCTTTGCCATGTATTTTGTGAGTTAGAGGCATTCGAAAAAAAATCGAAAAAATGCTCACCCTCTGACGGCCTTTCAAGTGATTACAAATCTTAATTTTTCTCAATTTTTTTTCTGTTATGGAACCTCGAATAACCCCGCTAACAGTTGCATTAAAAAATTTAAACACACCTGCATCAGTTTTGAAGAAAATGTCACTATTTTGCCCAACTAAATACTCAAAATTTTTACATGACCCTAATTCAATGGGCTGTAGTGTAAAAAAAAATGTACTACTAAATTTTGGCAAGTTATCTTAAAAGTTGGCGCGTTCAATTCCCCTTCCAAAATGGTATAAGGTTTTTTAGAATATTCCATAAATAACGGAAAAAAATGTTTTAAGGTTTTAAGATAATTCTTTTTCATTCATTAAAAAAAAATCTGAATGTACTCCAGGGGTGGAATCGGCTAAGGTGATTTGTGATATGTGATAGTCACAATATACAAATTTCGTCTGGCTAAGGTAATTGTCACATGTGACAATCACATTTTTGTGACTTTTTCTTGTGACAGCTATTTAGGTGTCGCTTGCATACAAAAATAATAATAAATAAAAAATAAACCTCTGACGTTGACTTATAAAACAAAATTATTTGCTTTTGCTGTCAAAGATTTGTCAAAGATCTATAAAAATGTTGTTTTCGATTGGGAGAAATTAGTTTCTCCTCATGATTAAAGTAAAAATAAAAACAATAATAAAAAAAAAAACAGAAATGAACATTTTTTTAATTGAGATATTTTTCTGAAACGCGTATATGTTGTGAGCAATCACGTGAAGTGACAACTAAATTAATCTTTTCTAAATAAATACATAATTGTCACGTCCCTTAATGTAAATTATATATTAAAATTGTTCGAATTGTTTAATTTGAAATACAAAATATATAGAAACTGTGACGTTCGTATATATGCGCCTTCAGACCGCATATTTCATAAAAAGCAGAAGAAGTAAGACTCGCAAAACACAACTCCGAAGAGAAACGATTTGTCTTCGGAGTTCTCTCCAATTGTCCAACGGAAAATGACATAATGAAAATAAACAAAATTCCGGTGATCACATTATGCAGACGCACAAAATTATTTTATCACATGTGATTGTCAGAAATGTGACAATCACAAATCACATTAGCCGATTCCACCCCAGGCTTTCTCGTCCAAGTTTAAGTTCGAGGAGAGTGACCGTTATTATTTAGAAGTAACTACGAGCAGGCCCAGACTTCCAAGGGCTATCAGATAGTGATTCATTTCTTGTCGTTTAGTAAAACTGATCCGGTCCTTGGAATATTTTTGTTGTCCTTTGGATTTAAGTGCGTTATAATCTCACTTAATAACATCACGATGCCATCTTTGTACACTGCGCAGGAATATGCGAACATGCACCTTATTTATGGAGAATGCAGAAGCAATGCTAGTGTTGTAGCTAGACTTTACCATGAGAAATATAAAATGCTGAGCGTTATCCGGATCATCGGGTTTTTGTGAATTTGCACCAGTCATTTTCAGAAGGTCGATTTCCATACCAAAGAACTAGTGAAGGCAGGCCCCTCATGCCCTTCGAGAACCAAGTGCTACAAGAAGTCAATCAAGACCCAAGTACCTCAGTACGTGGAATTCAAACAAGAACAGGAGTTCCCAAAAGTACAGCACATCGCATTTTGAAGAAAAATGAGCTCCATGCATACCATGTTCAACGAGTGCAAAGCCTACTACCCCGAGATTACCCTGGAAGAGTTGCATTTTGTCGAACAATACTACAACGGTACAGGGAAGATCCGCGATTCTTGGACAAAATTCTGTGGTCCGATGAATCAACATTTAAAAAGGATGGATACATGAACCTTCACAATTTGCACGAGTGGCATCGGCATGTAGAAAATCCACATTTGATACGGGAAGACAAATCGCAGTATCGCTTCAAAGTTAAAAAAAGAAGAAGAAAAAGTCTACTCAAAACCAATCCAAAATTTAGCAGAGCTGAGCCAAAAAATCACGGAGGCTGTTGCAGACATCAACTCAAGAAGATTCGCTCGTCTTATAAAACGATCTTATTTAAGAAGATGTAGATCTTGCATTGCTGTTGGAGGCAAACAATTTGAACATTTGTTATAGTTATAACTAATCGAAATAAACTTTGATGTAATTTTTGTTGAAAAAATGAATTTTATTTCAAACTTAAACCCAAAAATAGAAATGAATCACTATCTGATAGCCCTTGGTAGTCTGGGTCTGGTAGTAGTTACTTCTAAATAATAACGGTCACTTTCCTCGATATTTAACTTGGACGAGAAAGCCTGGAGTACATTCAGATTTTTATACCCTATTCCATTGTATTTAAAATCTATAGTATTCCCAAGAAGCGGAACGTTTTGTGCGGCATCTATGGACGACGTTCATAAGCTTGAATTGGAGAGAAATTTTAGTGGTTTTTGTCTAAACTCCATGGAAAGCAAAAACAACAATATATGTAAAGTCGATAATACAACTAGCGCCGCCATTGACGACGTTCAGAACTAAAATAAAATGTTCCATGAAATTACTATAAAAATGTAAATACAATGCCTATTCCATAGAATGGGTATATTGTATTTGGTGTGGAGTTTGTAACATAGAGAAATAATACCGTTAGGTATAGAAAATTATATATATTCTGACTCAGAATCAAAAGCCTAACCGATTTAGCCATGTCCGTCCGTCCGTCCGTCCGTCCGTCCGTATGTATACTCTCTAGAGGTCGCAATTTTTGAGCTAGAAAGCTGAAATTTAGTGTATATGATCTTTGGTTCAAGAGTAAGGCTAAGTTCTTGAACCGGTAAAATCCGCCCACAAACACGCCCACAATCACCATTTTTGCTGAACAACCTCAATTTAATAAAATTAAATTATGTTTTTTGTACAGTTATGATAGAAGCATAACGCTAAAATTTTGCACACGTAAGCTTTAGGTAAACCTTCTTCCAATCAAATAAAAATATTTCAGTTTGGGCGTGGCTGACGCCCATTTTTCATACAAAACCATCAATATTGTTTTTATAAAATAACAATTGTTATATTAAAGCGAAAAACATTAAATTTTGTGGGTATTACTTGCACATAAACATCTTGTGTATGAAATCAAAAAAATTGATTTTGGGCGTGGCTGACGCCCACTTTTCATTAGAAACTATACAAAAATTGTTTTTGTAATTAAACGGTATTTATAATGAATCCGCAAGCCAAAATTTCGGGTCTCTTAATAGAAACTAAAAAGTTTGTGTATGAAAAGAAATTTTTGAATTTTGGGCGTGGCTTACGCCCACTTTTCATGAAAGAACGGAAAACGTAGTCTTAAAAATTTAAGGCACTTATAATATTTAATTTAAACCTTTTTCCTTCCGTTCGTTATTTGAGAAATATATCTCTACATTTTTTTGTGTACATTTTTCAATACGCCCACTTTTAGAGGCGTGATTTTGATAAAATAACTTTGTTCAGGTAAGATTGTTTTAAAACTACTCGATTCAGCTGAAGTTTTACACATATGCCTAAATACTGACCAAAGCTCAGTTAGTGCTTCAAATTTTTAAGACACGCCCCTTTTTAAGGGGCGTTTCCGTCAAAAGTTGTATAATGCATTCATTTTTTAACGTTTTTTAACCATCGGTCGAAGTTTTGAAGTAAACAGATGAACACTTGGATTTATATTCCTTGGTTACGTAGCAGAGTGTGGTCAAAGAATTGTAAGAAACACCCATAATCGCTATTTCCATTCCAAATCTAATGTTTAAAAATTTAAGTTTTATCTTGTTTTGTTCAAATCGATCTGCAAGAATAAAATTGAATGTCACTGAGCTCATAACAATTGCCTTGGCGATAAAACGTTTTAACTTTGGGCGTGGCGCACGCCTTTTTTTATTGCGCCAGCATTAATTGAACATCATACCGCACAAAATTAATGTTATTGAATTTTGTTCTGTCTGCTTAAGAAGAATTTTGTTTCTGAAACATCGGCTGTTTGCGGGAGGCAGACGCATACACACACAAAAATATGGGGAATAGGGTATCCAACTGTTCGTTGCAAACGTAATGTAGCTCTCGCTTATGTTTTTTTAATGAATGAAAAAGAATTATCTTAAAACCTGTTTATTTGAGAAAAACATTTTTTTTCCGTTATTTATGGAATATTCTAAAAAACCTTATACCATTTTGGAAGGGGAATTGAACGCGCCAACTTTTAAGGTAACTTGCCAAAATTTAGTAGAATATTTTTTTTACACTACCATTGAATTGGGGTCATGTAAAAATTTTGAGTATTTAGTTGGGCAAAAAAGTGACATTTTCTTCAAAACTGATGCAGATGTGTTTAAATTTTTTAATGCAATTGTTGGCGGGGTTATTCAAGTTTCCATAACAGAAAAAAAAACTGAGAAAAATTAAGATTTGTAATCACGGCACTTGAAAGGCCGTCAGAAAGTGAGCATTTTTTCGATTTTTTTTCGAATGCCTCTAACTCACAAAATACATGGCAAAGATTTTTTTTATTATTTTTCTGATAACTGTCACCACCTACCCTATCACCCGTTTTCGTTTTGACGTTGACTTTTGGGACACCCTGTATATGTTGTAATGTTGATTTATTATTATTTTTTAATTCATTTGCAAATAAATCATTTCTTATCATGTATCTTGCTTTCTGATTATATTTTCGGTGTAAAAGAGTTCCAATGAGTTAACAAAGCACTTTACTTTTCTCTTTTTATTTGAATATATTTTAATTTGAAATCATATAACACTAAAGTAATATTTTCAATTTTAACTTTTATATTCTTTGCCGTCAAATTACTTCTCAAAAATCAAAAATGTATGGATGTGACACCTAAATAGGTGTCACTCGATTTTCATCGCAAAAACGCGACAGTCACGGTGATTATCACCTTATATGATACAAAATTCGCGATTGTGACTATCAACTATCAACTATCAACTATCACCTTACAAAATTCCACCCCTGCCTTCACTAGATCTTTGGTACGGAAATCGCCATTATAAGAATGACTGGTGCAAATTCCTTGATGAAAAATATCCAGGCAGCTGGTTAGGGCGGTCTGGTGCAATTTCGTAGCCAGCCCGTTCACATGACTTAAACCCTCTTCATTTCTTTCTTTGGGTGGCAGTAAAAGAGAAAGTCTACTCAAAATCGACCAAAAACTTAGCCAAGCTGCGCCAAAAATTCACGGAGGATGTTGCAGACATCAACTCAGTGAGATTTACTTACTGTACAAGAATGTACAATATAGGCAACAAATAAATATTTCAATATGCAATTTTAGCAATAATTAATTTGTATAAATAGACATCAAATAAACTCATTAAAGTGAGTTTTTTGTAAGAAATCAACACATAACAAGCCTTTTATTTCTGTGCTGCCCCCACCCTTGGTAAGGTAAGGTGCATTTAGTGAAAACAGCTTGTAAAGTTCACTAGCAAGAATATAATTATCCCCCACCATCGTTAAGGTGATTTTATACATGTGACTGAAAACTATTTTGCTTATGATGGCTCCATTGGAGCGTGGTGCTCCTAGGACTTGCTAATTTTACTCCTCCAGCCGGCTCGATCTCTAGCCTGCCGTCTCCAATTTTGCTCTCCAAGTTGTCGGAGGTCTCCCTCTACCTATTCGCTCCATCGGAGATAAGCCCTGCCTTGCCTTCTGACTCCCTCTGGATAGGCGTTGAATACTGTACGAGCTGGAGCGTCGATTTTCATTCGCTCTACATGGCACAACCATCTTAGTCGTTGAATTCGAATATTTCTGGCTAGGCTTATGTCGCTGTACAACACGTATAGTTCGTCCTTGTATCTTATTGTTGTTTTCTCGGTTCACGCAGACAGGATCATAGTAGTGAAGGCACCGATTACTGCTCGCTTTGTTCTTGCTATCGAGTCAATGTCGTCTGCAAACCCAAGTAATTGTGTCGATTTATTAAAGATGGTGCCCGATGTGCTTGTCTTAGCCCTCTGGGAGTTTCGAAAGCTTCAGTAGAGTCCCTACCAACTTGAATGGAACAGGGAGCAATTTCAAACGTCATCCTGATAAAGCGTATCAGTTTAGCAGGGATTCTAAAGTTAGACATGGCACGATACAATTCAACTCTATTAACACTGTCGTAGGCTGCTTTAAATTCGACGAACAGGTGGTGGGTGTCGAAGTTATATTCTTGGGTTTTCTCCAGGATCTGACGTATTGTGAAAATTTGGTCGGTCGTAGATTTTCGAGGTCTGATGCCGCATTGGTGACGACCTATAAGGTCATTGTCTGTACGTAGATTTGGCGAGAAAGCCTAGACTACAGATAAAGTTTTCCTAATGAATTTAAAAGAATTAGCTTAAATCCTGGGGTGGAATCGGCTAAGATGATTTGTGATAAGTGATAGTCACAATCAACAAATTTCGTCTGGCTAGATGATTGTCACATTGGCTAGATGATTGTCACATGTGACAATCACATTTTTGTGACTTTTTCTTGTGACACATCACTAAAATGTGATTGTCACATGTGACAATCATCTAGCCAGACGAAATTTGTTGATTGTGACTATCACTTATCACAAATCACCTTAGCCGATTCCACCCCTGGTTACTTGAGAAAAACGTATTTGTGTGCTTTATTCATGGAATATTCTAAAAAATTTGATTTTGAAATGAGAATTGAACACGCCAACTTTTAAGGGAACTTTCCAAAATTTTGTAGTACACTACACTACAGTCCATTAAATTAAGGTCATGTAACAATGTTGAGTACTTTGTTGGGCAAACAAGTGACATTGTCTTTAAAACTGATGCAGGTGTGTTTAAATTATTGAAGGCAATTGTTATCAGGGCTATTTAAGGTTCCATAAATAAAAATTAAAATTGGCAAAATTAAGATTTGAAATCACGGTACTTGAAAGACCGTCACAGGGTGACCAATTTTTCCATTTTTTTTGTCGAATGCCTCTAACACACAAAATACATGCCAACGATTTTTTTAATATTTTCTGCCACCATGGCCTTGCTTTCTCTTTGTTTCGTGTTACAAATTAAAATATACTTAAATAAAAAAAGTGCTATGTTTACCTCATTGGAACTCTTACACTTTTACACCAAAAACTCAATGGGAAAGGAAAGCACAGCGTAATTTGTTTTTATAATGTACGCGCACTCAAGGGGTTATTAAAACCCTTAACATGAATTTACACAGTTCGAGCGGTTAGGATAAGAGATAAAAGGAGATATCGATGCACTTATTGGTTTTGAACGTCTGTAAATCACAATGGGAGGGAAAAATCGAGCCGGGTAAAGTATTCCACATTCTTGTAGTGCGGCAAAAAAAAAGAGTCTCTATACTAAACAGTACGCCCGAAGTTAGGATCCAGTGTAAATTGATGGGCATTCCTAGCGATGCGATTGTTACGGGGAAATTGTTTAAGGAGAGGAATGCATCTGGCTATTTCGCTGGAGCACTGTTTGTGGAAGTTAAGATAAAACAAGGAACATTACGGCGATGTTCAAGTGCAACAAATGTTTCGGTAATGGTACTTTCTATTATCAGTTTTAAGGCCCTTTTTTGGATCCTATCCAGGAGACGCAAGTGAGTGACAGGAGTACCTTCAAAGATATGAGAATTATACTCAAGCTTCGGGCGAATGTATGCCTTGTAGATTGTAGCCAGATCAGAAGGACACAAATGTTTCTAATATCAATTTAGGAAACCTAAGCATTCTGCGGCATTTTTGGCGACGTCAAATAGTAAGAATTTTTGGTCATTTTTAAAAAACGTTCGCAACTCCACTACGTCCTTGGTTCCAACGCTCGTCAACAATGACACTCCTGTAATAAGCTCTCAAGCGAAAGCAGACTTATTCACAGCACAGTTTGCTGCCAATTCGACACTACCACAGATTGACATGACTACTGTTCTTGAGAACGTAAATGGTTCTATAGGACAAATCTCCTTTCGCACTCGAGCAGTTGCAAGAGTTCTAAAAGAAATCGATAAACATAAGTCCACTGGCCCGGATAGTATCTCCCCAGTAGTTCTGAAGAGGTGTGCTTCCACGCTGGCAAAACCACTGCGTAAGCTTTTTCATCTGCCCTACTCGACAGGTTTCATTATGAGTGGATTTAAAACATCATTTGTCCAGCCTGTTCCAAAAAAGGCGTATCTTCATCCCCCTCAAACTACCGACCAATTGCATTTAGGTCTCTTCTTTCCAAGATCATGGAAACCTTGATAGATTTTCAAATCAAGAAATATCTTGAGAAACGTAAACTTCTTAATGACCGGCAGTACGGTTTTCGTAGCAATAGATCCACTGGTGATATGATGGTATATCTCACCGAACAGTTTAACCAATCTTATAGTTTTGGAGAAAGTAGGATTGTTGCGATCGATATTTCAAAAGCATTTGATAGAGTCTGGCAGCAGTCTCTCTAATCGAAAATGCGTGCATTTGGCATCGATGAACTCCTTCTTCGATGGATTAGAAATTACCTTTCGCGCCGTTCAATTCGCGTTGATTTGGACGGTTTTCAGTCTGCTATCCACAAATAAATGTGCCCCAAGGCTCCGTTCTGTTTCCGACACTCTTTTGTATCTTTATTAATGATCTCTTGTGTTATACTTCTAATCCACTTAATTGTTTTACTGACGACAGTACTCTCAGCTTCTCATGTTCGTTCGCAGATTAACCTCCATGTTGTTTGGATGTGGAACTGCAACGGCAGCGTATGATAAGCATATTGAATTCCGATCTTGACAGCATTGTCCAATGGGGAATATTCAACCGAGTGGAATTTGATGCTTCAAAAATTAAATGCCGTCTCCTGTCGTCAAAGAATAAAAAAAAAAAAAAATACACGACTGGGTCGCACGAACTTGCTCTTATGATAAGCAATTGCGTAGTGGCTGCATATATGGATATTAAAAAAAAAAAATAATTTCGAAAAGCCTTTTATTTTTTAAATTAGTTTAAGAGTTTTCTCGGAAAAACTAAGTATGCAATAAAATTTCAAAGCTATACGTCAATCTAGGAAAAAAAAATATTGAAAATCGTTCGACCAGTTTTTTTTTAAAGGTTATTTTTGAAAAACTTTTTCAAAAAATATTTTGAAATTTATTTGAGTATGCAAATATATGGCAATCTGTAGTTTACATTTGAAAAATAATTAAAAAAAATCAATATACCCGTTTCCAACATATTTCGAAAACCAAAATTTTTTTTGAAAAAATCATAAAAAAACAAAAAAAAAAGTTGAGAGGTGTCAATGGACACCCGGATGGAACGAAGTTCCTTTCGATTAATTAGTGAAGGAATTGTAATAAAGTTTTTAAGTTATAATAATATTTATTACTAGCCTTTACCCGCGGCTTCGCTCGCGTTTCAGAAGATCAAGAAGTAGACTGTAGCTTGAGGAGTCGTCTATCGTAATCTAGCTTCTTCTTCTTTTATAGCTTTATAATTCCATACCTACATTAAACCGTGATAAAAAGAAACCTATGTGCTATTCCAGACTATAATCTATCTCTGTGCTAAATTTCATTCAGAGCCGTTCAGCCATTTTGGTGTGATTGCAAAAATTAAAACAAATCTATCCCACGGGAACCATACATTTTACCGGGATAAAAAATAGCCAATATGCTATTCCAGACTATAATCTATCTCTGTGCTAAATTTCATTCAGATGAGTTCAGCCATTCTTGTGTAATTTCAAAAACTAAAACAAATCTATCCCACGGGAACCATACATTTTACCGGGAATAAAAGTAGCCAATAGGCTATTCCAGACCATAATCTATCTCTGTGCTAAATTTCATTCAGATCCGTTCATCCATTTTTGTGTAATTTGAAAAACTAAAACAAATCTATCCCACGGGAACCATACATTTTACCGGGATAAAAAAAATAGCCTATCTGCTATTCCAGACTATAAGCTATCTCTGTGCCAAATTTTATCCAGATCCGTTCAGCCGTTCTGGCGTTAGTTAGCAACAAACATCCAAACATCCAAACATCGTAACTTTCACATTTATAATATTAGTAGGATATATAGTAGGATTTATTATGTACAAAAAACCTGTATATACTCAACAAAAATAATCGTCTCAACACCACACTGTTCAATGCGAAATAGAAATGAAAATATCTGGCTTGCTTTCTATAAGAGAGAGAGAGAGACAGACAGATAAACATGCGCACGCCGCACAGCTTACAATAGCTTACTATAGCAAAAAGTTTCGTGACAACTTTTGGTCAGAATTTTTCCGTCTAGCCCCCTTTCACAACGCGCGATAAGGAACTTCGTTGCAAAAGTTTTTGAAAATTTTGAAATGCCATATTAATAAAATTATGAATGACTTTCTGTGGCCAAAATTTTATTAAAATCGAATGTATAGTTTACGAGAAAATTTGATTTGAAAATACTGGTTCTATGACAGGTACCGTTATTAGACAAATTTTGAAAAAAAATTTCTAACCAAAGATAGATTGTCTTGCAAAAATAGCATTCTGAAAGTTTTATCAAAATCGTTAGAGCCGTTTTTGAGAAAATCAATTTTTGTCTTCAAGATTGTATGGCAGGTGCCGTTATTTTTGTACCTAGAGCAAAAATAAATAAATAAAATGCACGACTGGGTCGCACGAACTTGCTCTTATGATAAGCAATTGCGTAGTGGCTGCATATATGGATATTAAAAAAAAAATTAAATAATTTCGAAAATTCTTTTATTTTTTAAATTAGTTTAAGAGTTTTCTCGGAAAAACTAAGTATGCAATAAAATTTCAAAGCTATACGGCAATCTAGGAAAAAATAAAATGCACGACTGGGTCGCACGAACTTGCTCTTATGATAAGCAATTGCGTAGTGGCTGCATTATATGGATATTAAAAAAAAATTAAATAATTTCGAAAATTCTTTTATTTTTTAAATTAGTTTAAGAGTTTTCTCGGAAAAACTAAGTATGCAATAAAATTTCAAAGCTATACGTCAATCTAGGGAAAAAAAATATTGAAAATCGTTGGACCAGTTTTTTTTAAAAAGGTTATTTTTGAAAAACTTTTTCAAAAAATATTTTGAAATTTATTTGAGTATGCAAATATATGGCAATCTGTAGTTTACATTTGAAAAATAATTTTAAAAAAAATCAATGTACCCGTTTCCAACATATTTCGAAAACCAAAATTTTTTTTGAAAAAATTATAAAAAATCAAAAAAAAAAGTTTTTGAAAATTTTGAAATGCCATATTAATAAAACTATGAATGACTTCCAGTGGCCAAAATTTTATTGAAATCGAATGTATGGTTTACGAGAAAATTTGATTTGAAAATATTGGTTCTATGAGAGGTACCGTTATAAGACAAATTTTGAAAAAAAATTTCGAACCAAAAGATAGATTTTCTTGCAAAAATAGCATTCTGAAAGTTTTATCAAAATCGTTAGAGCCGTTTTTGAGAAAATCAATTTTTGTCTTCAAGATTGTATGTCAGGTGCCGTTATTTTTGGACCTAGAGCAAAAAAAAAATACGTTCCGAGGGACGGCCAAATAAATCCTAAATACCAAATTTGAAGCAAATCGGCCCACCCGTTCAGCCTCCAGAGGCGCGAACAGACATACAGACAGACAGACAGACTTACGGAATTTCCAGACCCACTTTTTTCGACTTCTCCATCATCGTAATGTCATGTGTGATTGTTATCTCAAATTTTTACTTGCGATTATAGGTACTATAAGGCAAGTTATGCATTCGTCGAAAAAAAAAGTTTTGAGATAACAATCAAACATGCCATTACGATGATAGCGAAGACGAAAAAAGATGGTCTAAAAATTCTGTCCGTCTGTATGTCTGTCTGTCTGTCTGTCTGTATGAGACCTACAGCCCAAACGGGTGGGCCGAATTGCTTCAAACTTGGTATATAGACTTTTTTAGGTATTGTACAGAAAGGAAATTGAAATTTTTTTTTTAGCTCAAAAAATAACGGTACCTGCCATACAACCGTTACATAAAAGCTTATTTTTCTCAAAAACGGCTCTAACGATTTTTAATTAAGAAAATCAGTGTTGCTTTTTAGGTACGACCAACCATATGGCTAAAAAAAAGTTTTAAAAAATGGCTAAGAACGGTACTTTCCATAGGACCGTTTTTTTTGCTTTCGACTATCTCGAAAACGACTCAACCGATTCTTTCGAAATTTCACACACATATAGCTGTAGGTAGCTCAATTTGTATTGCATACCAATATTTTTGAAAAATATTTTTTTGTATTTTTAAAAGCATTTTTAAAAAAAAAAATTAAAAAATTAATATTTTGAAAACTGCTTATTAAATTTTTTTTTAAAAATTTTAAATAAATGTATTTGCTGAATACCTATGAACTGGCGTTTTTGAATTTTTTTTGAAAATTTTTTTCAAAAAGTTTTTCAAAAAAAACTTTTTTTCTCAAAAACTGCTCCACAGATTTTTATAAATTTATTCTCATAAATTTAAATTTATCCAAGAAATAAAATGGCGTACTTTTTTTTCAGCTCAAATTAGTTTAAGTATTTATTTAAGAATTTTGAAAATTTTATTTTTATCAAAATCTCAAGCCCATAAACCATTGTCACTCATTAGAGCAAGTTCGTGCGACCCAGTCGTGCATTTTATTTTTTCTGCACGAATCCATAACTTGCCTTATAGTACCTATAATCGCAAGTAATTAAGCTGTGATTTCTCTTCCGATTGAATTTTCGGTGTAAAAGTGTAAATGAGGTAGACATAGTACTTTTTTATATTTAAATGTATTTTAATATGCAACACGAAAGTAATATTTTCGCATTAAACTTTTTTCTTTGAAATTGTTGCCGTCAAACTACTTCTCAGAGACCAAAAATGTATGGATAGGCGTCACTTGATTTTCATCGGAAAAGGCGATAGTAAAGGTCATTATAACCTTACATAATACCAAATTTGCGATTTTGACTACCAACTATCACCTTACATAATTACCCCAGCTCTTAAGAAGCTTTTTAAATGGACAGAAAAATGCGGGCTGGGGGTGCTAAGACTCCGCCTATCAATGGAACTCTAACTTTTTTTAGGGAAGCTGAATATCTATTCCTTGTTCTAGATACAAAACAATACTAAACAAATCGTCGGCATGTCTTTTGTGCGTTAGAGGCATTCAATCGAAAAATTGGTCACGGTCACTGTGACGGTCTTTCAAGTACCGTGATATCAAATCTTAATTTTGTCAATTTTTATTTTTGGTTAAAGAACCTTAAATAGCCCTGAAAACAATTGCATTCAATTATTTAAATACACCTTCATCAGTTTTAAAAACAATGTCACTTCTTTGCCTAACAAAGTACTCAACATTTTTACATGACCCTAATTTAATGGACTGTAGTGTAAAAGAATGTACTACAAAGTTTTGAAAAATTTCCTTAAAAGTTGGCTTGTTTAATTCTCATTTCAAAATAAATTTTTTTAGAATATTCCATAAATAAAGCAAACAAATATGTTTTTCTCAAGCAACCAGGATTAAAGCTAATTCTTTTAAATTCATTAAGAAATTTTTAAATGCAGTCTAGGCTTTCTCGTGTTTAAAGCCACGTACAGACAATTGTAAGGCATACAAATATTGTTAGATCTGTCAGTGCGAAATTGTCCCAAAAGTCATACAATTATGTGAACTTACAATTAATTGTCACAAAATTGTAAGATATTTGCATTGCATTGCATTAAGATATTTGATATTGCTAGGCCATTGTCAGAGCCTATACTATAATATTGTGAAATCTTACAATTATCTATACATAGCTTACATTTAAGTTCGGGGGGGTTAACAGTAATTAAAAAGTGACTACTACCAGGCCCAAAGTACCGCGGGCTATAAGATAGTAATTCATTTCTATTATTTTGGTTTCAGTTCTAAGTAAAATTCAATTTTTCAGATTGATTTATGAGACGGGCAAATCTATTTTTTTAAAGAAGATTATGAGACAGGCAAATCTTCCTGAGTGGTGGGCAAAACCGCATCATCACCTCCACGCTGTGCCCGCTGGATAGTCAAAAGGTGAACTAACGACGACCGTTGGATCCATAGGTTGTAGATACCTGAGTTCTCCTCTCAGGAACTAGGAGCACGAGGAAAGATACGGTCTGAAGATCCAACCACCAACATGATCTAAACGTCATGCCCCCCGAAAACGAAAAACGGACAACGATTAACGCATATGCACGTTGAATGTGCGTACGATAAACAGGCCGCGTAAAGCCGAACAGCTAGCCGAGACCCTTGCCCATTTCCATGCTGATATAACAGTTCTTCAGGAGATTTTCAGTCATTCACCGGGCCTGAGAATGACTGAAAACTGTAATCTCTTTTATGGGAAATGTCACCTTGATGGGAGATCGCGCTTGTTTAGGTGCGGATTCCCTGCCAGAGGAAGACTTAGGCAAAACTCCTTGAGCTTTCGCGAACTCAGCGAGAGAGTGACAACGATCCGCATTAAGGCCAAATTACATCACATAAGCCTAAGCGCCCATGCCCTTACAGAAGAGAAAGACGACGCTACCAAAGAAATTTTCTATGAGCTTCTCGCCAAAACATATGAGCAGTGCCTAAAAACTGACATTAAAATCCTCTTTTGAGACTATAATGCCAAAATTGGGAGGGAGCACATCTTTGGTATGACGATCGGAAAACACAGCATGCACGAAACCACTTCCGATAACGCACTCAGGCTCATCGATTTTGCAGCGGAAAAGAACATGGTGCTGAGCATCACACGATCAAAACGGAGGCATAGAAGTCGTGGCTCCAGAGAGATACTAAAGCGCCCAGAAATCTCTATGTTGAGCGAAGAAAGGATAAGAAAAAGATCACCAACAACGCGAAGGCGGGACGCGCCTTAGTTTTCTTAAAGACCCATTTTCATTTTGTATTTTTCTTCTTATTATTTGCTTTTGCTTTTAATTAATTTAAACCTCTACCTTGTTAATTTTGCCTTGAGCCAAACGGCCATATTTAAATCGTTTAACTTTTTTTATTCGAAAAGACTTTTGGGTTTTAGTCCAGGGATCTTCTGTCCCACGGTTTCCCAAAACAATAAAATAATTATTTACACTCAACTCTCTTTCTTATTATGGTCTACAAGCAAAATATGGTCGGAGGAAAGTATGCCCACATGAGTCTCTCAGTACCATCTGCCCGATCCACAAAAAAGGAGACCACCTACTCTGCGCCAACTAAAGAGGCCTAAGTTATTTAAACATCGCCTATAACATCCTGTCCAGCGTTTTATGTGAATGTCTCAAGCCGTTTGCTGATGACCTTATAGGTGCTTACCAATGCGGCTTCAGACCTGGAAAATCTACGACCGACCAAATTACACCAGATCGTGGAGAAAACGAAAGAATATAACATCGACACCAACCACCTGTTCGTCTAATTTAAAGCAGCCTACGACAGTGTTAATAGAGTTGAATTGTATCGTGCCATGTCTAACTTTAGAATCCCTGCTAAACTGATGCGCTTTATCAGGATGACGTTCGAAAATGCTCCCTGTTCCGTCCAAGTTGGAAGGGACTCTACTGAAGCTTACGAAATCCCTGGAACGGCTAAGACAAGGTGACGCACTATCATGCAGCTGTTTTAACATTGTGCTGGAAATGTCATAAGGAACACCCATGCCAGCATATCGAGTACCATCTTTAATAAATCGACAAAATAACTTGGGTTTGCAGACGACATTGAGATTGCAAGAACAAAGCGAGCAGTAATCGGTGCCTTCACTACTATGGAGTCAGCAGCAAGCGAAAAGGGAAAATAAATGATTACAAGGCTAAGTATACACATGATTTAATCAACAAAAGTCCAGTCTCACCACCGGCTTGGTCAGAACGTGACCATTGATAGGTATAACTTCGATGTAGGCAACGAATCTGTCTACCTGAGTACTGCTGTAAACACAGACAACAACATTAGCTCTGAAATCAAATCAAAACTATCGACTAAGCCTGTCTCTAATTTTTTTCGCATCTCCTCTATCCATTTATCGCGGTTCTGGGTTACCTGAATGTGAAAATCAACATCATCATCATCATCAAGAGCTGCAAGGATGTTTATTACATCTTCTTGCTCCTTCCTATCATTGTCGTTATGAGAGTTAGGAAAGCATCGACTTAAGGCATCGGCATGCACATAGATTGTATAATTAAAATTTTCCAATTCTAGAGTCCACCTGGCAATCCGAGGGTTCGCATGTTTTTTGCTTAGCTTCATTGTAAGTGAATTACAATCGGTAATGATCTTAAATGGGATCCCTTCTAAATATACACGAAACCGCTTAAGTGCATAAATTATTGCTAGGGTTTCCAGTTCAAAACTATGATATTTTGACTCAGCATCAGAAGTAGACTTAGAAAAATATGCAATTGGATGAAACTTTCCATCGTCTTGTCGTTGCATTAGTACTGAGCCAAAACCACGAATGCTAGCATCGGAATGAAGTTCAGTTAAACGATTTGGGTTATAAACAGCCAGCACAGACGCCGAGATGAGTTGACCACGCAATTGACAAAACGCATTTATGCAGTCTTCAGAAAAGTCAAATGGATTGTCTCTCCGTAAAAGATTCAATAATGGTCTAGCAATCCTCGAGAACGATGGTACAAATTTGCGAAAATACGAAAATAGACCAATACAAGAATGAAGCTCTTGTTGACTTGTAGGAACTGGGTAGTTCTTAATAGCACGAATGTGAGCATCTGTAGGCCTTATACCAGATGAATTCACTAAGTATCCCAGGTATTCAAATTCATCATAAGCGAACTTGCATTTTGCTAGCTTAATTTCTAAACCACTTTCATATATTCTACGCAAAACTTCCTCAACTACTTTAATATGAAATCAGTATATCATCTATTTAAATAATAATTTTGTTTGAGTCAATCAAGTCACGGAAGATATTGTAAACGAATCTCTGAAAATTGGCAGGAGCGTTCTTTAACCCAAACGGCATCTTTAAATACTCAAACTGTCCATGATGGGTCACAAAAGAAGTAAACATTACTGAATCTTTATGTACTTTCAATTGATTGAATCCATCTTTCAGATCAAGAAGAGTGAGCCGTATACTCGATACAATCTTCGATTAAAGGTAGTGGGAAGTTGTCACGAATCGTTTTCTTATTCAAAGCACGGCAGTCAATACACATTCGAACTTCACCATTTTTCTTCTTCACTAAAACAATTGCCGAAGCATAGGGAGATTGACTCGGTTGGATAATTTTTCTAGATAACAGATCATCAGTTATTCTTTGAACTTCCATTTTATCCTGAAAGGATAAGCGACGTGGTGCACAATAAAAGGGGGTATCATTGGTAAGACGGATTTTCATTTCATAATCGGGAAGCTTTTGTACAAGCCCTACTGGTTGCAGATAACTTTTGTGGCACAATCGATCGGGAGGGCACATCCTCTTGGGACAACAACAAAATCATAATCAGCTCTTTTAATTCTACTAGGCTCTTGCAAACTTTTATGATAGGTCACTTGGTAACTGAGATCATCGACTACTCTATCTAATTTATTCAAACCAGATGCACTTAAATTTAAATTCATATGTTTATTTAGCTCAATTTTTACAGGTATAGTTTGTACTAAACGAATATTAAAAATACGCATAAAGTCACGTCCGAGAATCAGCGGCATCGTCATTGTTTCATCTGGAGCAACTAGAAGAGAAACGGTTTTTATTTCATTTCGAAATTCTACTTTACATACAACTGTACCGTAAGTGTTTATTCTGTATTTGCCCAGACCTCGGAATCCAGTTGGCACTGAGACATTTGACAATTCGGTTAGTCTCGAGACATTTGAGCGTTGGAGTATATTAATTGGGCTACCCGAATCAATAAGGGATAATAAATTCACAAAATTAGTGCATCTGTTTTGATTACAATACAAAAAAGCCACCCTTACCTTTTGCATAAATTGTACATCGGAAAAGTTTTCATAATTGTCCTGAGAAACATCAGTTGGATCCGCTGACAATGAGGCAACTGTTTGAAATCTTCTGGCCTTTGACATCGGACAATCCCTATGGAGGAGGCCCATTTGGTGGCAAATGAAACAAGAACCCGGCGGACGAGTTGGTTTCGGACATGCACTCTGATAATGTCCAAACTGGGAGCAGTTGAAACATCGTAATCCTTTGCCATTAGAAGTGTCAGCAGAAGTGCCAACAGCAACAGCTTTTGGTTTACTTAACTGGTTTTAGTTACCTTGGAGCGACGCTGCTCGTATCGGTCCATACAGCGCACCAGTTCCTCAATCGAGCTTGCACCATATAGCAATGTGACACAATTGCTATTGTCGGGAATTCCATCGATGATTATATCAACTAGCTCCTGTTCCCCTATATCTGACTTCGACGCTATTGATTGCATAGCCACCACATAACTTAGACAAGACTCACTACTTTTCAGCGTTCGAGCTCGCAGTTGGCGGTAAACTTCCTGTCGCGTAACTGTTCTTTTGAACATACTGATGAGTCCAGCTTTCAGATCATCATAGGTTACTAAGCCCAAGTAAAAGGCATATTGTTTAGCTGTTCCTTCCAGGCATCGGCGGACAGCTTGGTATTGTCCCTTTTCAGTGTATCCACAAGTGGTTGCATAATCTTCGAACTGCACAAACCATTTAAGCACATCATAGTGATCGTCACCACTAAACTTCGTGACTGCCGCATCCAATTCCTCAAAGTTTATACACTGACTGCGAGGCTGCCCGTTGATCGCTTCCATTCCTCGGATTTGCTCCTGTAATTCGATAATCTCCCGTTTCATCCGGAGAATCTTCAGCTGTTCTTCAAGTCGGTGAACGTCGTTCTGTAGGTACATCTCCGCACATCCAGTGGAGTTGTTAGCATTCGTTTCGGCACATCTGGTGACGTCAGACACTGTAGCAGTAGATACCTCAGTTGTGTGATGTTTAGCAGCAGCGACAGCGGGTAAATCAATTGCATAAGGTCTAGCAGCAGTAGCAGCAGTTGCAGTATTTATTTGAGCTAGGTTTTCAGCAGCAACCATTTTTGAAGTATCAATTGAGTGAAATTTAACAGCAGCAGAAGCGTATGTGTCCATTGCATAGACTTCAGTAGTGGTGGCGGCAGTGGTAGCAGTTGTAGCAATCACATGGACCGAGTTTTCGTCAGCGACTGAAGCATACATTCCAGCGTTTGTGGTGACAACCGGTACATCAACAGTAAAGGGAGCGGTAGAGGCAGCAGTAGGGGCAGCGGGTGCATCAATTTCATGAACTTCAACAGCAAGGACAGCAGATGTATCATTTGCGTGGACTTCGGACTCCTCCTCAAAATCACTCTCTACTCGGTCGATTAACTCTTCATAAAGTGGGCGAAGCTGCATGACCGTAGCATTAGCAGGAAAACTGACATCGGCTTCTGTGAGTATCTTGACTAATGCTGGGCGAGTTAATCTCGTCATCGCGGCTAGCTGAGATATTATCTTAAATGGAAAATATTTTTTTTGTATTTTAATTTATTTTTGGGATAACCTACACCTGAGATTTAATACAATTGTTTTTATTTAAAAATAGAAAGAAAACCAGAATCAAATTCTTTTCTACTTGGCACACACGTGCTCTGTTTCTTCGTTCTTCTAATAATAATCATGGCCGTCCTTTTCCGGATCCAGCCATCTTTATTTTTTTTTTCTTTTCTTTTTTTTTTTCTTTTTGACATCTAGTATGGCATTGCCAGAATACAGTAATTATTTTGGTTACAATAATGAGACCACAGAGGGCGTATAGTTCGTATAGTTTTGGCTATTACAAAACTATGTCTTCATCAGTTGGTTCAATGACCATAGAAGAACTGAATAAACTGTTCATCTCTCATCTAAAAAATGGTGCCACAAAAGATGACATATCAGATTTGCGCGAAGAAATAAATGAGGTTAGGAGGGATAATTGTCAACTGAAGGAAACTGTGGATGTTCTGAGCAAAAGATGCAACGTACTCCAAACCGAAATTGACCAGCTCAAGATATCCGAAAAGGAATCTAATTTAATTATTCGAATGAAAAATGGAACTGGGAACACACAAGTCGAAGCTGAGAACATCTGCAAAAACATTTCTGATTCACCCAGCATCATTACTGCACAGGAGCTGAGACAGATCTCAGGCAATGACCATGTTGTCACAATATTGGCCGAGTTCAAAAGCAAACAAAATGCATTACAAGTTCTCAGGAACGCTAAGAAGCTTAAGGGAACCGGCATTTCAATAAGCCGCGACTACCCCATAAGGACCCGGCAAAAGCGTAGCAAGCTCTTGCAGTTGCGGGAACTTATACATTCTGAAACACATGTAACTGAGGAACATTTTAGTAAATATGAATCAAGTTTCAGTGATTATAAATTGATGTGGTTAAAAGCACGTAAAGTACATAGAAAAGGTGGGGCAAGTGGAGGAATCCTAATGGGCTTCAAACATAATCTTAAAAATGTCAACTGTGTGTTTAAACTCGAAAGGGACTTCTGCATCATGGAAATCAAAGTTAATAACAATGTACTGAATATAATTCCGGTGTACATAAATTGTAACAACTGGGAAAGTGATTTCACGAAGCTTGAAGGCAGACTGTTTAGCAATGACTTATCCAACACCATGCTCATTGGCGATTTTAATGCGCGAACAGGAGATTTAGAATCCCAAAATAAGCTAAGAGATAGAAGACGTTGTTCTAGAGATGGAATAATTAATAAAGAAAGAAAGAGAGTTATTCACTTGTGCAACTCATTTGGACTAAGCATATGCAACGGTGCTACTGACGGAGATGCATTAGGAGACTTCACATTGTATAGGGCCACAAGGAAAATCAGTAATCGACTTTGCAATGGTGTCGGGAGACTGGAATAGTATATTAGATGCTTTTGAAGTTGTAACTGCGATACACTCCGGTCATTTACCAATTCAAGTGACATTTAACACCAAGGAGATTCAGTCCGAAGAACTAGCAGCACGACTAAAATATAAGTGGAAAAATGCGTTTGCAGATAGGAATGCAGAGGCGTTGAATAACGCTTTCCTCTTGCAACAAAGAAATTCCCTCCTCCATGTTCCTAACTTGTCGAATCTTGATGAAATTCTCGAATGTTCAATACCAGCACAATGTAGGCCTAGCAATAACAAAACCATCCAGTACAATGAAAAATGGTTCGATAAAGACTGTATGAATGCACGCAGAAAGTCTTTTGCATGGTTAAGATTGCTTAGGAAGCTTCCCGATAGCAGCTATTTCAAAACACAATATCTATCCGCTAATAAAAGCTATAAAGAAATAGTGAAGAGTAAAAAGAAAAACAAAGTTGACAATAGAGTATCTGCTAATTACAGAGGTATATCGTTGCTGAATTCACCAATGAAAGTCCTATCTGAACTACTTTGCAAACGGCTTTATGATTGGGTGGAAAAAATAATCTGTTGAGCGAGTCACAAGTTGGTTTTCGCGCAAATTATTCTACAATTGATCAAATTTATTCACTTACCAATATAGTTGAGATATTCATGGGATCGAAAAAGAAACTACCTTTTTTATTGACTTCAAGGCGCCATTTGACACTAAAGACAGGAAATCACTTATGCTTAAGTAATATAATAAAGGTGTTTCGACAAAGTTTGGAAATATTCTGGAACGATTGTACGACTTAACAACATCTGCAGTGTCCCTGGGAAGAAAAGTATCTGAACAGTTTCCAGTAGAGATAGGCCTAAGACAAGGTTGCTGCTTAAGTCCCATACTTTTTTCCTTGTTTATCGACGATATTGAAGAGACTTTGCAAGGAGGAGCATGAATTTCAGCAGACATTTTAATAAAAGTGCTTATGTTCGCAGACGACATCGTTCTGCTTGCGGCATCGCCTGAAAGTCTCCAATTAATGATCAATAGATTGTTCGAGTACTGCAATAAATGGAGGCTCTAGGTGAACCTCAACAAGTCTAAAGTTATGATTTTTCGAAAAGGAGGAGGACGAAATTGTCGTAGTGAAAAATGGAAAATTGGAGAGCATAATATTGAAATTGTTAGTGAATATAACTATCTTGGCATGCGAATTTCTCGAAATCTTAATTTGAAGAACCACTTGACAGACAAATTAGATAAGGCGAAAAATGCGCTAAATGCGACTTGGAGAAGTGTGATCCTCTGCAGAGACGTTCCATACGAAGCGAAATATAATATTTTTAAGGCAACAGCCAAAGCTCATTATAGCTGCACAAGTTTGGGGACACAAAGAGTATGAAGAAGTAGAGCAGGTCCTGAAATACTTCTTAAAGCGGACGTTGAAGCTACCTAACAGTACGGCAAACCATATCCTCTTGCTTGAAACGGGTCTTTCTCCGCTGTTCATTTCAACTCTTAAAATGCAGGTCGACTACATTCTAAGGACACTTAAAATGGATTATAGGCGATTACCCAAGAAAATAACATTACTGGTGATGCAAAAGAAAATATCATGGTTTGAAACTTCGAATAATCTAGCTGAGGACTGCGGACTTTCACTCTCTCTTCCAGATGAATCGACTGACACGTGGAAAAACGAACTATACAACCTAATCAGCTTAGTAGACGAAAAAAAACGCGAACATTATATTTGGAAAGCTCAAAGCTCGCCTCACAGGAGCATTTATGCGCAGCTCGACTTCAACTAAACAGTTAATAATTACTTTAGAGTTTAGAGCAGAGTTTTCAACCGACCTCATGTCACTTGTTTTAAAAACACGAGGAGAGTTACTACCCTTAAATTATATAGGTACCCCACAAGAGCGACTTACAACAAACTTGCGACCTATGCAACCTAAGAGAAAGGGAGGACGTGTTTCACTTTCTTGGTAGATGTCCTATACTTGTAGAAACAAGAGAGAATATATTCGGAAAGAGCTATCTTAGCGATGCTGAAATAATTTATATCCTTAACGGAAGAATTGATTGGGATAGATTACACAGATATGTCAAAATTGCACTCAGCTACAGGAAACGAATCTGTGAAAAACTTTTCTGAAACAAAAATTCAACTATAATTATTATACATATACAAAAAAAAAAAAAAAAAAAAAAAAAAAACACTGTTAAATTACATTATTTACTTAAGTATAACTTGCCAACTGGCAAAGTGCTTAGCCAATGTCATTTAATGAAAGATAGACAAAACTTTTGTAAACTTTTTGAAATAAAAACCATTTAAAAACTAAAAAAAAAAAAAAAACTACACTATATGGAATACTCATCATTCCGGTCCTGCTATAATGTGTAGAAGCATGGACTCTTCCAATCAAATGAAAAGTCATCTGGAGTCTTCGAGAGAAAAGTTCTTCGTACGATCTATGGTCCTGTCTGCGTAAACCTTGAAGACAACTTCAAGCGAATAAGATACAACGACGAACTATACGTGTTATACAGCGACATAGGCCTGGCCAGAAATATTCGAATTCAACGACTAAGATCGTTGGGCCATCAAGAGCGAATGGACAACGATGCTCCAGCTCGTACAGTCTTCAACGGCTAACCAGAGGGAGTCCGAAGCCAAGGTAGACCTCATCTCCGATGGAGCGACCAGGTAGAGGGAACTCCGAAAACTTGGAGTGCAAAATTGGAGACGGCAGGCTTGAGATCGAGCCGGCTAGAGGAGTAAACTTAGCAAGGCCTAGGAGCACCACGCTCCAGTGGAGCGATCATGAGCAAAAAAGTGTTCAGTCACAAGTATAAAATCTCCTTACCGCTGGTGGGGCGATATATATATTCTTACTAGTGAACTTACAAGCGTTTTCACTAAGTGCACATTACCACGGGTGGGGCAGCACAGAAATAAAAAACTCACTTTAATGAATTGATTTGATGTCTATTTATACAAATTAATTATTGCTTAAATTACCTACTGATAATAATTTACAAATAAACACGATCCGCAGCGGAAGCGTTTCAGGTGTCACTGCAGCCGATGTCGTTGACTCCACTTTATGGCTGGCATGCCGTTCGTGTGCTGGTCAGCAACAAATACTTATTTGTTGCCTATATTGTACATTCTGCCGGGTCCTTTAATAGTAGAGGGTGAAGTCCTACAGATTCCTCTGATGTTGCACCTGAAGTCGATTCTCTATCTGTTTGCTACACTGTTGCCAGCAAATGTACATAGATACCGATAATTAGGAGCAATCCTCCAATTAAACTGTAGGTGCTGTTGTGGTGAATTTCGTGATCTTTCGCATGGTCCGGTAGCTTTTCTCGATTATACTGTTCGGTTATCTATTTCCCGATTATTTTCAGATCGTCATTGCCAGTGTTAACCATCACTTGAGGTACTACTACAGGTTGTGTTCCTCGGCTGATTTTGAAGCATTTCGGTTATGTTTGTTGCCGGTATAACGGCTGCATTTAGTTCGCTTGAAATGCTACTGTGCGATGTTATGCTCATGGAATCGTGTTTTAGAACACAGTCTGGTTGTAGGGATATAATACGTAATACTAACGTGTTCTTGAAGCGCGATATCCAACTTTTTTTTTCTACAAATTATGTTGAATGTGTTTTTTTTGTTTAGTACATACATATATCGAACTATAAATACTGCTCAGCTGGATCCAAACAGGTGAAGGAGTTATGCTTCTCAGTTTGCAAAGCGGTGAAAGTTCCAGAGCATGTGTCATCAAATCCATTTCACATTTGAATCGCCTGTTGAAAAGCGGGTGATGCTGTTGCCATAAGTACTTTTCATTGTACTTTACACAATTCGTCAGCTCATCTTTTGAAATAGCGTAGTATGACTCACGTAATAAGTTCACTATCAAATAGTCCAATGATGGCTCGATAAAAACATATTCTAGTTGGTGAATCGTTGGCACTGGAATAATTTTAAAAATTTCGTAGTCTTCTGTATTCGCCAATGAAAGATTATTGTCGAATATAACATTTCTTGATTTTATTCTACCCCTCGAAGAAAGCAGCCTGTTTAACTGCAGAATATCTGTTTCGGTTGTTTCTCCAGCTACAGCTAGGTGTGGTGGTTAATTTATCGTGTGGGGAAAAGTTGTTCTTGGAGCTGATTTGGTGTTATTATAAGGGGGTTAATTTGCCCATGTCGTAGGTCAATCAGGACGTCTAAAATAGCATTTTGTAATTGTTGGTAGTTTAAAATCGAAATCGTTGCGTAATTCGTCAAAATAATTAGCTTCTGCTCTGTAGCCCTTCCTTCTGTAGTTGCTATTACACTCGTTTTCAGAGCTTCTAATTGCCCTTGGAACATCTCCAGCTGATTTGAAATACCACTCGTGCTTTTTTAAAGTACGTTTTTTGTATACTCTGTAATTGAAGTTTGGGTTTTTATCAAACTGAGTAAATAATCGTCATTTTCCTTGAATTTCAAAATCTGTTCGTAGTGCTGTGCATATTCTTCATATAAGACGCCAAAGAATTTGTTTGCTACTGTCCCAATGAAATCAAATGGTGACCGTCTGTTTCTGGATGTTTGTTCCTTGCCGGATCCTTGTTTTAATAGCAAGTCATTGTTACTTTTAATGACCTGCAGCTGATGGTTAGTAATACTGACTGTAGAATTGCGTGCTTATACTTCTTTCCAAGATCTTCCACGTGTATGCAAACTTCATCCAGTCCTCTTACTAGTTCCTTGAATCCTGTATACTCTTTCCAATAAATGGTCATACCATAATAAACGATAAAGTTCCAATCGTTCGTAATCACATTTACATTGCTAATCTTTTCCGGTTTTAAATGGAGTTATTTTTATGGCTTCGTTTCCTACGTTGGAAGCTTCGGTTCCAATGCTTCCCCATGACATAACTAGTGTCATTGATAACAACAGCCCAAGTAGTTTATTTGTTTTACCTTCTGTTTCGGTGCATGATCTTCAGTGAACAAATGTCCCGTTATGGGTTGTTGTTCTTCTTGTATAGCCGCCTCTTCTCTCGCTTTCTTTTCAGTATCGATTATATGTAACGGACAAATTTTCGTTGTTGGCCTTTAATGCTCTCTATCGTTTGCTTTGACCGTTACAACTCGAACCAAGTTGTCTGATCCAGGATGAGTTTCAGTAATCTTTCCCATTTTCCATCTTGTTGGTGTAAGTTGTTCGTCTTTGATTATCACTATGTCTCAAACTTTAAGTTTTCTTGTTTTTTGTCCATTTGTGTCATTGTTGAAGGGTTATTAGATATGATGAGCTCCAAAATGGTTGCTGTAGACGTTCTAAAAGTTGCTCACGGTTAAGTAATCCCTCACTTTCGTCCAATCTTTGTCTTTCTGTAGGTGCCAATAAGGATGTTCAAATCAAATAAAAAAATGTCCCGGAGTAAGTATATTCGTTTCCTCAGGGTCGTTTGAAATGGGGCATAGAGGTCTTGCATAAAAACACCCTTCGATTTGTGCTAGTCACGTCGACATTTCTTCGAATGTAAGTTTGTGTTCCCCGATTGTTTTCTTTAAATTTAACTCCAGCCTCCTACAGCCCTCCAAAATGTGGAGATCCTGGTGGTATAAAGTGCCATTCCGTCTTGTTTGATGATAAAGTGTTTGTGACTTCTTCGTTATATGACTGCAATTGTTGTGCGTTTAATTGCAGGATTTTGTTTGCAACTATAAAGTTTGTGCCATTATCACTATAGAGATGTCCCACGTAACCTCGCCTTGCACAAAGTCGTTTATAGGCTGCTATAAATGCTTGTGTTGTGAGGTCACTAACAAGTTCGGAGTGAACTGCTTTAGTTACTAACATATAAATATCGCTATGTATCCCTTGTAGGATTTATTTTCTCTTCTTTTAGGCATCCTATCATCAATTGGGCCCGCGAAGTCAACTCCTGTATATAGAAATGACTTTGTTATTGTCACCCTTGAATTTGGTAGGTGTAAACGATTGTTCTATTATCTTTATGTTGTCCAATGAAGCACTATAACACCTTGAGATGACAAAAACAGCTTCAAGCAGACTCACTTGAATGAAATAAAAAGTCTTGGGTACTGTTTCGTTGCTATCTAAAATCAATTTTATTTCCTACCGATATTTAAACTTTAAAATATGCTTAGTCTATATATATTTACAATTTGGGTGGTGTGACAAATAATGCCAAATTAACGGAAAAGTGAATTTAAAAATAATTAAAGTGTGCAAGGTTACATTATTATTTGAAAATTAAATAAATGCTGAAAATGCAGAAGGCACAACAATTGAGTTTTATATTATTAATATTATGAAAGTGCAAAAAGCATTACAGTATGTGAAGCAAAAAGGTATTTGAATATGAATTTTATACGAAGACTATTCCGAGGAACTGAACAACCTGCCCCACGCTGATGATCTGCGGGTTAATCAGGATGATATCCTAGACACTTATGGTGTAGCTCGAAGAACGAGTTCTCCGCGAGGCCGGAGTAGGCGGAGGGAGTTTCTGGCAGTATCGCTTGTAAACTAAGAATCCCACTATTGCAATGGTGATGAGTAGTCCAAGTACTCAAGATGCTGTGGGGAATATTATGATAACGGATATGATTGGGTAATACCAGCTGTTGACTTCTGAGCTGATCTCGCAGTTCATTCAACTCTTGATTTAAAGACCTGGTATTTGATATGTTATAGTGAAATGTAGCTAACTGAATCGCTTTTTGAAATGGCACATCTTGAATTTATCTGGTGTATGAAGCTTGAACCTTAGATGAATAAATTTGTTGGCCTTGGAGTGTCAAATGCTTATTTTTCGCCAGTTTCAGCAAACCATTTCCTTCTTCTGCTATAAAATATGTTTGTTCCTTGCAAACGACATTAGGCATAGTTTCTTCATTAACTGCAAATACCCATTGATTTAATTCAGGAAGCTTGGTCCACACTGAAATAGCCTTGATCATTTTTAGTTCGCATGTTGACAGATCCGATTTATTGTTGAGCAAGCTGATTTTGCACAAACTCATATTAGTTCCAGCTTGATATACTGGATGGGTTTGTCTACATAAATGATGATCCCCATTAGTAGTGGTACATCAAAAAAGTTTATCTTCGGGTATGGGATAATATTGGTCATGGTTAGCACTCACAGCTAGGACGTCTGTTCACAATTGTATGGTTATGTAGCTGTTATAAGTTGCTGCTGGGATGGGAATTAGCTGGTATGCTATGAATTCTTCTAACCCGAGTAACGGCAGTTCAATGTTGAATATGATATTTATTTATTTATTTATCTAAGATTTATAATCAACAGATTTGAAATAATAATAATTATAATAATATTTAATTTCTAGTATTACATTTATCAGTTAAGGAAGCCAACAATAATTCCTGTAAAACATTTCTTTGTAAACACATATCCAAGCAATAATAAGCTTCATTAAATACTTTACAACAATGGCTAACAGGTTCACGTAGACCATAACAAGTTCTGTGCGCATACTGAAATAGCAATAATGGCCTTGGTCGTAAAGATTTTGAAGGTACATATAGATTTAAAAGAGAAAGCAAGTTTTCACAATCAATAAAGTTGCATAAAACATCGCAAACAAACATTATACTACATATTTACCTTCGCGAACAAAGCGATTGCATTCCTAATAAAATACATTTAGAATGATATGAATGATGGACTTTATTTTCTTTACTAAAGAAGCCTGTTAATGCAAAACGCAGAACATTTTCTTGTACTTTTTCAATTCTAGAGATATCCTTTGCAGTTGTTGGATTCCAAACAACACAAGCATATTCTAAAGAGGGCCTTACCAAACTAGAATAAAGTGATTTTAAAGTGTATGGGTCTTTAAGCTCAGAAGAATTTCTTTTCAAAAATCATATCATTGAACTAGCTTACGAAATCACTGAGTTAATGTTAATTTCAAAAGTATTTCATCAATAATGACTCCAAGATCTTTTACATCTTTTACTACCTTAAGAGTCACATTATTTAATGAGTACGTTTCATCAATGTTATATAGGGACCGATTATATGAAATACAGAAGCATTTTTTTGTGTTCAATTTAAGATCATTTATACTGCACCACCTAGAGAATTGATGGGAGATCGCGCTTGTTTGGGTGCGGATTCGCTGTCAGAGGAAGACTTAGACAAAAGGTCTTGAGCTTTCGCAAAGTCAGCGAGAGAGTGACAACGATCCGCATTAAGGCCAAATTCCACCACATAAGCCTAATTAGCGCCCATGCCCCTACAGAAGAGAAAGACGACGCTACCAAAGAATGTTTCTACGAGCTCCTCGCCAAAACATATGAGCAGTGCCCAAAACATGACATTAAAATTCTTTTGGGAGACTTCAATGCCAAAATTGGGAGAGAGGACATCTTTGGTATGACGATCGGAAAACACAGCCTGCACGACACCACCTCCGACAACGGACTCAGGCTCATCGATTTTGCAGCGGGAAAAAACATGGTGCTGAGCAGCACGCGATTCCCACGTCCCGACATCCGCAAGGGCACATGGCGATCCCCAGATGGTCGAACCTGCAACCAAATCGACCATGTTGTGATTGATGGAAGACACTCCTCCAGCATTATGAATGTCCGTACATTCCGAGAAGCAATCATCGATTCGGACCACTACCTAGTCGGTGCAAAATTTAGGGTACGGATCTCCATGGAAGTTCTTAGGCGAACACCGACTACACCTAGGAAATTCAATGTTGGACGTCTTCAATCGGAAGAGACCGCCGCTGCCTATGCCGACCGCGTATCCCTTGAGCTTGCGAGAAATCCTTCGACTGATGACATGAACCCGGAAGACCAATGGCAAATATGTCAACAAGCCATAAGAAGTGCTGCGTCAGAGGTATTGGGCTTCTAACATCCACCCCCCAGAAACCCCTGGTTCGACTCCGAATGTGCTCAGGCAAACAAAGCCAAAACGGAGGCATACAAGTCGTGGCTCCAGAGAGATACTAGAGCATCCAGAAATCTCTATGTTGAGCGAAGGAAAGTTGAGAAACGTCTACTCAGGAGAAAGAAAAAAGAACACCAGCAACGCGAAGTCGAGGAGATGCAGAGATGTTTTTGCAGAAAAGAGGTACGAAACTTCTATAAAAAGGTGAAACAGTCTACATCCGGTTTCACAAGCCGCCCTGGGCCCTGCAAAGATCAGGATGGAAATACCATAGTGGAAACGCAGGCGATGTTAGCCATCTGGAGAGACTACTTTAACCGGTTGCTAAATGGCGATGACAGCCAAGATCCCGCCCAAGATCAACTTGTTCCAGTTAATCTAGATGACGACCACGAATTACACCCGCCCGACCAAAATGAAATCAAAGTAGCCATCACCAGACTAAAGATGAATAAGGCAGCTGGATGTGATGGCCTACAAGCGGAGCTTTTTAAACACGCTGGAGATGACCTGGTCAGGAGCATACACCAACTCATCTGCAAAATATGGTCGGAGGAAAGTATGCCCGATGAGTGGAATCTCAGTACCATCTGCCCGATTCACAAAAAAGGAGACCGCCTCCTCTGCGCCAACTATAGAGGCATAAGCCTTTTAAACATCGCCTATAAGATCCTGTCCAGCGTTTTATGTGAACGTCTCAAGCCGTTTGCTGACGACCTGATAGGTCCTTACCAATGCGGCTTCAGACCTGGAAAATCTACCACCGACCAAATATTCAAATTACGCCAGATCCTGGAGAAAACCCAAGAGTATAACATCGACACCCACCACCTGTTCGTCGATTTTAAAGCCGCCTACGACAGTGTTAATAGAGTTGAACTGTATCGTGCCATGTCTAACTTTAGAATCCCTGCTAAACTGATACGCCTTATCAGGATGACGTTAGAGAATGCTCGCTGTTCCGTCCAAGTTGGTAGAGACTCTACTGAAACCTTCGAAACCACCAGAGGGCTAAGACAAGGTGACGCACTGTCATGCAGCTGTTTTAATATTGTGCTTGAAAATGTAATACGGAGCACCCATGCCAGTACATCAGGCACCATTTTCAATAGATCGACACAATTACTTGGGTTTGCTGATGACATAGACGTGATAGGAAGAACAAAGCGAGCAGTAACCGGTGCTTTCACTACTATGGAGTCAGCTGCAAGCAGAATGGGGCTGAAAATAAACGAGGACAAGACGAAGTATATGCTTTCATCAACAAAAGTCCAATCCCACCACCGACTTGGTCAGAACGTAACCATTGATAGGTATAACTTCGAGGTAGTCAGTGAATTTGTCTACCTGGGCACTGCTGTAAACACAGGCAACAACATCAGCGCTGAAATCAAACGCAGACTAACTCTTGCTAATCGCTGTTTCTTTGGGCTGAGTAAGCAATTGAGGAGTAAAGCCCTATCGAAAAGAACCAAGGTGACACTGTATAAAACACTCATCATCCCGGCCCTGCTATATGGTGCGGAAGCATGGACCCTCTCCCAATCGGATGAAAATTCACTTGGAGTCTTCGAGAAAAAAGTTCTGCGTACGATCTATGGTCCTGTCTGCGTAAATCGCGAAAACAACGTTTGGAGAAGAAGATATAACAATTTTGAAAAAAATTAGTTTTAAAATTATTTTTTCAAATTTTTTTTCAAAATTTTGAGTTTGAAAATTAATTTTTTTTAAACTATTCGTTAAAACAATTTAATTCAAAAACGAAATGAAAGAAGAAGTTTTTGGCTTTCCAGAAAAGTATAACACGGTGTTGCAAACGAAGCCGTTGATTTTTAATAATTTTTTTTACAAAATAAGTCAATTTTTCAGAAACTTGCCCTTCCCGGCTAAACGGAGGGAAATAGACCCCCCTCCCATACGATTTTTTACTTGTCTCAACTCAACCTACACGCTCAAGCTTTGGCACAACGCTGGTGAATCACCCTGTATATGCACGACTTGGCAGCACTGTCATACCATGTCTGGATTCGAGTAGAACACTTTTCGAATATAGAATGTAACTGTGAATGAATTTGTGTGAAAAATAAAGTATCTGTAAAATAAAACGTGGTTGGTAGTTTTTCAATAATTATACATTAGATAAATAATATCCATACTTTCGAATATAATAGTGGCGACGAGGACGATAGTACCTTCATACCTAAAATTAAATACATTATATACAATATTAATTAAAAACATTTGTATGTAATGTTTTTAATTGAATTGCCTGAGAATAATGCAACTCCCCAAGGACAACCTAATAATGCAAATTCCCAAGGACAACCAAGTGTGGCTGATCCTGATAATATTAATTTACAGTCCTTAATAAGACTGTGCAACATGATGGTGAAACCGTTGCGAATTATGTAGCTGAACTCAAACACCTTACTACGTTTTGTAATTTCAAATGTGTATCTTGCTAAAGTTCCACCATCGATACACATTTACGTGCACAATTTGTCAGGGGAGTTAGAGACATTGATATCCGAAAAAGACTACTACAAGAAAAGAAACAAAAGTTCGATGAGGTTATTCAACTGGCTCTTGCTATCGAATCATCAAAAAGCCAAAGCAGTACAATGCAAGGTGTTCATCAAGTATGAGTCTTTCTCAGCAGAACGAAAAACCCAAATAAAAATTACACAACTTCTACATCACGGCAAACCGTATGTTACCGATGTGGTAAGCAAAACCATAAATCTTCAGAGTGTACCACCGAACCGCAAAAGCTTTCATATTCATCGTGTGGCAGAAAAGGACATGTTGCATTTATCTGCATGAAACGGGAACCAGGCACATCAAGACTTCGTACGCAGAATTCAAGACAGAGAACTACACATGCACTACAAATCCAGGACCAACCTAGCAGCTACGATGAAGTACATACCATAAATTCACTGCAACAACATACAAAATCTGGAGAACAAGGTAAGTTTTTCATAAAACTTATAATACAATCCAAACCATACTCCATGTAATTCGATACAGGATCTGCAATAACGACAATGGGTAAAGATACTTTCCAAAAACTCTTCCCAGAAATACAAATACATCAAACTCCAATACATCTAAGAGTCTTTGATAATCATGTTTTCCAAGCAAAGTACATGTTACATACCAAGACCAATCGTTTATAGGGACAATCTACATAGTTCCATCTGGCCTTGATTCTGTCGGTGGACGTGAATGGATCAATGAATTAGATCTTATTTCAACAAAGAATGTAAACAGTGTCGAAAATGCATCTCAAACCACTTACTTCTCCAATAAAATAATGCATGATTACTCTGATTTGTTTCAATCGAAAATTGGTACTATACCAAAAATACAAGATTTGCTTAAGCTTCAAGAAGATGCCCCCCCGGTTTACATTAAACCACGGCCTGTGCCTTGCATTAAAAGATCTCATTGAAGAAGAAATTGATCATCTCGTAAAGTGTGGAATCTTCGAGAAAGTGTCGCATTCTGATTGAGGTACACCCATCGTGCCAGTTGTTAAATATTCCACTGAGTTGCGTTTATGTGCCTATTACAAGGTTACATTAAACAAGTGCATAGTCAATGATAAGTACCCCATTCCAAAAATTGACGATCTATACAAACAATTAAAATACGGCGAGTACTATTGCGTATTTGATGTACACAAGTCATATTTACACATGGAGATTGTAACGTAGAAAATTATAAGTGTGGACAGCACTCCTTAGCACAAACGTAGAGGGCCCAAGAAAATGCCAGACTTAAGGTCTGCGAACTTGTCAAAAAAGGAACAACACTACCTTTACTAACTGAACACAGTTATCTGGGTATTCCCATCGCTACATGTAAGCTTTTGCTAAGGCAAGAAGCTATGGATAGAACAAATCTTAGGTGGATAAGTGGCAATACATCATGTCTAGCGACAAAACGGATTTGGCCAAAGCTGGATTCAAATCGCTCTAAGACTTTGATCTCTTTGAGCAGACGGCACATTAGCTCCATTATAGGTGTCATTACAGGACACTGCCTCATAGGTAGACACGCCATAAGATTTGGCGTGTTCGCAAACGACTTTTGCAGAAGTTGCATGGACGAAGAGGAGGAAGGGACAATTGCCCATCTTCTTTGTACATGCACTAGATCGCTAAAGGAAACTCCATCTGGGAGCATACTTCTTCAACGATATTAGTGATCTGTCTAAGGACACTAACTCTCTTTTAAAATTCATTAGAAGCACAAACTTGTTCTGAGTTATTAGGGGTGGACAACCCAAACTCGTGGTATCACAATGGTCCTCTTCTGGACTAAGTGTGTTGGTCTTTTCAGCCAACAGCCACTTTAACCTAACCTAACCTAAGGTCTGCCTCACATCGACACCCTTCAACCATGCACCGGACTACTGCACTCTGGCAACTTCGTCGAAGTTAAATTCCTATCCATTCGTATAATTATAATAACTATATCCCCCTTATAAAACACTGATGTGGCAACACTGAACAACCCTCAAATACTGGAACCGGAAGATATTCGCATATGGCATGTGCCATTGCTTCACAATAAGTAATGAATAGGAATAGAGAGTCCGGACGACAGAGAGATAGAAAGTGAGAGAGAGTGTGAGAGAGGGAAGTCCACTATTATGGTCGGTTTGGCTATGTAAGAGTAGAACCCCCTAAACGACAGGCGCCCTATTCCTCCTGACATTGTCCCAAATCCCTAGGAGCTACATCCCATTCCCAGGGCGACCTCCATTCCCAAAACCATAGTATTCCACCATTGGAGATACTAACCCAAAGATAAGGAGATATGTGTTCCAACTAAGTAAAGACCGACCTAGGAATTAGTTAAATTCATACAAGGTAGTAGCCCTTACTATAATACCCCATAGGCATTGGTGATCTTCCTCCATCACTTCATCTGTTATGTCTCGTTGCTCTGCTGAAATGTTGATTACCTCGATCTACAATTATTGCCTAGCATACCCTCATTGTTCCCTCATATACATACAGACATACCCACACACATGCCAGCTTATAATCTCAATTAATTGATGGTTTAGGTTGCAGTATGGTATAATGTTGCATACATAGTGAAGGGGAGTAATAATATCAACCACCTTGTCCCCTCACCATATAATATCCATCTAACACCATCAACGAGAGTACCTAGCATGTGTGTGTGTGGATACTTTATTATTTGTTGGTGCTTGCTTCGATATACCGCAAACCATAATCCAAAAGAACACACACGAGAAACTTAACTCATAATAAAAACTATAACATACTTCAAAAAGAAAAATTATCAAATATCAACACGGATAAACCTTAGTATCTCCACAAGACTACTATAACCGCCAAAGATTTGAAGCAGAACCAACTATACATGCATTTGTAGAGTAGGAGGAAATCTATTGAGTCCCTAACTATCGCCTACCACAAAGACAACTTGTCTTCATGAGTCATGGGAAATGACTAGTGAAGATCCCATCGTCCTCCACGAACCTGGAAGGAATGTGAAGAAAAAGTCTCATATTAATCCTCAACCTCCTTCTCCTTACTGCACTTCGGTCCGCTCCGAGAACCGGAGTCCATTTACCCGAGAGGAGAATTGAGGTTATCGTCGATCGACCACCGCGTCGATATGCAGCATTGCCCCGCTCCACTCAAGAGCCGAAGGGAGGTGGATCCTTGCTGTGTTACAAGTTTTTACCCTGCATATCTAGGTATGGGTGTTAACATACTCCTTTATTTTTATAATTTCTAAAGCCCGATTCAACGTTCTGAATTTCACAGATCCCAATAAACATCTTCAACACAGCACGCCGAAGGTACATAATACTTAATTTTTATTTTGAAGCACTTGAGAAAACTTTAGTTTCACGCTTCTAAGGAATTCTTAAAGTCTGAAAACTTCCTATACCACAAACATAAGTGATGGCAGAAGATATCAAAAGCTAACCGTAACCATATCTCTACCATGCTATCGTTAACTGTAGAGTGTAGGTAATGAAGTGGCTAACCAAAAGTCGGGTTCTCTGAGATGAAGTCGGCAACTCCTGTCTCGTAACCCACCCATATCAAAGAAAGTCATCACCCTCTTTGAACCATATTTCCTCATAGACAGGAAAATGCTATTGTAAGGAACCCCTAACTGCCATTTGACATTTTTGCCCTTACAGAAACTAACCTTTGTCCCAGCATTGTTGATAGCGAGCTATTCACATCTGATTTTCTTGTCTATCGTGCTGATGGTCAGATCATAGATAATGTTCCTGTGGGCGTGAAGTTCCCTTGGTTGTTCACACTCGTCTGAATGCAACCCTTGTTGAAGTCTCTAAATCGGCACTTTTTGAATTCATGTGCATTAAGGTTTCTGCCTATAATCGGTATTTTTACATTATCTGTTGTTATATTCTCCCAGCGCAGCCCACTCTTGCGTATGAACTAATAGTTGAGTCATTTGATTCGCTTTTTGATACTGCGAAATCCAGTGATGATTTTATCATCGTCGGTGATTTCAATTTACCTGACCTTGTTTAGATTCCATCTGAGGATGCATTACACTCTGTTCCCTGCAATACTATTTCAAATAAAGAATCTCTTCACAGATCGGTTATTCGAAAATGGCCTATTTCAAATAAGCGGGATCTCTAACAACTTGGAGAGGCAGCTTGGCCTAATTTTCTCTTCTAACCCTTTCAATTCAATTGTCACCGAAAGTTTCCTCCTTCTTCCCACCCATGACCGATATCATCCTCCTCTATCTCTTCTTTTCACTGTCGATCAAGGTTTACCCACCATTGTACCGGAAGTCTCATTTCATTTCAATTTTCGTAAAGCCAACTTCAACCAACTCGAGATCCTTTTAAACAATAATGATTTCAGTATATTTTTGACCCCTAACGCCCCCATTGACATTGCACATTCTTTTACACAGCTATCTTTGAGTGCTTGCTCCTGTGTGTCCCTTACGTACCCCAAAAGAATTATTTATTATCACACCCCTGGTACACCCAAGGAGTTGCGAACTCTTCGTAATTTAAGGAATAAGTTATGGAAAACCTATTTAAAATCCCGAACATTTTCAGATTTTTTAAATTTCGAACAAGCTTCTTCCAATTTTTCTCTCCTCTGCGATTCACTTTACAATGCATATCTTGACAAAATGCAGACTTGCCTCATCTCTGAACCGAAACGGTTCTATCAATTTTTTAATTCAAAAAGAAAATCCGATTATCTGCCCTCTTTCTTAAATTTTAATAATACCTCATCTGCTGATCCTGAAGTAATTTTAGTAATTTTCTTAGTCAGTCTTATAGCGATGCTGTTAATAATTTCTTCCGCAAGCAGTTTTCCCTACCTTATGGAAAAACTCATAAATTTTTTCAATTCATGAAAAGGGCAATAAGAATGAAATATCAAACTATCGTCCGAAAGATAAACTTTCTTCAATACCCAAGCTCTTTGAAAGCATCATCTATGACTCACTTTGTTTTCATTTTAAGTCATTAGTTTCTCCACTTCAACATGGTTTTATTAAGGGTAGGTCCACCACGACTTATCTTACTCAATTTGCTTCAGCTACCCTCTGTGCCCTGGAAAAAGGTTACGATGTTGATGTCATCAATACTGATTTCAGCAAAGCATTCGATAAGATCTCTCACCAAATTATTTACATTAAATTAGAAGCCTTCGGGTTCCCTCCAATATTCATCCAATGGGTGAGATCCTACTTGGAAAACCGCCAATATAGTGTTGTGTTCAGATCTTCTGTGTCCAATCCCATCCAGGCCACCTCAGGTGTTCATCAGGGCAGTCTTCTCGGGCCACTTTTATTTGTCCTACCATTAACGATGTTGGAAACATTATTTCTTTTTCTAACTTGACTATTTATGCCGACGACATGAAAATTATGAAAATAATATCTACTCCTATTGATTCTTCACTCCTTCAAATTGTCTTGAATTCTTTTCGTACATGGTGCACTAAACATTTTCTCGAGCTCAATGTTTCCAAGTGTCAACATACGACTTTTTCTCGTAAGCGCCTGCCTTTGCCATCTCGTACTTATCATTTCTGCAATGTTCCAGTTCCCTTAGTTTCCTCCATTCGCGATCTCGGCATTTTATGTAATAAAAGCTCAACTTTCGTTCTCATATAAATTATATTATTGCAAATTTTAAAACACATACGTAACAAAGTCCCTCTTCACCACATATGTAAGACCTATTCTAGAGTATGCCAGTCAAGTTTGGTCTCCTTATTATTCCACAAATTCACTTTGAATTGGAGCTGTACTCCGTAGGTTCCTCTGTTTCGCTTTACGAAACCTCCCTTGGTCCGACTCTCATTTCCTTCCCCCTACGAACATCGCTTACAACTGATTGACCTTAGCACCCTTGTGAAACGTCGTGCTGTTGCAGACCTACTTTTCGTTCACCAAATTATCACCGGAGCCATCGATTCTCCCGCCTCTTCTTGCATTAATTTTCGTCAATACCAATCCACGTAACCTTAGATCTATTCCCTTCTCGTACCTTCCTACTCACCGTACCAATTATGCCCACTTCAACCCAATTACTAGAATGTTACGCTCAGCCAACAGTGCACAACATCTCCTTGATTTCAATCCTAGTCTCTCCTCCCTTAGAAGAAACCTTTACCTACTCTAATCTTCCTTAATCCCCCTACTATTTAGTTTTAAGATAGAATAATAAGTTCACTAGATGTTAGAGTTTAAGTTATCTAAATATTGTTATTATTATACATGAGCCTGAACTAAGCAATTAAATAATATGCAAAGTCATAAATTGTTCGAAAACAGTTTAACCAGTTCTGTCGAAAATTTACTTTTTTCACAAATGATTAGTAGTTATAATATTGTGGACAATGTAGGGCTTAGGGCTTATGTTCGTTATTTCTTAACCCACGAGCTACACATAGCAAACACAAATTGGTTCAAATTTTACCCACCATATTGATCGCTTAAGCACCTTACTTCCTCAACTGCTTCTGGGAGATATTGGAAATAATGAAATAGGAGACTCGCCACTTCGCATCTTCCCCTACCACCTTATGCCTCATGCCAGATATAGCAGTGTCCTTGCTTTGATGTTCCGTCATACTCACACTGTAAAATTGTAGGTTGCTAGTCTACGCTTATTAAAAAGAGCATTGTTTGTCGGGTCACCTCACAAGGGCAAAGCAGAACCTGCTGCAAATCAAAGTTGCAGCTGATAATCTCATCTCTACTTTTTGTTGCTTCATCCTTGTCTGTTTTCTTATCATTTCGAGCTTCTTCTTTGTTTTTTTAATATCGGCCTCATGCTCACATCGGTTGCAGTCTTACTAGAGTTGTTTTCAAATGCAATACACAGTCTACATTGATAGTTCTTTTGGCTGTGAAATCTTTGATTGAAGTGGTCATTAAAAACCTTTCTATACATTGAAAGTTATGCGGTTGGCAGGTTTTCTTCTTCACAATGTTTGCTGGTACAACCTGTACATTGTAGAAAGATTTTAAGGTGAGTCCAAATACTTTCGCGCAGTCCCTTCTCGGCAGTAATGTAACCACTTATAAACCGAAAAGTTAAAATTCACAAGACAATACTACACCATACGCAAGTAAGACCAAGAATTAAATGGCTCAAACAGTAAGCAGAACAAAATAATTTTAAAACAATTCAAATAACGGAAAATGCAGCGAACACTTGATTAAAGCATTCAAGTTGAAGTTTGAATATAATGGGTTATTTACTTATTGCACACCAGATCGATACATGAAATAATGCGAAAACCAGCTACATGAAGTTATCTACTTTTTGCACTGAATTTTCTTCGATTGGTCTATTGGCCTGTTTTTTACAGCGTAATAGATGGCAGCAGGTCCGGAAAATTAGTTATCTGTTTTTTGCAGTTAAAGCAAATCGGTTGAACGAAGAAGAAAACCCAGATATCTCAAAATAAAAAAAATCGTGATAGCTTGTTCTTGCACTCAGGTGTCGATATGATAAATGCAGAATACCTACATTATGTATTAGTGTATTTAATTTTTTTTTAATGTTCTCCAAAAACACTTTTCTAAGAAATCACTCAACAGATTTTGATAATTTTGCCACCATACATTGAAATTCAACCAAAGAATAAGAGTTTCGAAAAATATTTTTTTTTCAATATCTCAAGTCATGAGCAATGTCTTATTAGAGCAACTCGTGCGATCCAGTGGCCTTTATTTTTAAAAATTAAGGTTAGTATGGCGATCCCTTAGACACTGTATTTGACGCGAGCGAAGCCGTTGGTAAAAGCTAGTTAATAATAATTTATAATACACATTTGAATGACTTTTTTTTTCTTGCGATTATAGGTGTAAACTATAATGCATATTATGCATTCGTTAAAAAAAAACTTTTATTTGTACAATCAAACATGATATTGCGATGATAGAGAAGGCGAAAAAGTGTATGTCTGTCTGTCCGTATCTCTGTCTGTCTGTATAGTTATCAACAGCCTAAGCGGTTGTACCGATTTACTTCCAACTTGGTGCATAATATTGTTATGACGTCTTACAGAGGTGTTTTCGGAATAAGCATTCTAGTTCTTAAGCTAACGGTACCTACCTGCCATATGATTTTCAATGAAAAACGCTGTTTTTAAAAACGGCTTCTACGATTTTGATAAAACTTTCTGAATGGTGTTTTTTGTGAAAACTATGTTTTTCTTAAATCATATTTTCTCGTTACCCACTTGACGGGCTTCGATGAAATTTTTAATGTAGGAGCAATTTCATAGACGAAATAACACGCATTTTTAAATTTTTTAACAAAAGTTTTTTAAAAAAAAGGTTAATTTTTTTTGTCCAATTTTGGATTTTTACTTGCTCTATAGGGCAAGTATTGGTTTCGTGCAGAAAAAAAAATCGAGGTCTTAATCAAACATGACATTACGATGATAGAGAGGCCCAAAAAAGTGGTTTTCGCCATACCGTCCTGTCTGTGCGTCTGTGCGGATGTGCGGATGTGCGCTTTTTCACGTCATGCTACAGCCTAAACGGCTTGACGGATTTTCTTCAAACTTGGTATATAGCAGTTTGAAGAAAAACCATTGTCGAGGTTTTTTACTTGCGATTATAGGTACTATAAGGCAAGTTATGCATTCGTCGAAAAAAAAAGTTTTGAGATAACAATCAAACATGACATTACGATGATAGCGAAGACGAAAAAAGATGGTCTAAAAATTCTGTCCGTCTGTATGTCTGTCTGTCTGTCTGTCTGTCTGTCTGTCTGTCTGTCTGTCTGTCTGTCTGTATTGGACCTACAGCCCAAACGGGTGGGCCGAATTGCTTCAAACTTGGTATATAGACTTTTTTAGGTATTGTACAGAAAGGAAATTGAAATTTTTTTTTTAGCTCAAAAAATAACGGTACCTGCCATACAACCGTTACGTTAAAGCTTATTTTTCTCAAAAACGTCTCTAACGATTTTTAATTAAAAAAATCAGTGTTGCTTTTTAGGTACGACCAATCATATGGCTGAAAAAAAAGTTTTAAAAAATGGCTAAGAACGGTACTTTCCATAGGACCGTTTTTTTTGCTTTCGACTATCTCGAAAACGACTCAACCAATTCTTTCGAAATTTCACACACATATAGCTGTAGGTAGCTCAATTTGTATTGCATACCAATATTTTTGAAAAATATTTTTTTGTATTTTTAAAAGCATTTTTTAAAAAAAAATTTAAAAAATTAATATTTTGAAAACTGCTTATTAATTTTTTTTTAAAAAAATTTAAATAAATGTATTTGCTGAATACCTATGAACTGGCGTTTTTGAATTTTTTTTGAAAATTTTTTTCAAAAAGTTTTTCAAAAAAAACTTTTTTTCTCGAAAACCGCTCCACAGATTTTTCTAAATTTATTCTCATAAATTCAAATTTATCCAAGAAATAAAATGGCGTACTTTTTTTTCAGCTCAAATTAGTTTAAGTATTTATTTAAGAATTTTGAAAATTTTATTTTTATCAAAATCTCAAGCGCATAAACCACTGTCACTCATTAGAGCAAGTTCGTGCGACCCAGTCGTGCATTTTATTTTATTTTGTTTTAGCCCGGCTCAAACTGGTACCTTTCAAGTAACGGTTTTTTACATTTTGGATTTGCTCGAAAACGGCTCTAACGATTTTGATTAAACGCAGAATTTAACTTACGTAAGATATTTCTAATAAAATAGCGTTTTTTGTTTTTGACTTAAATGATCGTAACGAAAATCAGGTTTAAACGGCTTTTTTTCAAATGGCCATAAGTTCGCAACGGCTTGATTGAATTGACTCAAATTTCGTTTGGCATAGTTCTTTATAGTGTTCTATAGGATGGTTGTATACATTTTTCAATGAAGCCTTTCCAAATGGTGACTCCCATACAACGAGCCGTTCAGTTTTAGCCAACTTTTTTTCGTTTTTTCTAATTTGCTCAAAAATGACTCTATCTTTTCTATTCTTAAGTGAACTGCTTTTTTATTTTTTGGCAAAAAATGCTAATAACGGAGATTTGATCTTAACGTCTTTTTTCAAATGGCCATAAGTTGTCAGCGGTTGTACCAAATTCAATCAAACCTTGTTTGGTATAGTTCCTTACAACTTTCTTTCAGGTGGCATTTAATTTTTTTCAGTAAATCTTTTTTAAGTGGTGGCTCCCATAGAAAAGGCCACTTGGTTCTGGCCAATTTCATAGTTTTTTTCTAATTTACTCAAAAAAGGCTCTACCGATTTTTATTAAACTTTGTATTGAATATACATAGAATGTTTTGAAGAAAACTTCATTTAAGTTTTTGGCTACAAATGATAATAACTAAAATTTGTTTTAACAATTTTATTAATTTGGCCATAAGCGGACATTTATATCATTTATAGCACCCAAAAGATGACATCTAAATTTGATATACTAAAGGTTTCTTAACGTAAGCTTCTGTATAGCGGGTTTTCCAGTTTTAGCCAAACTGTTTTGGTTTTTCTCAATTTTTCTAAACATGAGTTCTTTATATTGCTCGGAAACTTTGTTTTCATCGTACTATTGCACCCTCAGAGCAAGTACGTGCGACCCAGTCGTGCATTTTATTTTTTTTGCACTATCAGTTCTCGAGAGTAAGAAGCTTATATCAAGCATTAACTTACAATCAGAGATTAGCCAACACATATTATGTGCTCACTGGCTACATCATTAGTGCAGGTGTAAGTTGTTTGTAAGCAAAATATACAAATAGCATAACACAAGCACACAAGGAGATAAAAAAATAAATAAACAAATACATTTATACAAAATAGATACAAAAACATTGAGTACATACTAAACATAAACTATGAGCGTGGTGCACTGGTTTTAAATGATCAACAATACTTTTATTTAAGTTAAAAAGTTTGCACATGCGGGTAAGCGGTTCATTCATGCCATAATTAGTACGGTGTTCGTGTTGGGGACAATGTAATATGTAGTTCTAATCTACGAAGATGATGAGCCCCTCCGCGATGATTAAAACTTACACATGATAGGAGATCGGGTGAGTCCGAAGATCCCGTAAAAAGATGGTGAATAAAAATAACATCACTGTTAATACGCCTTTGTGACAAAGTTTGAATCTGTAGAAGTTGAATCCGGTGTTCGTAAGGTGGGAGGTTGTATGGATCTGCCCAGGAGAGACCTTTTAAAGCAAATCGAATAAAATTACGCTGAACTCCCCTATCCTAGACTTATGAACTTCGTAGAAAGAAGACCATACCTGTGATGCATATTCTAGATGGGGGCGAACATGACAGTTATATAAAGCTATTGTTACATAAGGATTTTGAAATTCCTTCGACCATCTTTTAACAAATCCCAACATGGAATTAGCTTTTTTAACAATAAAGTTGATGTGTTCCGTGAAACTCAAGTCTGGGCTAAAATGTACTCCCAGATCTTTAAAACTAAAAACGCGATGCAAAACTTGTTGTGAAATGTAATAGCCGTGTGTACTTGGTACCCGTTTCCTTGAAAATGTCATTGTCTGACATTTCGCTGGATTCAGGCTTAAGCAATTCTTGCTACACCAGATAGCAAATCTGTCGATGTCGGCTTGCAATTCTACGCGGTCATTAGCTGTGTTAAAAGATTTGAAAATTTTCATATCATCAGCGAAAACAAGGATCTCACTAGAATGAATACCCGAAGTAACGTCATTTAGGTATAGCTAGTATAAAGAGTAACGGATGAAGATGGCTGCCTTGTGGGACTCCTGATTTTGCTGGGAAAGGGTTAGAAAACGAATTTCTGAACCTAACTATATATGATCTGTTTCGGAGATATGAATATATCCAATTAACAAATCCTACATGGAAACCTAAAGCTTTCAATTTGAAAATGATGATTTCATGTGAGAGTTGGCCAAAAGCTTTTGAGAAATCTGTTTAGATACAATCCAGCTCATGTCCACTCTCTAATCCTCTTGAGCACTTGTTCATAAAGGTTAATAAGTTTGTGACAGTAGACCGCTTCTGCATGAAGCCGTGTTGTTGATGGCAGATTAAATGTTTTCAGAAAAACGTTATGCTATCACAAACTACTCGTTCGAAAAGCTTTGGAATAGAAGACAGTTTAGAAATCGGTCTGTAGTTCGTGATATCGGACTTATTACCCTTTTTGAAGATGGGAGTAATGAATGAATCTTTCCATACTTGAGGAAATTTACCGGACTTAAGGGATAGCTTGAAAAGAAATTACAAGGGAGAAGCTAAAACGGAGGAACATTTTTTTTAATATTATAGGAGGAATGCCATCATGGCCGTTAGAGTAATCATCTTTCAGCAATGAAAGATAATGCAAAACTTTATCATTATCAATGTGGATGTTGTTAAAAGTGGCTTGGGGGAAATCACGGGAGAAGTCAAAGAAATCATAGTCTATACTGACAGGATTTTCAATAAAGGACTTACTGAAATGCTTTGCAAATGCATTGCATATCTCAGGTGAGCTTGTCAAAGCGGAATCTTTGTAAACAAAGTTCACTTCCAAAATCTCTTTGGATCAATCTTCAACGAAATTTCCATTTCCTTCACATATGCTGCATATAGGATTTTCAAAAACGATTCAATTTTTTTAAATTTTATTTTTCTGATAAAAACTGTAAATAAATTAGAGGTTGGCATACTCCAAAAAAAATTGGAACATGTTTTGGAAAAATTTTTCAAAAAAAAACCGTTTTTTTAAAAAAACTTGTAAGGCGATTTTGAAAATCTTTTTACTTAAAATTGAAAACAGTAGAAGAAAACAGATCGCTTAGTTCATTTTTCCCAAAAAACCAAGACCCAAGACCATTGTCACACAATAGAGCAAGTATAACAACAAAGTGGTACGCTGTATTAACTTTAATGACGCAGTTACACCTGAAGAATTTTGGCAGCCAATGTTTGAAAAAATTAAAATTGACAACATAATACTGCCACTATTTTGAAAGTAATATCAGTGCACGTCTACCTGATGCTATTATATTATGATTTCAGTTTTTCGTTGTGGTTTTTCGCATAATTTTGTATTTCCGCGAAATGGTTAAACATTAAAGAAATTTGGCAACTTTCACTTTCACTACCTACGTCTTTTAAATAAAAGCATAACAGCATTGAAAAGCAAGCCACATTCCATTTGTTTGCCCAGACCAAAAAATTTGTCGCAGTGAATTTTGGTTTACTTCTTTAATCAATTGTCCCAATGTGCAACTGCACTAAGACAATGCGTCGGACTTGGTCTTTCTTTTCTTTTATCCATTGCCACTGCCACTCTGAAGCTTGATCTCCCCTCTTGAAGTTTTTCATTTTTCCCAATGAAACAAATTGGCTTACAGGTCTTTACCAATTTTAAGTTGGAATCAGTTGTTCGTCTATCACTCTATATGAACGTTCGTATTTTTCTAAGCCAATGTGTGTAGTGTGTATCAGGTGCGAGCATACGTGTTAAAAAAAAAAACAAGTAAAACGAGTTCAGGCGATCGACACAAGAACGTCTTATATTTTATACCTACATCTTTCACCGAAAATAAATAAGGATAAATGTATACCTAGAAGAATTAGAAAGCGCATACCTACATTTTCAATACCTTAGTTTGTTAGTTTAATCGTTAGTGGTTTTTGTATGTTTGTGTGTATTTCATGTTCATAAAACTATGACGATACAATTTATGAGGCGGTGATCTAATATTTGCAAATTTAAGTTTTTCATTTTGGATACATTTTTAACGGAAAAACAGGATATAGTTATCGAAGTACAAACGGAAAATTGTTTACATCACACCAACGCAATGATGTCAGTACAAATTTTAGGGCTAAGATTAACGCATTGGCCTCAAATACAAATGCTTGCAATATTCACCCTGCTTGTCTCTCCGTCAGTTGGTCTTACACAACAAACAGGTAGGTTGTTATAGAATAATATTGTAATCATAATGAAGATTACATTTTTTTATTTTCATGATTTATTGATAGTCGTTGAATTAAATTGACTTTAACCAGCAGATATTTATGAGTTTGAGATATAAAAAAAGCAGATCCACAAAATCCCAGAATTTCTCGAAATTTCTATTATCAATGTGAAAATTCGCAGATTTGGTCAAATTGTGACCAGGTGTGGCAGATCTTTTGGTAGGTTGTCACAGAATTATATAAAGTAGACAACCGTATTTCCAGTTATCTCTTCAGTGAAATTGTAGAATGTGGGGAAATTTCGAGGGGTAGTCCGAAGTTTTAAGAATTAAGGTTTAAAAACACGAATGCCGCCCTTATGACAGCACCAATAAATTAAAATTAAATATTTGATTGAGTTTTTTTCAAATGTCAAAAGCAAAACTACAAAATTCGCCAAAGCTCTATAAAATGAGGTAGGAATAGTGGTTCTAGTGACGATTATAGCAACATGTTTGCCTGTGCGTGCCTACTATATTTAGGTATAATGTATTTGGATATAAAACATTTTTTTTTAAGTACTTAGGTAATATCATTGACTTTATACAACCAAAACTTGGTGCTTCACCAGGTTTATCAAACCAAGATTTTATATATTGTGGAACCTGTTGACTTGAAAAACTATGACCAAAGATAATATAACAAGTAAAGATGTCGCACGTAGAACAAATTTCTGTGCCTGAATATTTCAACCACCAGATCTTAGCCATAGATCCTAACATGTATCAAAGAATTAAATTGTTTAGCAACATTTGAAAATTCTGCGGCGAATGTAGTAGAAAAGAGAAGGTTGATTTTAATAGATGAATATTATAAGGGAGAGAGCGAGATAATATTTAAATGTTGATACCAACAAGGAAAAGAGAGCAAATAAATGTTTCTGTGAGAAGGTAGGTAAGTTAGGTACCTCGTACCTATGAATTAAGTTTTTTTCTCAATTTATTCACAGAAACTGATAACTACACATACCTATAGCTTAAAAAAATACCTAATTTAAATAGAAACAAATAATTTTACTTTTTATATGTAACAAGAATAAGAGCAAAATTGTGTGAATATTAATTTCAGCCCTTAAATTGTCAATAGGTCCAAAACATAATGACGCAGAGATGCTTCACAAGTTCTCAACATTTAAAAACGTTCTTATCATGAGTGGGAAAGAAAGTTATTTTTAATACATTTCTTAAGTGCGAAATAAAAAAAAAGATCCTTTTGTCATGCGAGTACAGATTTTTTTAATTTCGATTATAGGTACTATAAGGCAAGTTATGGATTCGTGCAGAAAAAAAAATTTGAGATAACAATCACACATGGCATAACGATGATGGAGAAGTCGAGAAAAGTGGGTCTGGAAATTCCGTCCGTCTGTCTGTCTGTCTGTTCGCGCCTCTGGAGGCTGAACGGGTGGGCCGATTTGCTTCAAATTTGGTATTTAGGATTTATTTGGCCGTCCCTCAGAATAAATTTTTTATTTTTGCTCTAGGTCCAAAAATAACGGCACCTGCCATACAATCTTGAAGACAAAAATTGATTTTCTAAAAAACGGCTCTAACGATTTTGATAAAACTCTCAGAATGCTTTTTTTGCAAGACAATCTATCTTTTGGTTCAAAATTTTTTTTCAAAATTTGTCTAATAACGGTACCTCTCATAGAACCAGTATTTTCAAATCAAATTTTCTCGTAAACCATACATTCGATTTCAATAAAATTTTGGCCACAGGAAGCCATTTATAACTTTATTAATATGGCATTTCAAAATTTTGAAAAACTTTTTTTTTGATTTCTTATAATTTTTTCAAAAAAAATTTTGGTTTTCGAAATATGTTGGAAACGGGTACATTGATTTTTTTTAAATTATTTTTCAAATGTAAACTACAGATTGCCATATGGTCCAACTTTTTCCATTATTTTTTTTTCCTAGATTGACGTATAGCTTTGAAATTTTATTGCATACTTAGTTGTTCCGAGAAAACTCTTAAACTAATTTAAAAAATAAAAGAATTCTCGAAATTATTTAATTTTTTTTAATATCCATATACCTATGCAGCCACTACGCAATTGCTTATCATAAGAGCAAGTTTATGCGACCCAGTCGTGCATTTTATTTACAACTGTATTGCTTGATCGCTTCACACAAGCAGGGCGAAGCGACGGGATGGCCAGTTTTAAAAAGGTATGACAAAAAAGAAGAAAAACGAATTTTGGAAGTAAATGGAGTGGGTTGATAAGTTCATACTGACTTTTTTGTTTTTTTCTTATAAAACTTTTGAGGGTAGTAGATATTTAGGTTTGTAGCTACATACATACATATATAATTAATTTGTTTTCTTTTTCTGTAAAAAAGTCATATTAGAGGATCTGTTAATATTTCGCCGCCTGAGTGCTTAAGTGCCTCATATCCATACAAATTATTCCTCAGAAAACGAATTTTAAGGTTTGAAAAATAATTGCGTTACTTTCTAATCAACTAATATGACTTTTGAATGTTTATGCATATTAATTGAACATTTCTCTTTTGTAATTTGGGTCAAAAACTGTTACAGTTAAAAAAAATAAAATAAATTTCGAAAAAAGTCAGAAATGGATATAGGACCCTGTTCCATACGATATGTAAATCAATGAAAACCAAACTTCATTTTTCCATGGGATATAGGACATTTGTACACTAAACATTGGAAAACAAACGAAAACGAAAATAAAATAAAAATGAAAATCTGTAGCAATATTAATCTCTAAAATTTTATTTTTAGTGATAAAAATATAAAATAAAAATTAATATAAATGCTCTGGGTATGCCCTACTTTATATCACATTGGCTTATTTTTAAGTCAATGAGGAACCTTTCAAAATGATACATTATTTTAACAGTAAATTATGAAAAATAAATTAAATTATTTTTGGTCCATTAATTTTTTTAGAAAAATAAATTTGATTTTATTCGGAATGGGTTATTAAAATACTTCAACATTCGTAGGAGCTAGTTTTATTAGTGATTTTTTTTTAATATTAAAAATTTTTTTTACCAGTTTTGTTTTCACCCAGTTTATTAAAAAAATAAAAAATGCTTTAATATTAAAAATAAAAACTTCGAAAAGACTACATTTATCTTTGTTATGTAGTTTGGTAACGTGAAGGCTTTTATTTTTTCGTATATACATAAATTTGTTTCCTGTTGTTTAACTCGTTTTCTATTTTTTTACAATTATATAAAAATATATTGTTTTTACGGCTGCTTTTTAGGGTTCCGTACCCAAAGGGTGAAAACGGAACCCTATTACTGAGACCTCGCTGTCCGTCTGTCCGTCTGTCCGTCTGTCCGTCTGTCCGTCTGTCCGTCTGTCCGCCCTTTACAAGGCTGTATCTCATGAACCGTAAGACTTAGACACTTGAAATTTGGACAGATGATGTATTATTGTGTTCCCTACAACAACAAATACTAAAAACTAAATAAAATAAAATATTTATGGTGGCTCCCATACAACAAACGTAATTTTTTGTTCGTTTTTGCTATGTTTGTCTGTCCATCACCAGGTTGTCTCTTCTTCTTTAGAAATTTCTTGAAGTCTGGAATTTACAAATATATCTGTCCCTGTTAGTTCTTCTTTTTGCTGATTTGCGACTTTTCCTTCACTCACACAAACAGCTTTACCTACATGTAAATTCCATAAATTCTTTTAGAAGAAAAGAGGCAACCTATGTATGCTTTTAAAGCTAAGTTTTCTTCTATTCGTGTTCGAATTCGAATTCGAATAGAAAACAAAATAGAAAAAAAACAAATATCAAACAAAAAACAACAAGTCGGTATTAGATTCTCTCATAAAATAATATAAAATCAGGATTAATTGTTTTCAAACGTAAGTTCTTCTTTATTTTATTGTCATAAGAGGTGATTTGAGTGATTTCTAGAAATAATAAAAAAAAACTATGCTGAAAAAAAAAATTACTGAAATTTCTCAGTGCAATATTTGAGCAACATTGACAAAAGACATCTTGGTGACAGTTTGTTTAGGAAAGATCGCGCCAAAACTGTTCTCGTTTGTGAGAGTGAGAAAAAGCTTTATCTGCATGTAAATTCCAGAAATTCGAATTCGAGTTCGAATAGAAAAAAAATAGAAAAAAAAACAAATGTCAAACAACAATCAGCAAGTCGGTATTAGATTCTCTCATAAAATAATATAAAATCAGGATTATTTATTTTCGAACGTAAGTACGCCTTTCTTCTTTATTTTATTGTAAAAAACACTATGCTGAGAAAAAAATTACTGAAATTTCTCAGTGAAATATTTGAGCAGGATTGGCAAAAGACATCTTGGTGACAGTTTGTTTAGGAAAAATCGCGCCAAAACTGTTCTCGTTTGTGTGAGTAAGAAGCAGCTTTACATACATGTAAATTCCAGAAACTCTTTTAGGAGAAAAGAGCCAACCTATGTATGCTTTTAAAGCTCAGTTTTCCTCTATTCGTGTTTGAATTCGAATTCGAATAGAAAACAAAATAAGAAAAAAACGAATGTCAAATAAAGAACAAGAAGTCAGTATTAGATTTTCTTACCGACCAAATTTTAAAATCTTAAAAATTAATCTAAATAATAATAACTTCTTATTATTCTATAATTCTATACATATAATTTCTTCTTGCTGCTTCTTCTTCTGCTGCTAATACTAAATCACTGAATTAATTATGAATTATTAAAACTACTGTTAATCCTAAAATATTAAATTAAACTTACAAAAGAAGTACTGGGAGGTCTCGATCCGATTTTAAAGAAGTTATTATTATTTATACATATACATACATATTTATTTTTGAGACATTAAAAATTAATTGTAAATTTAATACTGACTTCTTGTTCTTTGTTTGACATTCGTTTTCTTTTCTATTTTGTTTTCCATTCGAATTTGAATTCGAACACGAATAAAAGAAAACTGAGATTTAAAAGCATACATAGGTTGGCTTTTTTCTTCTTTGCGGATTTCTGGAATTTTTGAATTTACATGCATAGCTGTCTCTGTTTCTTCTTCTTTTTGCTGATTTGCCAGTTTTCTTTCACTCACACAAACAAGATCATTTTTGGCACAATCTTTCCTAAACAAACTATCAGTTCGTTGTCTTCTGCAAATCCTAATCGCCTCTTACAATGAGAAATTTAAGCAAGTGTTTATTGAATAAAATAAATATTTAAGGGGGCTCCCATACAACAAACATGATTTTTTTGCCGTTTTTATAGATAATGGTACGGAACCCTTCGTGCGCGAGTCCGACTCGCACTTGCCCGTATTATTTGAAAGGATCAAAGACAGTCGATTATAATTCGGCCTTGAAGAAGATTCCCACCAAAACTGAAACATCGAAGCATATTCAATAAAATTGAAAATTGAAAAAAAGCAAAAAAATCAGTCTTTGCTTCAAGACTGATTTTTTTGCTTTTTTAGCAAACATTTTACTAAGCTAAAAAAAAATTATAATTCACAAGGGGTATTCACGATCTGGTGCAAACAAGTATTCTAAAAGTGCGAAATTTTTTTGCATTTCTTGCAGATCGTGAACTCACTTCTTCCAATCTGTAGCAAAACTCACACAAATGTCAAAATCAGGTTGACACAAATGTCAAAATCAAAAGTACAAACTTTGCACCGTTGTATTTTCCTGTTGCAATGGGGTTGAGGTATAGATAAAATGCAAAAGTGTAACAAATAACATGCAGTATATTTTGTTGTTGTATTGCAAGAAAACGTAGCACTTCTACCCTTTTACAATGATGCAAGACAAGTTACACCAGATCGTGAATACCCCTACAGTTTTTTTTTTAAATTCATTTAAAAAGTAATAAAAAAAAATTTAAAAAATAAATAAAAGTGTTTACAAACACATTTAGCGGTTAAGTTATTCTATAAGCACTAAAATGTTTACTTAGTTGTAATATATTATGTGAGCTTAAATGCTCTGTATCCCACTTCCTGTGGATATAGGTCAATTAAACACTAAAAATATATTTTAGTTTAATTTGCTCTATATCCATGGCCTATTGCTATAGGGCATTTAAGCACTAAGTGTTTGTTATTTACAACTTCTATACAAAAATTGCCCTACCTAATACAAATTTTGAATATGAGGCAAATAAGCACTTAGAGAACACAAAAATGTGTGGTCTGTAGAGCAAAAGTGGTTTTCGTAACTTTGTTAATAATAGAAATAGAGCAATGGGGATAGGACCAAACGATAGAGAATATTCGAATTAGTATAACTGCATCATTAACTCAGTTTCCCGAAAAAGTAGTCTATGGGGGCACTTAAGCACTCAGGAGGCGATTTGCTTTTTCCTCTATTTGAGTGATCATGAAAAAAGAATCGTTATGCCAGCTTTTTTAATTTGGATTGCTTCACATACCAGGTGCCAAGACGGCTTAGTAAAAAGTATATGAAATAAAATGCACGACTGGGTCGCACGTACTTGCTCTGTGGGTGCAATAGTACGATGAAAACAAACTTTTCGATCAATAAGAACAACTCATTTTTGAAAAATTTGGTAAAACCTAAAAAAAGTTGACTGAAACTGGAAAAACCGATAAACGGGAGCTAACGTTAAGAAACCTTTAATATTTAAAATTAAGATGTCATCTTTTGAGTGTTCTAAATGATACAAATGTCCACTTATTTCCAAATTAATAATACTGTTAAAAGCAATTTTCGCTATTATCATGTATAGCCAAAAACTAAAAATGCAGTTTTGTTTGAAGTCTTCTATGTATGTTACATACAAAGTTTCATAAAAATCGGGGAAGCCTTTTTTGAGTAAATTAGAAAAATTGAAAAAGTTGGCCAAAATCTAGTGGCTCTTTGTATAGGAGCCACCATTTAAAAAAAAGAAACTGAAAAAAAAATCATTGCCATCTGATAGGAAGCTGTAAGGAACTATACCAAACAAAGATTGAGTGAATTCGATGCAACCGTTGACAACTTATGGCCATTTGAAAAAAAGCCGTTAAGAGCAGATCTCCGTTATTTGCATTTTTAGCCAAAAACTGAAAACGCAGTTCTCTTAAAAACACTAAAAGAATATAACACACAAAGTTTAATCAAAATCGTTAGAGCCATTTTCGAGAAAATTAGAAAAAACCAAAAAAAGTTGGCATAAACTCAACGGTTCGTTGTATGGGAGCTACCATCTAGAAAGGCTTCACTGAAATATGTATAAAGCCATCCAATAGAACACCATAAAGAACAATGCCGAACGAAGTTTGAGTCAATTCAATCAAGCCAACGCGAACTTATGGCCATTTGAAAAAAAGCCGTTAAAACCTGATTTTCGTTAGGACTATTTGAGCCAAAAACGAAAAACGCAGTTTTGTTAGAAGTGCTTAAAGTAAGCTAAATTTTGAGTTTAATCGAAATCGTTAGAGCCGTTTTCGAGAAAATCTAAATTGAAAAAAACCGTTACTTGACAGGTACCAGTTTGAGCCGGGCTAAAACGAAATAAAAAAAATCTCGACAACCGTTTTTCTTCAAACTACTATATATCAAGTTTGAAGAAAATCCGTCAAGCGGTTTAGGCTGTAGCATGACGTGAAAAAGCGCACATCCGCACAGACGCACAGACGCACAGACGCACAGACGCACAGACAGACCGACGGACGGTATGGCGAAAACCACTTTTTTGGGCTTCTCTATCATCGTAATGTCATGTTTGATTAAAACCTCGATTTTTTTTTTCTGCACGAAACCAATACTTGCCCTATAGAGCAAGTAAAAATCTCGACAACCGTTTTTCTTCAAACTACTATATATCAAGTTTGAAGAAAATCCGTCAAGCGGTTTAGGCTGTAGCATGACGTGAAAAAGCGCACATCCGCACAGACGCACAGACGCACAGACGCACAGACGCACAGACAGACCGACGGACGGTATGGCGAAAACCACTTTTTTGGGCTTCTCTATCATCGTAATGTCATGTTTGATTAAAACCTCGATTTTTTTTTTCTGCACGAAACCAATACTTGCCCTATAGAGCAAGTAAAAAGGACAAAAATAATTTTTATTGGAATCTAGGTAGGTTAGGTACACATACATTCGATTAAATGAGACGGGGGAGAAATTATTTTCGTTTGAGTGAGATATTTTTTTTATGAGATCATTTTTGTACAGACATTTATACTATGTTACACATAACTGCTGGAACACAATGGAGCCGGAGTCGGATCCGCGAACGCAGCCGTATCGCATGTCAAAATATTGAATACACACGAATTCAATGTTGTGAACACAACGAGACGGATCCGCAAACGCAGCCGCAAACGGCGACGTACGAGTTGGCCAACTTTTAATAAATACGTGCGTATTTTTGACATTCCATACAAAAAAACAGAGAAACGTGCTAATAAAATCCTTTTAGAAATTAGGTCAGGGTACAAATGTATAAAATGGACTATACATGATGCGATATATGTTTTATCATCTATTATATGCATATATATGTATGTTTTTCAGTGGAAATTGTAAGAAAAAGGAGGAGTACGTACGACTCCATTGTGGGCACTTCTAATTAGGTACGTACGGCATGCGGTACGGTTGCGTATGCGGTTCCGGTTGCGTTTTTCTATTGTGTTCCAGCAGTAAATCGGCAGTACACGTCTTATGAGGAAGCTTTTATTTTATCAGTAGCGTGACATATTTTTGCACCACACTTAATTGAAGGAAATCCCCCTACAAATTGTTCACCCACCACTGAATTTCCAATTGCATCTGACGTGAATCCTACGTCTCATTCAGAGCACATCTAAATGTGCTGTGCACTGATTTTCTGTGGCTGCTGCTATTTAAAATTCAACCCCTTTTTAATTGATGTGCATTCAGAGTTACCAGTGTTCTTTTGGTATCTCGTTCAGCTTTCTTTCCTTGAATTTCTGCTGAAGACCTTTTGGTTTTAGAGCTTTAATATTTGTTTAAGATTGTTGCTTATTTGAAATGCTTACAACGGAAACCCTGCAAGAGCTTTTGTATGAAACGCACTTACGGAAAACAAAAGAGTGCGAATGAGAGACAAATATCCCTATCTTCCTTGTACCGCCGATTTATGTGTATCAGAGTATAGTTTACAATACATCGCTATTTGTTCGTTTCTTAATCTTCCTTGTATGGATTTATTCGTGTATTTTTTTGTTTATTGCGTTTATTGTTCAATAATAATAGGTATAGGTAGTTTGCATGATTTTTAAAATTAGGTAAAAAAGTGAATTATTTAAGAAATAAAACAAGGAAGTTCAAGTTATTTTTGATTATGGCGTTCCCGTTCTTTTGAACAGTTCCTCAAGTTCTTGAGAAAATGTCATCCCCACTCTTAAAAATTTGACAATCTTCATATTTCAGCCCATAAAGTACAAAAGCAGGTCAATTATTATTTCGAAAAAGTAATTATATAAAAAACATCAAAATTGATATTTTTAAAATACATACCGATGTCAACAGCAAAGAATTTACGTACCTACCTAGGTAGGTAGACTTTTCAGAGATTTTCTGATAACTTAACTAAAATTATGAATAAAAGTGTCTGGTGGTTTCAATAATGCAAATTTGATAATTTTTGTTCTTTTTAATGAGTGATATGCAGATTAACCCTCATTGTACCTATCTACCTTTATAGTGAACTTGTTTAAATGAAGATTTTCAAGGAGTCACTTGTCTTAATATATATTTAATATATTTGTCTTAATAAATATTTCATAAAATCATAAATGTCCTTTTTGCCAATAAAACAATAAATTTTAATTAGGTCGAATTTTCAACAAACACGCAAATTGTATGCGTTTAGTTGTATGGATAGCAATAAAAAAAATTCAAAATTTTAAAAAATACATACAAATTAGGTATTTTCTAAATCGTTTTTTTTAAGGAATATCAAAGTTGGTACGAGTTAAGCCAAGTTTAAAAAAAAATCGGGAAGACATAATTGTGCCTAAGAGGAAGTTCGAATTGGAAGCAGTCGAAACAATGTTTTCTTAATAAAACTAATAACAAAAAATCCGGTGCTTTAATTCTGTGAAAAGAGCATGGTTTTTGTTTTTCAAACCATGAAATATTTTGATAGCTCCTTTCTTCTAAGCACCTTGACACTATCGTTTCTTATATTTTTTCTTCTTTTTTTCTTCTTCGAAAGTTTTTCTGAATATGGTTATGTGTGTCCTACAGATATTAAAAAAATCATTTGATGGAGCATATACATTTCAAAAATCTGAATTTTCTGAATAATTTTGTTGCAAACATAAACATTTCACTCCAAGATAAAACTTCTTCTTCTTTTCTGAACTTAAAGTTCACATTCCTTGCAATTCAATTTTTTACCCATCTTTAATGCCACATATCCAACAAAATACCTCACTTTTAGATTTAAGACTGTTTTTATCGTGGTTATATGACATTGTAGACATGAAATTTTACGGACTTACCGCGATTGAATTTTTTTTTTTAATCAAAAAGTATTGATTTATTTCCCGACGTTTCGACAGGGTTACACTTGTCGTGGTCACGGGTTGACGGTTGTCGTGTCAAATCGAAATTGTATTTCTTTTATGAATTTTTGGTCGTCCTGAAAAGGACGGATTTTTTGGTCGTCCTGAAAAGGACGGATTTTGGTGGAAATATTGTTTAATCCATTTTTAAACTATGGGCAACATTCCTAAGGAATTGAATCCTGCAGGTGGTTCTTCTGCTTCTTAGAACTCTTTGGATCCTTTCATTTTCTTGCATCGCTCTGGTCTTAGGCAGTTGTTCTCCTCGGCGTAATTTCTCAATTGTTAATTTGGCCTGAGCCGGTTCCTTCGAGAGGTCTTCAATGATCTTATACAGGCCTGCATGGTTTTTGCCGACAACGACCTTTAAGCGTCTGTGCCACGCTTCAACACTGTTCTGTGTTCTGGGGAAGTTCTGTTCCATAGCTGAAGCTCCTATGGTCCAAAATTCTAATTCGTATTTGGGGCTGGTATGTTGGCTGCCTATATAATTTTTCTTAAACCACCTTGCAATTGTTTTCCCTTCTTGGAAATTTAGCTTCATGTACAATTCGAAGAAGTAGGAGAGGACTTCTTGACTTGGCACAAACGCTAGTGCTGTTATCATCCGTACTTCTTCTGCAAACGGTGTCTCCCTTCCATATTTCGAGGCAAATCCAAAGCTCTGAACCCTTCTCCATATTATTTGGCCGAAATGGAAAAGGCAGCCTTTAGTTTGCACTTGCGGGAAGTGCGTTTTTGCAGTCTGTATTATAGCCTTCTCGAAATCGGAAACGATGACTTCAGGGCTTAGCGTGATGTTAAAATCACTTGCGCATTTCAGCAGCTGCGTCAAAAAGTCCTCGTACGCTTCCTTGGATCTACTGCTCATGAGGCAGAAGATTAATGGGACAACTGTTCCCTCGAAGTGGCCATGTACAGAAAATAGTTGTCCCATTATTGATGGCACAACAGCAAATGTGCCATCAACCAACCAGCACTTAGCATTTGACAGCAGCTCTATTGTAGACTTTGTCCCTAGAAGGATGTTCTTTCCAGAGGAGTAGACCCTTTCCGAAAGGACGTACAGCTCACGTTCAGAAAATCTTAACCGTTCAGGTATTGCGATTTCTTCAAGGGTTTTGGGCTCCTTGGTCAAGCTGGATCGTACTCTGTGGATTTTCATTTTCTGCGCCCCTTTTGTTGACAAGTAGGAGCGAGAAGCAGGCTGCACGTCCATTGTTGTGTCCCTTATTATCACGCTTGGAGGGAGCGGCAGTAATGCTTTGTTTTTCAACCCAAAATTTGCTTCATGCATTTCTTTTGCATGCGAAAGCGGAGCGTGGCTGTGCTCATGTGTTGTTTTTTGAATTAAAAATCTCTCCTCCTGCAAAACCGTTTGCATTCGTGCATTACAGAGAAAATTGTTTCTATCGGCGCAGATCCAATATGATTTGTCCATTTTTTTTTCTTGATGGAATAAGTAACCATCTTTTGACAGCTTTATTTGGCCTCGTTTTGAGTACACAACTTCAGCAAAACTTTCCATTTTTTTTTTAATGTTTTTGTCAGCTTAAACACTGTTTAACTTTTAGCACCTCACAAAAAACTTAAACCTTTATTTCACTTTAGTATTAATTAACTTTTTGGGTTATGGGTCTAAAAAGATGAGAATCACAAAGAATGAAGAATAGAATTTCATAATTTTTTGCGATTTTTATAGTGCATTTGTTTTACAAAATTCACTAAATTTAATATTTGTGAAACAATTAACAGATAAAAAAAAAAAACAAGCATAATTTGAGCCTAGAATTATTACAATCTACAATAATCAGAATCTTTAAATTGTTGTTAATATCAAAACAATTGTATACATTTTGTTTCCAAAATGTCATTTTTGATGTGAAAAATTGCATCTACATTATTTTTTCATATGAAGAAATTTATTGTATTAATGACTTCAGAAAATAATAATTTTTTTTTTGAAATCTTGTTAGATTTTTTTTTTGCAATTTTTCACTTCCTGTAAAATATATTTTTATTTTGCGGAAACACAATATTTTATTTTAATAATGAATTTAAAAGTAAAAAATTCTTTTCATATGAATAAAAGGATGAAATAAAAATTTATATCTCTTTAAAAATTTTGTTTAGTCCTGAGAAAAACCGTGTTAGTACAACGTATAAGTTATACAAGGAAAAAATCGATCAGCACACCTCCTTATATTCTCTCAATTCGACGAACAATTTCCCAACTGGATTTCCTATGGATGTCTTTTATACCTACAAAAATAGTAGTGAAGAAATCGGAAAAATAGTACGAAATTTCGTTCTTGGTGATTCTCATCATTTGACCCCCTGATTCATATGGAAATGAATAGTATCATTTAGTATTAAGAAAATAGTACGAAATTCGGTCAAACGTGATTCGGCAAACCATTTTTCGGCAAAACGTAGATTCGATGAAACGTTTTTCGGTCAAACGTTATTCGGTAAATAGATATTCGGTCAAACGATTTTCGGCAAAACGTACCCAAACCCTTCGTCCTGCTTGTGTGATGCAATCTAGCAATACAGTTGTAAAAAAAAATCTATACTCGCATGACAAAAGGATCTTTTTTTTATTTCGCACTTAAGAAATGTATTACAAATAACTCTCTTTCCCACTCATGATAAGAACGATTTTAAATGTTGCGAACTTGCGAAGCATCTCTGCGTCATTATGTTTTGGACCTATTGACAATTTAAGGGCTGAAATTAATATTCACACAATTTTGCTCTTATTCTTGTTACATATACAAAGTAAAAATTATTTTTTTCTATTTAAATTAGGTATTATTTTAAGCTATATGTGTAGTTATCAGTTTCTGTGAATAAATTGAGAAAAAAAAACTTAATTCATAGGTACGAGGTACCTAACTTACCTAGCTTCTCACAGAAAAATTTATTTGCTCTCTTTTCCTTGTTGGTATCAACATTTAAATATTATCTCGCTCTCTCCCTTATAATATATTCATCTATTAAAATCAACCCTCTCTTTTCTACTACATTCGCCGCAGAATTTTAAAATGTTGCTAAACAATTTAATTCTTTGATACATCTTAGGGCCTGTGGCTAAAATCGGGTGGTTGAAATTTTCAGGCACAGAAATTTGTTCTACGTGCGACATCTTTACTTCTTCATTCTACATCTTCGCCAACATCTTACAAAAGGGAACTTCGAAAAGCGGCTGAGATTGCTAAAAAAAAACTAAGCAATAAAAATTTTTGTGGATTCAAAACCCTGACATTTTGACGAGGAAAAAAGAAGGTGATAAAGCTATAAAAAGTAATTGCTTAGAAGACTTAAATAATCTTTTAACTTAATGCCTTTTGATAAATTATGTGAGTTTCAACCTGATAGTGTTTTTCAAAACGATCAAAAAAATCCCGATAGTTTTAATATTGTTCAACAAAATATCTACTACTCGTGCGAATTTTGATTTGTTAATACTTTAGTTGATTCGTGTTATACGTAATAAGCCTGATTTTATTTTTGTAACGGAAAGGACCATGGGCAATTTTGTATGGAGTCTGGGCCCAATTTTCAACATTGCTCAACAGTGACGAAACTTATGTCATATGAAAGCTTATGATTAGTACTTTATTTCATTACACAGCAGCTAAATTGAAATCGAGCTCAAAAATGGTGTTTTGGCTCATCTGAAAAGCGCAGAAAAAATATTGTTTTTTATAATTGAGGGAAGGAGAATAAAAAGGTATAGTAAACATAGTAATGAGTTTATATAAGAAAAAATAAATATAATAATACAATAATAAGAATCAATGGCAGAAAATCGTTGTGTTATGTATTTGCGTTTGCGGCCTTTGCGGGATATCTGGCTTTCAGAAAAGGTAAAAAGCTTTTTATAAAATAAGCCAAAACACCATTTTCGAGCTCTTTTTCAATTTAGCTAGTTATAAAATTCCGGGCTATGCTGTTTTTTCTACTTTTGACAACTCCTACGCCCCTGGTGATATCGGTGTCTATATTAAATCTAAGTACATAGATTGTGATATTGTTAGCAAAAATTTGGAATATGCTGATATTATAAATATATATAAGTTGTAATCTTAATAATGAGAAACACTGCTTCTTATATGCTTATAGACTTCATGATGGTAGTAGAGATGTCTTCCTTAAAGAGCTCAAAATGTTGTTGACCAACGAAAAAACGAAAAACTTTATTTTTTTATAATTTACGCGCACTCAAGGGGTTATTAATACCCTTAACATGAATTAACACAGTACGAGCGGTTAGGAAAGAAGGATAGGAGATATAAGGAGATATCGATGCACATTGGTTTTGAACGTCTGTATATCACAATGGGAGGGAAAAATCGAGCCGGGTAAAGCATTCCACATTCTTGTGCGCTTAGCCGCAAAAGAGTCTCTATACTTAACAGTACATCCGAAGTTAGGCTTGAGGGTAAATTGATGGGCATTCCTAACGATGCGAGTGTAACATGGAAATTGTTTAAGGGGAGGAATGCATCTGGCTATTTCGCTGGGGCACTGTTTGTGGAAGTAGCGATAAAACAAAAATAGACAAGAAACATTACGGCGATGTTCAAGTGAAACAAATGTTTCGGTAATGGTTCTTTCTCCTATCAGTTTTAAGGCCCTTTTTGGATCCTATGTAAGTGAGTGACAGGAGCACCTACCCAGATAGGAGAATTATACTCAAGCGTCGGGCGAATGTATGCCTTGTAGATTGTAGCCAGATCAGAAGGGGAAAAATATTTCTTACATCGATTTAGGAAACCTAAGCATTTTGCGGCATTTTTGGCGACGTCAAATATGTGATCGTTCCACAAAAGGTGGTTTGTAATACACATACCTAGAACGCAAAGCTGCTCGGTTTGCTCGATGCAAGTGCCACTCATGGATAGTGGTATAGGGGGTAGGTAATGCCTTAACGACATAAGACAGCATTGAGTTTTTGAAGCATTAAATTCCACACGGCTGACGATTCCCTATTGGACAATGCTGTCCAGATCGGAATTTAATGAGCTTATCATACGCTGCCGTTGCAATTCCACATCCAAAGAACATGGACGTGAATCTGGGAACGAATATGAGAAGCTGAGAGTACTGTCGTCAGCAAAACAATTTAGTGGATTAGAAGTATTAGACAAGAGATCATTAATAAAAATAAGAAAGAGTGTCAGAGACAGAACAGAGCCTTGGGGCACACCAGCATTAATTTTGTGGGTAGCAGACTGAAAACCGCCCAAAACAATGCAAATTGAACGGTCCGAAATGTTATTTGTAATCCATCGAAGAAGGGGTTCATCGATGCCAAATGCACGCATTTTCGATAAGAGAGCCTGGTGCTAAACTCTATCAAAGGCTTTTGAAATATCGAGCGCAATAATCTTACTTTCTCCAAAACGATGTAAAGATTGGTTCCACTGTTCGGTGAGATATACAATCACCAGTGAACCTATTGCTATGAAAACCGTACTGCCGGTCATTAGGAAATTTTCGTTTCTCAAGATATTTCTTGATCTGAAAATTTATCAGGGTTTCCATGACCTTGGAAAGAAGGGACGTAAGTGCAATTGGTCATTAGTGGGATGAAGATACGCCTTTTTTTGGAACGGGCTGGACTAATGCAGTTTTCCATCCACTCAGAAAGAAACCTGTAGAGTAGGACAGATGGAAAGGCTTACGCAGTGGTCTTGCCAGCGTGGAAGCACACCTCTTCGGAACTATTGTGGAGATACTATCCGTCCAGCGGATTTGTGTTTATCGAGATCTCTTAGTACTTTTGCAACTGATCGAGTGCGGAAGGAGATTTTTCCCATAGAACCATTAACGCTCTCGAGAACAGGAGGAGTCATGTCACTCTGTGGTAGTGTCGAATTGGCAGCAAAGGAACGTTTTTTACAAATGACCAAAAATTCTTACTACCTTTGGGACATTGAAGTAATTTTTGCCGTAATTTTTGTTCATGTAAAAATTTGGTTCTTTGAATGTGAGCATTGCAGGTCTTTCTTGCTTGTTTAAACTTATTGCGGTTTTCCTCAGAAGAGTTGCCTTTGTAACATCGGAAACTAACTTCTCTCACCTCGATAGCTTCTTTACAGCTCAAGTCGAACCATGAATTCTCTTTTGGTTTGATACTTTGTGTCCTATTCGGAACAAAATTTCTCATTCCGCAAAGAATAATGTTTGCAATCATTTCAGCGCTTGAGTCTACGTCACTATTGAGGAAACATAGTGACCAGTTAAAGTTTCTGAAGAAATTATTGAGACCGTCCCAGTTGGCTTTCTCGTATTGCCATACGGTTCTCCTTGGGATTTTTTATTTGACTGGACTTTGAGAAGATAACTGAAATGATACAATGGTCTGACGTGCCTAGGGGCGATAATACATCAATAATGTATTTATCGGGATGAGATGTCAGAAACAAGTCAAGGGTGTTTGGCGTGTGACCTGCAATGTCAAGAATTCTTGTTGGCTTGTCGACTAGCTGAGTTAAGTTGTTGACCTCAGCGAAAATCTCGGCATACCTTCCTTTGGGTGTTGTCTGGCCAGAATATCGAACATAAATGTATGATGTGCTTTTGTACGGTGAATTTTAACCACATGCAATTAAAGTCAGTGTTAGAACACTGACCATATTGTGGAAGAAGCTGGTAAGCAACATCATTTCTGACATATGCGGCGAGACCGTGGTAAGAAAAGAATAATGGCACTAAGTTGTACCCGTATAGGTTATATTCTAACGGATCAGAATTTTTTCCTATTTGGGTTTCACTTAATGCCAAAACAGATAGCCTGTATTTTGCAGTATGAACATATGCTGCATAGAAATTCTTTCTCAGCCCCCGAATGTTACTATAATCAGCACGAAATTTGCCTAACATTATGAAAAACAAAAATTGAAAAACAAAACCAACCCGTACGAATATCTTAATTCAATATTTTTCAAATCTCCAATTTTAACTTTTCAATATCACACTTCCATTAGTGCCTTCATGGAAATGTGCCTTGATCCGCTCCTGGTTTAAATGTAAATAGAGAATTATACACTAATGGGATTATCTAGATTAAGCAATGCATATACCTTGCAAACAAGTTTGACTCAGCATAATGCAGTGCTTAAGCAAGATTAACTGTGGAGATGCTGGGATGGGAAGAGAAGGATTTACCGCTCGCTGTTGTTGTCATTTTATTGTTTCGTATTGAATATGCACTGATTTATGAATTTTTTCTTTAATATTTTTTTTTTTTTGGGTGAGAGAGATTTTAAATTATTCACTATTGCACTTAATGGGACTTTTGCATTTATTAAAACTTTTTTCTTTTCCTGGTAGAATTTTTTTTTTACTATTATTTTTATTTGTATTTGGGGGTAACGAGGCACAGCAACAACGACGGGCGAATATGCTTAGCTTCCGACACGACCAACATAGATCGCGTGCGTTGCCGATGGTAGGCAAATCGATATTAATATTGAACTCCATTCTAAAACCCTTTTTGTTGAAAATAATTTAATGCTCTTATTTGGTTTGGATTGCTGTATAAACAATCTTCCAAGAATTGTTGACAATTCTAAGACGTGCATTGACCATATTTTTCGCGCTGTAGCTTATCTAGAAGTTATAATTTAGTCAGCTTAATTGCCGATTTAGGTATAACTGATCGCTATTTGACTAGCCTTCATTATTTAAATACTGTCGTTATAAACACTACCTACATGTCCAAACAAAAAATTGATTTTGATAAGCTAAGTTTGCTTTTGAGATTCTAGGAGTGTTTATAATGAATATTATCTTTCAATAGCTTATGAATATATCTTAAATAAACTGGGTACTTTATTTGAGAGCTCTACTACTAGGTTTGTCAGTACACATAACAAACCCAAACGTATAAAAGAAAAAAGTCATCGTCTGACTTTGATAATTCATAGTCTTGCTTTTATTCTGGCTAGTGTTTTCACAATGGACATCAAATGCTCCGAATGTAAAATCTTAACTTCCGAATTCGATTTAATTTACTGTGGGTTTTGTCGCTCATCTTTCCATATTAATTGTGCAAAAGTGAGTGAATCTAATCTTTCTGCATTAAAATCAAATGAAAACTTAATTTGGAGGTGCGATTCGTGCAAAAAATTTCCATTGTTAAATTGCATACCGAAAATCAAAGACTTTTATTGTTTTTTTCACGATTATAAGTTCGAATTTGAAAAGCTCATTGCTGACTGTCCGAGTGCATCGAAACCCCCTCGCCTCACCCGCTCTAAAGTAAAAAAATTGGTTGTTGAAACAAACAACAATCAAACTTCTCCTTCTCAGTTCTCGAATAAGTCCAAAAATACTCCCTCATCGTCTCACGCCGCTAAAAATGATGGTGTCAAAGAACTTTCTAATACGCAAAAACCGGTTCTTCCGTCTAAGCTCGCTGCGCAAAAAAAATATCATCAATTCCAATTCCAACTCTCCTATGATGCAGAGCCAGGTAATTGATAAAGATGCATGTAGTGTTGCTGTAGGTGCGCGTAATAACTTGACTGTTGAAAGTGTCTCGTTTGCTGATGTTGCTTCATTTGCCTTGTCTGCTGGTTCAGATAACACTGATGAAAATTCAAACATTGGTTCTAAACAATGCAGCGCTAAGGAAAGCAATGTCAATGAAAGATGTTGCCATTGTTGAAGACCCTCAGATCAAAACAAGTGATGCTCCCGTCATGAGTATTTCTGATGATGCTGTTGTTGAAATTGTTGATGATGCGGATCATGTTGCTGGTGCTGCGGATCCCTTTGTTGGTGATAGTGAAGATGTTGATCTTCCTGCTGGTTTTGCTACTGGTGTTGCTACTGATGTTCCTACTGATGTCGCTACTGGTGTTGCTACTGATGTTGCTACTGGTGTTATTGGTGATATACCTAGCGGATCTAATACACACGCGAATCCCAGTACTGGTAGTGTCACCATAAATGTTGCTCACAAAATTGCTGCTGATGGTTACACTGATGACCTTTTTATTGAAGCCAGTTCTAATAAAATAAATGCAATAGAAATCAAAGGCACCAAAATGATCGATGGTGGGATTCTTGCAGGTTTTATTATCCAGCGCCCCAAATGGCTTCACTTATCCAGTTTTCATCCCAAAACAAGTCCCAAATCCATAATTGAATACGTTGCAGCATCCAGTGGTATCGAACCATCCATGCTTTCTTGCAGAGATGTGGACTTGGACCTTCTAAAGAAAGTCAATTTCAAAATTGGCATTCCGACTGAGTCATGTGATGCTATCTTCAATGCAAATTTTTGGCCCAATGGGATACGCGTGAGACTATTCCAAGACCTTCCAAAAAACAGGAAAGATTGAACCGTGGAATCACAAAAATGACATTCCCAATAACTAATACTATCCAGCAACCAAGTCTAAATGTTGTTGATGATCCTAACTCAATAATAACGTTTACTCCTAAATTAAATCCTATATCCTCCGATGACTTAATTGTCTACTACCAAAATGTGGGAGGAATGCGATCCAAACTACTTACTTTTCACAACGCTGTTCTTGATTCTAACTACGCTAACATCGCGCTCACAGAGACCTGGTTGGGAGATGACATTTCAAATGCTGAAGTATGCAACTGAGAATATGAATATGAATTTGATTCACAAAAAGTTTATCAAGATTAAAAACTGCTATGATGAAAACGCAAAGCATGAGTAAGACGGATACGGTTTTTAAAAACGAATTTTGTCGTTTACGCAGAGAATATGAATTTTTGAAAAAGTTTTTGCATAATCAGTATGTATTGTCCTTGGAATCTAATATTAAATCAAACTCCAAATGCTTCTGGCAGTATATAAATCCCAAGAGAAAGTCTGTAGGCATTCCAACATATATGTCCTATAAAGGCATTGGTAGCAGTGATCTAAACGAGATATGCAGTTTATTTGCATCATTTTTTCAGTCGAATTTCATATCAAATTCAATTCGATCGGAAATAAATTATGATATTCCTGCTATTGTTGATGTCAGTATAATATCTCTATCAGAAGAAGAAATTTTGTCTGCGCTCGATAAATTGGTCGATAACATAAGTCTTCCCCCTGATAATATTCCTCAAGCTTTTATTAAAAATTGTAAATCCAACTTATCTAAGCCGCTTCAAATAATCTTCAATATGTCTCTCTCAAAGGGCATATTTCTTGATTCTTGAAAAAGTTCATATATTACCCCAATTTTTAAATCAGGTTCCAAGCAATCAATTGAAAACTATAGACCAATTGCTAAACTTCAATCTATTCCTAAATTATTCGAATCGTTGGTTAAAACTAAAATGTATAACGCAGTCAAAATGCATATCTCACCCTATCAACATGGTTTTGTTAGTGGAAAATCCACAGCAACAAACCTCACATTATTTACAAACTTCTGTAATAATGCAATCGAAAATAGAAGCCAAGTTGATGTTATATACACTGACTTCTCAAAGGCGTTCGATAGAGTTAACCATAAACTACTATTGATAAAAATCAAATCTCTAGGTTTTCATTCACAGATGTTAAACTGGATCAAGAGTTACCTCGAGAATAGAGTGCAGTTAGTTAAAATCGGAGCTTATTTTTAATCACTCGGGAGTTCCCCAAGGCAGTCATCTGGGCCCTCTCTTGTTTCTGCTTTTTGTTACCGATTTACCTAGATTTGTTCTAGACTCACGATGCCTGTCATTCGCTGATGATTTCAAAATTTATAGAAGAATCAATTCACTGTCTGAATGTATGCAACTTCAAAAAGATTTAAATGGTGTATCTAAATGGTGTCTTGTGAATGATCTTGATTTAAATATCAATAAATGTTGTACCATGACAATTACAAAATCTTTTAGTCCGATTTTCTTTGAATACACTTTATCTGAAAACGTTCTGAAAAAAGTTTTTGACCATAAGGATTTGAGAATAATATTGGATTCCAAGTTAGATTTCAGAATGCATGTTGACTATATCGTGTCCAGAGGCAACTCCATGCTTGGTTTTTTTTTAGAAATTCCAAAGAGTTCAAGTGCCCCTTTACTATCAAATCACTTTTCGCTAGATTTGTTCGTCCGATTTTAGAATACTGTAGTGTAGTTTGGTCTCCCTACTACAAAAATTCATCAAATCGAATCGAAAGAATTCAAAACAGATTTACGAAGCACTCGCTTCTTAAACTTGAATGGACCTTGCCTTTACCAACATATAAGGATAGGTGCGCATTAATCGATATAAAACCTCTAGAAACTAGAAGAATTTATTTTCTGATTTCACTTGCAAGTGATGTAATAACTGGCCATATCGATTGTATGCCCTTATTTGAATTGTTTATAAGACATACACCAACTCTTTGTCTTAGACCAAGGACTAATCAGTTTTTCTTCATCACACAACACTCGACCAATTATGGACTTAATGAACCGATTACTAAAGCTTGCAGATTTTTTAATAAATATGCTGATATAATCGAAATTGACTGTTCTTGAGAAACGTTTAAAAATAAAATTATGAATGCCATTGTAATTGATAATTTAAGTTTATGTATTTTAAATTATTGTTTTTTTTTCATTATTATTAAATATTTATCTATATCTAAGAAAGTAGTATGTACTGATAGATGAATAAATAAATAAATAAATAAATAAATGACGGGGTACCTGTTAGTTATATAAAGTTAAGGAAAAACATAAACTACGGCTTAAAGCTAAAAAATATCCTCATAACAATCAACTTAATGCAGAATACAAAAAAGTTTGCAAAAAACCTTTCGAAAGAAATACAAATTTGTAAGGAAAAATAAAGGTAACATAAAAGTCGAATAGAACGTAGTTAGTCAAATTTTAAATCGTAGTTCTCAAACGGAGAAACCTTTGGCTATAGATGTAAAATAACTGATACTACTGAAACAGCTATCCGTTTTAATGATTTCTTTATCTCAATTACCAAAACTGTTTCTACTGATGTGTTCATTGATGACTGTTTTTGTAGAGGATTGGTAAATGATAGCATTTTGAGGGAATTCTTTTTTTTTACCCTATTTCGTCTGGTGAGTTATTAAATATTATTAAACTTTCAATTCAGTTTATTTATTGAAATCAAGCTAAATGTCTAGCTTGAATTGAACTTTCAAATTAGCTTTTCTCAGACGTTGAAGGACTAACATTAATCATTGATTGTGTTGTTCCAAGGATTCTCCAAATATAACAATATCATCAGTGTCGAACTGCCTAACACCGGCAGCGCACGCGCTGTGTAGTATCGTCGTCGAAGGTCCCTCGTATTCGTCGCATTTGTGTTATCTGTTTTCACTGTTTAAATTATTTTCTTATAAAATCTTGTCAAACGAATTCCAAACACTCCATACCTAAATAAAAAAAAAGATTAACTAGCCCACTAATTAAATTCCAACGCGCCGCGCGCACAAAAATAAACAAAAATCAGTGGTTATTGTTTGTTTTAATTGTAAGCAACAACTAAATCGGCTGCAAACGCAATCGGTCGAATAAAAAAAATAGCCCCAACCAACCCAAATCTCAATGTGCATTGCTAATCCCAACAAAAAATCCATCACCAGTGCGCGAAAACAAAATTCAGTGCCGTTGTTATCTGCATTGGGTTAGCATCGAGCGGTCCCTTCTTCTTCCCTTCCCCTTCTTTACACAGCCTATCGTGGCTTCAGTTGGCACATTCAAATGTGTATACACGCATTGGAGGTATCAACTGAAACCATAATAGTAGACGAATGTATTAATAGTTGCATGTAGATTTCCAGGGGCGGATTGGGAACATATTGACATGAAGGCATAATTACTCATGCTAATGTGTTTTTTATGAAGTCTTCTTGGTATCTGATTTGTAATTATTATAGATTAATTGTTCGTTATTGGTTTTCACTATATGTTTGTTTCTCTTAATGGCGGGTAATTTTAGGGTCGATTATAGCAACATTCGGGGTCTTAGAAAGAATTTCTATGCCACGTATGTCCATACTGCTACATACAGGCCAGCTGTTTTGGCATTAAGTGAAACTCAAATAATTGATAATTCTGATCCATTAGAATTTAACCTACACGGATACAGCTTAGTGCCATTATTATTTTCCTATCACGGATTAGCCGTATACGTAAGAAACGACGTTGCTTACCAGCTTCTACCACAATATGGTCAGTGTTCAAACACAGACTTCAATTTCATGTGGTTTAAATTCAGCGTCCAAAAGCACGTCATCCATACATGTTTTATTTATAGGGGCATCAATCTGGACAGTAACTCAACTTTTATCGAATTCGATGCACTGTCCGACTCCATCCAAAGAATTGTTTCCCTTTATCCTCGCACTGAAATCGTTGTTACGGGCGATTTCAATGTCTACGATTCTTCGTGGCTTCGCTATTCTGGTCAGACTACACCCGAAGGAAGGTATGCTGAGTTCTTCTCTGAGTCAAACAACTTGACTCAGCTTGTCGACGAGCCAACACGAATCCCTGATATTGCAGGTCATTCCGCATACACCCTAGACTTGTTTCTTACCTCTCATCCTGATAAATACACGATAAACGTATTATCGCCCCTAGACACGTCGGATTATTGTACCATATCAGCAATTTTCTCGTATTCCAGCAGTACAGTTAAAGAAAACATCCCTAGGAGAACCGTATGGCGATACGAGAAGGCCAACTGGGACGGTCTCAATAATTTCTTCAGAAACTTTAACTGGTCACTATGCTTCCTCGATAGTGACGTAGACTCCAGCGCTGATATGATAACAAACATTATTCTCTGCGGGATGAGAAATTTTGTTCTGAATAGGACAAAATGTATCAAACCAAAAGAGAATTCATGGTTCGACTTGAGCTGCAAAGAGGTTATCAAAGTGAGAGAAGTAAGCTTCCAATGTTATAAGGCCAACCCTTCTGAGGAAAACCGGAAAAAGTTCAAACAAGCTAGAAAGACCTGTTATGCTCACATTCAAAGAACCAAATTTTTGCATGAACAAAAAATAAGGGAACAAATACTACAATGTCCCAACGGTAGTAAAGCTCCCAAACGAAAGCAGAGTTATTTGCAGCAAAGTTTGCTGCTAATCCAACGCTATCCCAGTGTGATATGACTCGTCCTGTACTTGAGAACTTGAATGGTTTTATGGGACAAATCTTCTTTCGCACTCGTACAGTTGCAAGAGTACTAAAATATCTCAACATACACAAATCCGCTGGCCCGTACGTATAGTATAGTATTTCTCCTATAGTTTTGAAGAGGTGTGCTTCCACGCTGGCAAAACCACTGCGTAAGCTTTTCCATCTTTCCTATTCTACAGGTCTCTTCCCGAGTGGATGGAAAACAGTATTTGTCCAGCCCATCCCAAAGAAAGGCGTATCTTCATCCCCCTCAAATTACCGACCAATTGCACTGACTTCCCTTCTTCCCAAGGTCATGGAAACTCTGATAAACTTTCAGATCAAGAAATATCTTGAGAAACGGAAACTTCTTAATGACCGGCAGTACGGTTTTCGTAGCAATAGGTCCACTGGTGATATGATGGTATATCTCACCGAACAGTGGAACAAATCTTTACTTCGTTTTGGAGAAAGTGAGATTATTGCACTTGATATTTCTAAGGCATGATATAAGTTTGGCATGAAGCTCTTTTATCGAAAATGCGTGCATTTAACATCGATGAACCCCTCCGTCGATGGATTAGAAATTACCTTTAAGACCGTTCAATTCGCGTTGTTTTGGACGCTTTTCAGTCTGCTACCCACAAAATAAATGCTGGTGTGCCCCAAGGCTCCGTTCTCTCTCCAACTCTCTTTTTAATCTTTATAAATGATCTCTTGTCTAATACTTCTAATCCACTAAATTATTTTGCTGACGACAGTACTCTCAGCTTTTCATACTCGTTTCCAGATTCACATCCATGTCCTTCGGATGTGGAACTGCAACGAAATCGTATGATAAGCTCATTAAATTCCGATCTTGACAGCATTGTCCTATGGGGAATCATCAACCGCGTGGAATTTAATGCTTCAAAAACTCAATGCTGTCTTCTGTCGGTAAAGCATAACCTACCCCCTATGCCATTGTCCATGAGTGGCACTTGCATTGAGGAAACCGATCAGCTCTGCGTTCTAGGTATGTGCATCACAAATCATCTTCTGTGGAACGATCACATATTTGACGTCGCCAAAAATGCCGCAAATTGCTTAGGTTTCCTAAATCGATGCAAGAAATATTTTTCCACTTCTGATCTGGCTATAATCTACAAGGCATTGATTCGCCCGAAGCTAGAGTACAATTCTCATATCTGGGCAGTTGCTCCTGTCACTCACTTGCGCCTCCTGGATAGGATTCAAAAAAGAGCCTTAAAATTGATAGGTGAAAGAACCATTACCGAAACATTTGTTTCACTTGAGCATCGTCGTAATGTTTCTTGTCTAACCTTGTTTTATCGCTACTTCCACAAACAGTGTCCCAGCGAAATAGCCAGATGCGTTAATCCCTTAAAACAATTTCCCCGTAACACCTGCACCACAAGGAACGCCCATCAATTTACCCTCGAGCCTAACTTCGGACGTACTGTTAAGTATAGAGACTCTTTATTTAGCCGCACTACAAGAATGTGGAAAGATTTACCCGGCTCGATTTTTCCCTCCCATTACGATATACAGACATTCAAAACCAATGTGCACCGGCACCTAATTTTATTTCCTATCCTCATTTCCTGAACGCTCGCACTGTGTTGACTCATATTAAGGGTATTAATAACCCCTTGTGTGCGGGCTCAAACTAAAAAAAAAAAAAAGGTACACAAAACATTCTCTTCCTTGCAATCCATTAAGAACTGTATTCATCATAGCTTGAAAGCATGCTGGGGCTGGCGCATTTTTAAGCCCAAATGTCATTCTAAGAAATTCAAAAAGACCGTAAGGTGTGGAAAAAGCTGTTTTTTCAATGCTTTCTTTACTTAAAGAGATTGGATGAAGTCCGGAAGTTAAGTCAAGGGTCGTAAAGAATTTTGCATTAACAAGCCAGTCAAGTATTTCTTGAATATTGGAAATTGGCTAATTGTCTCTTATTGTTATTTCATTTAATTTTCTAAAATCAACTACCATTCTCCATTTTGTTTCCCCACTTGCGTCTTGTTTCTTTGGTACAATCCAAAGTGGGCTTGACCATGGTGAATTGCTATGCCGAATAATATTGGCCTTTAAAAGTTTCTTAATTTTAACATTTACTTCTTCTTCGTGTACTCTAGGGTACCTATTCGTTTTTGTATTTACCGATAAATCGTCAATAATTCTTATATGATGTTCTACTATTGAAGTTTCTGTATAATTTTCATATTCGAGACTAAATATATCACTAAATTCTTTAATTAATTTCTTTAAATTCAATTATTTCCTTTGAGTTTAAATGGTTTATCCTCATGTTTTTAAAACTTCTATAAATCGTTCATCTATATGTTTATTTTCAATATTCTGTTCATCAAATTTTTCAATCATTTTAATACTCATACTAAGAGATTCACAATAAGTATATGACATTGACCTTATAGGTGCACCTGAGGAGTTATTTTCCTCAATCTGTTGGCTTATACAGTTTGAAACAACTAATGTTTCGCTTTTATTACCTATACTACGAGAAGCCAGTTACTTTATATGTGCGCTTGAGGAATGATTATTGTATTGTATTGTATTGTTTTATTTATTTGTATTTAATGATACGCTCGATATTCAATATATTTATAATAATTTACAAGAGAGAATTTAAATATTATTTATATGTAAACATATGTATAAGGCATATAAGGACTTATTTATAAGTATATGACAAAAACTATTATAAGCAGAACATTTATTTAATACATCGTATTAAGATCAAAAATGAAAATATAGTTTTAAAAATCATATTAAGAACAAATGGAAAAGTTTAAAAGAAATCATTTAACATACAAAATGGTCTAATATGATAGCTATACAAATCATATATATATAGAAGAAACAGCTTTTAGTTTAGCAAAAACAAAAAAAAAATCTAAAGGAAGGAAAGGAAGTTACAAAAGAATTACATAAATTACAAGATTATGGTTCATGCGGAGGGCTTTTAGATTAGCTTAAACAAAATCACTATTAGTTATTTCTAAATTATACTCAAAAAAAATCCAAATACGAACTGCGGAAACTACTAGCGTGGGAAACATAGTGTATAAGTGGTCTCCAACCATGATCTCCATTAAGAAATCTTACACAATCTTCCATTGAAAGAAAACTTGAACAAAAATAAAGTCTTCTTACTTCCTGTAAGATAGGACACAGCGCCAAAAAATGGAACACATCCTCATTTTGATTCAAATTGCAGAGAGAGCACAAAGGATTTAAATCTGTTCTATGTAGCCTATAGTTCAATTCAATCATTTCTGTTCGAATCTTGAAAATTAAACTCATGTCAGAAACGGAGAGCTTGCTACTAAAATAATTACTTTGGCCAAGACTCAGATTAAGTTGTCTATATACACCCCGAGAAGTCGATTGCCTCGATGCAATCGTAGAGCGTATTTTCCAACACTTCTACATCGTCCCCTGAAAAGGACAATCTAAGATTATGTGTAACGGCAAAGTCATACCAATTTTTAATAGGAGTGTATCCACACCTAAAAGCTATTAAGAGGATTCGTTTTTGCAAGTTTTGGTCCGATCGTTTCATTACCTTGACAATATAATCAGCGTTAGCTTTCAAATTTCGAAGGAATATTTGTGGGAGACCTGATTCCACGTGGAAAGCGTAACTGGGGGTATTAAGAGGCAATTTAAAGATTCGTTTAAAGAAGTATCTGTGTATATCTTCCAATTCATCTAATTGTTGATACCCATACACTTCGTTCCCATAGCAGAAACAAGTATTCACAGTAGCGTTGAAAACTCAAAATTTTGACTCCACATCTACAAATTTGTTACTGAAAAACTGCGACCACATGGTGTTCAAAGCAACTTTTGCTGCAGTTGATTTTTCTTTTATATGCGCTCGAATATTCAAGTTATATGTAAGAACATATCCGAGATACTTGTATTCATTTACCATCTCGACAATTTTAGCATCCAGAGTCAAGTTACGGTTATAGCCAATTGATCGATTTGTGGATCTGAACACCATGATTTTCGATTTTGCAGTATTAATTTTAAGAGCCCAGAAATCACAGTACTGTTTTAATTTATTGATCTGAAGCTGAAGAGATAAGGGATTATCAGACAAGATTACTAAATCGTCGGCGTATAACAAAATCTTTATGGTTAGATCCCCAAAGAGTACGCCACCAGAAATCTGGGTTTCTGTATCGTTAATATACAATGCAAATATTATTGGACAAAAAACGCACCCTTGTGGGACACCTGTTTCGCACATAAAGACCTTAGATACTTTTTTAGCATTATGTACAGCTGCGGTCATGCTTTGAAGAAGCTTTTCGTAGACTTTTATAAATTTTGTCGAAAGACCAATAGCTGCAAGTTTAAAAAGTAATGAATTCCTGTTTATAGTGTCGAAGGCCGCTTTGAAATCTATGAAACAAGCATACAGACATTCTTTCTTATCGATGAAACGTCTTGCGGTAGCAGTGATAGCAAAAATTTGATCAACTGTTGAGAGTTTAGCTCGAAAGCCAGCCTGGAAGCAACTGATACATTATTTTGTTCCACCCAGTTGACAAGTCTTCTATAAAGAATTTGTGTAAAAACTTTTCATCAATCAATTCACGATCTGGCGTTTACAAAATTACATGCAACGATTGTGATAAATTTTATATTGGTCAAACGGGAAGAACTTTCAACGATAGATTTAAAGAACACATACCCAAACAAAATACTAAATCCACATACGCAATACACTTAATCGAAAATAACCACAACTACACTAACATTGACACAAACTTGATCCCATTGCACTTCTGCGAGAAAGGGAAACTATTAGACGCAACCGAAGAATACGAAATATATAAATCACATAAACTAGAACAGGACAAATTACTTAATGACAAATTAACACTAAAAACAAACCCATTGTTCGACACCGCAATCAAATACAATAACAATAAATACATAAGAAGATCAATAAACTATCCAAATTAAAATAAAAACAAATAAACCGGTTTTAAACACAACAAAAACAATAACAACACAGGGAAAGATGAAGACGATCTCAACCTCACACATTACACCTGGCCCACCAACGCAACAATTACATATACGATCGACATCAACACTCAGTACCAGCCCGATGATGGAGTAAACAGCTCCGAAACGCGTCGCTTAATCTCAAACAAATTTTAGCTAGTGATAATAATTAATTATAATTTAATAAAATAAGCAAAATAAATTACAAAAATTTTTAAAATATTTAAATATTAAAATCTTTGTGTTTCTTTTGTGTATTTGTTTTATTCAACATTGTTCAAAATCTCACTGCTGGAGACAAAAACCACAACATGGGTTTTCTTAATAAATTCAACACTGCAATATCCCTATAGTTTTCTGGTGATTCTCGGCTGCCTTTCTTAAAAATGGCGGAAACTCTGGACGAACGAAAATTTTCTGGTATTATCTCTTCGGTAAATATAATATTAAGAAGGTCTAAAATGTATTTTAAGAACTCGGGTGTTGCATTTTTGTAGAATTCTACTGGGATCCCGTCAGAACGCGATGCTTTATTATTTTTCATTGCTTTTAAAGCCGATAATAATTCCGTCATGGTGAAAGAGGAATCCAAATCATCAATAACTACATTCGGGAGAGCAAAACTTATTGTATTTTGATTTGGGTCAGGTAGTAAGTTTTTCAAAATAGGAGGCGAGCAGGTCAACATCAATAGTGAGCGACAAGGTTTTACTTCGCCCACTAAGGAGATGCACATTACTCCAAAATGCCTTGGAGTCTCTACAAAGAATGAGTTTAGATGCTGAATTCTTTAAGTATAGCTCTTTCTTCCTACCACACAATTCTTTGTACTCTTTGTTAGCCTGCAGGTATAACAATTTAAAAGCTCCGTTGTTTGTATTCCTGAAGAGTCTTAAAAACGGAAAAGACCTTTTCCTACTTTCTTTACTCTCATAATCATACCATTTAGATTGTACTAACGACAAACAGTAGTTGTTTAATGGCGTAACCACAGATCTTCTCACCGCTTCGAAAACTGAAAGCGTAGCTTCTTTAACGTTGTTTGATGTAAGTCGGGGCATGCAAGCCATTTGCTGGCTTAGGCTGCGTTTGTATGTAGTATTTGATTTTTTATCATCTCACTTAAGTTTAGTTACATTGTTAATTAATTGTGGACTAGTAAAGTGGTTTTGGGACTGACAAGAAACTGTTATGGGGGAGATGCGACGAAAAATTTGCAGGACAAACTGCAAAGCCTTTAACTATGTTAAGCCATTCACCTTTAATGAAGCAATAGTCTATGACTGAGAAGCCTTGAGCAGAAATAAACGTGTAGTTGCCTACGGAGTCGGTTTTCGAAACTCCATTCAAAACAAAGAATCCAAAGTCTTCAACCATATTTAAAAGTGTTTTTCCATTTGCGTTGAGGCAACCATCTAAAGTATTTCTTTCAAAGGCGAAGTGGCAATTGTGCAAGACAGCTGAATTTTGATAACCACTAATACGGCCATTTAAATCAACAATAATCATCATATTTTCATTATTGCTATGTAATAAAAAGTTATTTAGTTCATTAAATTTTTTACCCCAGCCACCGAAGTTAAGGTAAATAGGGGCAATTTGAAAATGTTTCGAGTCATGAGTTATATCTATAATAATATAGTTTCCACTATTTTTAAAATTAATGTGGTTATGTTTGTTGTCATTTTTTAAGCCCCACATTATTCCACCGCTAGCTCTCCCCATTCTTGTATTTCTAACAGCTGGTATGCATTTAATTTTAAAGTTTTCAAAATATTTCAAATACTGTAATTCCTTTCCCTCTTCCAAAAGAGTTTCTAAAAGTATAAAAATATCATATTTCAAAATAAGATTACAAAATTCTGGCATTATTAATTTGTTTTTAAAACCAGTAATGTTGTAGCATAAAATGTTAAGTTTAAAGGTATAATTAGAAAAGTTATTTATTTGGCAGACGGCAACACTATCCTAACTATAGCTTAAGCTTGAACCTGCTCCGTTGTACAGATGCTGATGATTTGATACTGTTTCAATTTAAAGACCCCTTACCACTGGTGGGGGAAGTCTAAATAAAAGAAGGTAGGGCGTTCAATATATTCTCGGTATCGATATGAAGGAAAATGCGAATTCAATTTAAATTGTTTTTATTTTTCAATATAATCTCCCCTAACATCAATGCATTTGTTACATCTTGAGATGAGCTTTTTTAAACCATCAAAAAAATAAATTTCCTCTTTCCCTGCAAAATACCCATTTATTGCCGACTTGAGTTCTTCATCATCCGAAAATCTTTTTCCACGAAGACATTTTTTCAAATCCCGAAACAGGAAATAATCACTAGGGGCAAGGTCTGGACTATAGGGTGGATGTTGGATTTCTTCAAAACCACAATCTCGCGCAGCAGCCTTGGAAACTCGCGCCGTGTGAACAGGAGCGTTGTCATGAAGAAGCAACACACCTGCTGCGAGTTTACCCCGTCTTTTCTTTTTAATTTCCTCCCGCAAATTATGCAAAGTGGAAGCGTAGGATGTGGCGTTGATGGTTTCACCTTTTTTTTGTACTTAATGAGCAAGATTCCCTTTGAGTCCCAAAAAACTATGGCCATGAGCTTCCCGGCAGACGGAGTAACTTTGAACTTCTTCGGGGGGTCTGTTCCTTTTTTATGCCACTGCATGGACTTTTGTTTGCTTTCAGGGTCATAGTGGTGAACCCATGTTTCGTCCCCAGTAACAATTCGATCCATAACACCGTCCGCGTTCTCACTACACATCTCCAAAAGCTCTCTACAGCATGCGATTCTCACTTTTTTCTGAGGCGCTGTGAGCATTCGTGGCACCCACCTTGCACTGACCTTTGAAAGGTTAAGGTCATGAAGAATGATGTGAATGGTACCAATTGAAAGCTTGGTGATCTCTGCCATCATTTTCACCTTTATTCGGGCATCCTCAAGAACAAGTTTTTCGACTTCTTTGATGCTTTCTCCCGTACAAGCAGTAGCCGGGGCGCCGGAGCGGGGTCGTCTTCAATGCTCTCTCTGCCTCTCTTGAACTCACTTGACCACTTTTGCACAGTTGATAATGAAGGTGCGGAACCCTGGTAAACAGCCACCATCTCTTCATGAATAGTTTTTTGACTTTTACCTTGCTTAGTGAGAAATTTAATTACAGCGCGATGCTCAATTTTCACCATCATCGTCTCAGTTGCCATTATGATTCTGTTTAACTAGAGATGAAACGCGAAATAATAATCACATTTATATGAAATTTTACATGAATGCAATAAAATAATAGTATTACTTGACAAATAAGCCAATACCGAGAATATATTGAACGCCGATACCGAGAATATATTGAACGCCCCTGGTATTATTGGCTCGCTGTTCTAATAGGAAGTAAGTTTTATTTGAATAAATAGCCTACTTTTATATAAAATTAATGCTTACGATAAAATAAAATAATAATATTTATAAATAAAAGCAAGTGAACTTTGAATACAAAGAAAAAATAAAATAAGATTCGCATTCACGCTCGTGCGTCGGTCGGTGCTGTTGAACTCGTTGATAGTGCAGTTTTGCATATTTCTGCTTTGATATGCAATTCTGTTTTGTTTTGGTTTGTTGTCGCCACAACATGCTGGGCCCCTCAGATTGAGGAAACGCAGAAATCGATGTCTTCAAAGGAAGTTTGGGTGTTTCGTCGCTTGTTGAAGGATCTCATTGGTATAGCTGTTGCTTTAATTGATGGCATTGGCTGTTGTGCTCTTTTTCGTCTGATGATGAAGATTATAACTATGATGACCCCTATGATTACTATAAATCCATTCACTCCAAGCAGTGAGTACTGCTGAATCCGATGAGTGTTTATTTCATTAAGTATGAATTCCTGACTTTTTTGCAGCTTAATTGAGGCTTCTAATGTAGAAATATCCAATGAAGCGTTAGTGGGTAAGACAGATTGTTGCTCTCTTTTGAAGTTAAATGATGTTAACTGCTCAGAAAGGTTGAATGTTGGTAAAAAAGAAGATTTTATTCTGCTTGTCATTGTTTGTTTTCCCACAACAGTCATGGTTTGGTCATGTATAATGCATCTTGCTGGTAAATTTAACGAACCACTGCCCTTTAGAGTGACCGTATTATAATCGCAGTAGATGTTCACTGTTACTTGTTCAGGAGTGCTGTAAATCCATGAATTCTGTTGATACATCTCAATCCAGTAAAGCCTTGGTGGTATGTCCTTTGTGGAGCATGAGTTCATAATTTCCTTGTGTTGAATTATGTTCATTTCACGGACACTAACAGTTGTGTATAACGGATGTTGAAGTGTGCACCAGAATATGTCTATCATCATCTTACTCCTGTTGTTGATTTAGCTGAGCCATCAAATACAACTCTTAGTTTTGTAGTTGTACTCGATGGTTTAATCACAGCATGATGAGGCATGTAGTAAATTCGGTCATTCTTTGTTGACTGGGCGCTGACCATATGACCCAGCTCTATAAATTCGTTAATCACTTTCGAATATTCAGCTTTTAATTCCAAGTTTTTATTTAATTGTGTTTCTAACTGACGAAACCGGCCAATCGCTCTATTCTTCGAGTCTCCCAATTGAAGTTTTTCCATGGTATCTTGGTGAAATGGGATTTTTACGACATACCTCCCATTTTCTTTTCGGTAGTGTATCCCTGTAGAATTCTTCGCACTTCTTATCAATTTCCTTTTGGTACCGTGGTTAAGCTACTTCTTCTAGTTCCCAGAATTTCTCCAGCTGCTACTCAATTGATGTTTGTGTCACAAATCCTGTTATTCTGTAATTCGAAACCACTTCTGTTGATGTTCGCCCTGATATCAACCAGCCCAGTTGTGAATTTTGGGCTATCAGTGAATTTCTAGCATCTCTCTTTATGCCATCAAGAATGATTTCACCAAACGCATCGGCTCCAATAATCATGTCAATGGGTCCAGGCACATTGAATGACGGATCAGCAAGCTCTAGTTTGTCAAAACTTCCAATTTCAATGTTTTTCGTTGTTTTGGAAGGTAGTTGTCTTGTGAGTTTGGGAAGCACAAGAGCCTCTATTTGGAGCTTAAAATTTGACGTAAAACGTGGAGATATTGTAATATTAACCTTGTTCCTTGTGGTTCCAGCGTTTGTTGCGCCTAATCCACTTACTTCAACACAAACGTTTTGCCTTTTGAGTCTTAATGATTGCGCTATAGACTCAGTCACTAATGACGCTTGTGAGCCAGGATCAATTAGTGCTCGTATGGTTATACTCCGACCAAGATTTTCATCACTGTTTACATTTAATATCGCGGTTGCGATAAGAACGTTTTGATTCTGCTCGCCGTGGTTAACTTGTTTCATCGTTTTTGACAAATCACTTGGAACTGGTTCTGCCGATTTTTTCGTTTGAGGAAATCTTTCTTTCCATTCCATGTGTAGAAGCGAATGATGCTTTTTGTTGCAGTATTGGTAATTTCTTTTGCTGTAACATTGAAATTGCTTCTCATGGCGTAAGCAGTTAATGCACAGTTTAGCTTGCTTACATTGTTGCCATCTTTCCTCAAGTGTAGAATTTAAAAATGTTGGGCAAGTGTAAACAGCGTGATCACCCTTGCATATGTGGCAATGAAGCACTTTCGAGTAGATGTGGAAGTTTCGAACAGCATGTCTTGGCTCTTCAATACATCTTTGAGGTTTTTTTGCGGGAGAAAGTACTTCCAAGGCCTGGTAACGCCTTTCCAAAAAGTCCAAAAGTGTCTTAAGAACTGGCATTTTATTAGCCTCTGTAAGACCTTGCTTGAATAAATTTCTCGATTCTGTGTCAAGAGTTTTTGTAGTGAGGTTTACTATTATTGGACTCCATGATGAGGTATCGAAGCCCATGTTGTTTAAAGCAGCTAACCCTTCTTTAATCGCGTCTAGCATATTTTTGATTGCATTGGCAGACAGAGAATTTCCTTGTTGTCCGCCTTTCAACATTTTGTCAATATGTATTGATACTATTTTTCTTTCGTTGTTGTACCTGGACTTCAGTATTTCCCAGGCACTGTTGTAGTTCTCACTGGAAAATGAGAAATGCTGAATCAGATGCAGAGGTTCCCCCTCCAAATGGGTCTTTAAATACTCCATTTTGTCAGTCGTTGTTAGACTGCTCTTCTCGTGGATGATGGTTGAAAACAATGGTTGAGAAGGCGAATATGCTCGCAGCTCATTTTGCTGCAAGTTCTACGTTGCCTGCAAGCAACAATGCCCCTCCTGTACTTGAGAACGTTAATTCTTCTATGGGACAGATATTTTTCCGCACTCGTACAGTAGCAAGAGTACTTCAAGATCTTGATATACACAAATCCGCTGGCCCGGATGGTATACCCCTATTCTTCTGAAGAAGTGTTCTTAATCTCTGGCAAAGCCCCTGCGTAAGCTTTTTCATCGTTCAGGAATCTTTCCTAGTAGATGGAAAACAGCATTTGTCCAGCCCGTCCCAAAAAAAAGGTGACTCCTCCTCCCCCTCCTCCTACCGACCAATTGCACTTACGTCGCTTCTTTCCAAGGTCATGGAAACGCTGATAAATCGTCAGCTCAAGAAATATCTCGAAGATCGGGAGCTTTTAAATGACCGGCAATACGGCTTTCGCAGCAATCGTTCCACTGGTGATCTGATGGCATATCTCACCGAACAGTAGAACAAATCTGTGCATCGCTTTGGCGAAAGCAAGATTATTGCGCTTGATATTTCAAAGGCATTTGATAGAGTTTGACATGAAGCTCTTTTATTGAAAATGCGTGCATTTGGTATCGATGATACTCTTATTCGTTGGATTAGAAGCTATCTTCTGGACCGTTCAATACAAGTTGTATTAGACGATTTCAAGTCTGATCTCCACAAAATAAATGCTGGTGTGCCCCAGGGCTCCGTTCTGTCTCCGACTCTCTTTCTCATTTTTATAAATGATCTCTTGTCTGTGACTTCTAATCCATTAAATTGTTTTGCTGACGACTCAACCCTCAGCTTTTCGTATACGTTTGATAATTCACGGCCTTTGCCTTCGGACGTGTTATTACAACGAAATCGTATGATAAGCTCGTTAAACTCCGATTTAAACAGCATTGTGAATTGGGGTACTAGAAATCTTGTGGAGTTTAATGCGTCGAAAACTCAATGCTCTTTTGTCGTTGAAGCTAAACATACCCCTATGCCATTATCCATGAATGGTACTTGCATCGAAGAGGCCGAAAAGCTATCAGTACTCGGTATGTGTATCAGTGACAATCTTCGTTGGAATGATCATATACTTGAGATTGCCAAGAATGCTGCAAGATGCTTAGGCTTTCTTAATAGATGCAAGAAGTTTTTCACCCCTTCTGATCCGGCTACAATTTACAAAGCGTTTATACGCCCTAAACTCGAGTATAATTCCCATCTCTGGGCAGGTGCTTCTCAAACTTTTCTTCACCTGCTCGACAGAGTTCAGAAAAAAGCGTTAAAATTGATAGGAGAGAGAAACATTATGGAAACATTTCCGTCACTCGAACATCGTCGAAATGTCTCATGTCTTTTTTCCTTATTTTACAGATTCTTTTACAAAAAATGCTCACTCGAGGTAGCCAGCTGCGTTCCACCCCTTTAACATTTCCCCCGTAACACTCGTCTTGCTAGGAACGCTCATCAGTTTACACTTGAGCCCAATTTCGGACGTACCGTGAAATATAGGGATTCTTTCTTTAGCCGTACAACACGAATGTGGAATGGATTGCCTGGCACAATTTTTCCTTGCCATTTTGATCTTCAAACATTCAAGATCAATGTTCATCGACACCTCCTTTCCCTTCCTTCCTAACTTCCTATCGCTCGCGCTGTGACTTATCATTAAAAGGGCTATAACAAACCCTTTGAGCGCGTGTGCATTATATAAAAAAAAAAAAAATCATAAAACGACTTCCATTCCAGAAAATTCCCCTTAAATGTTGGAATTTTTAGCTGCGGAGGTCTCGAATCGTATCTCGCATCTTGTTGTCGTCTCTGGGTATCTCCTTGGTTTGTAGCCATTTGGTGAAGGAATCTGTTTATGTCTTGTTTAATTCCTTTGTAGTGATTTTGGGTTACATATTCAACCTTTAAATTTTCTTCATCTGCATTGGAAATATAATCTTCGTGCAGCTCAGTAAGGTTCCTTAACTGTTCAATCAGCATTTGTTTTTGATATTCGTAGATTGGTTTTGAGTAGTTTTCCAATGTCTCTTCAAACTCTTCAATTGTGTCTACAACTGCGCTTACTTTAAGTTGCAGTTTTTTAAGCCTTTGGGTTTGAACCGTTTTGAGGTCTTCACAATTTTGTTCTTTGTCAAGATTTTGATCTTTTGAAGTTCCTTGATTGGAACTCTTTTCTGTATCAGATATTTTTTGCACAGGTTTTTCTTTTTCTGCAACCACATTCGGGGTAGTTAGCTTCTCATATCCAGATATTGTTGGATCAAAGCTTTCCAAATTCTTCTTGTGTTCTTCATACAAGGTCTTTATATTCTTTGCATATAAGGCGTGTCTTGTTTGATATGAGGAGTTATTTTTATGTGGTTTTGTTCAAACTCTTCCCAGAGTGTTTGCAAGCGTTGAATCCTTTCATCCTTGTATTTTTGGGTTTTTCTTGACGCACTATCTTTTCCAAAGTTGCGGATTTGCACTTCTAGCTCTTCCACTAGTGCTCTCTGCTTAGCAACGATGATGTAAACTTCAGTTTCGTCCATCATTTTAATTTCGTTGTTCTTAGTTTTTTTATTTTTGTTTTCACAATTTCTTAGTTTAGATATCAGTGTTAATAGCCCTGATAACGCTTTTGCACTTTTATTTTCTTAGTTGTTTTTTTTTTCTACCAATGTTTGTAGCCGTGGTAACGCTATATTCTTCACTGTATTCTTTCCTTTCGAAGGACCAATGATTTGATACTGTTTCAATTTAAAGACCCCTTACCACTGGTGGGGGAAAGTCTAAATAAAAGAAGGTATTATTGGCTCGCTGTTCTAATAGCAAGAAAGTTTTATTTGAATAAATAGCCTACTTTTATATAAAATTAATGCTTACGATTAAATAAAATAATAATATTTACAAATAAAAGCAAGTGAACTTTGAATACAAAGAAAAAATAAAATAAGTTTCGCATTCACGCTCGTGCGTCGGTCGGTGCTGTTGAACTCGTTGATAGTGCAGTTTTGCATATGTCTGCTTTGATATGCAATTCTGTTTTGTTTTGTTTTGTTGTCGCCACAACACTGACGTGTAGGTGGCTCTGCTGGTGCATAGTTGACGTTTTGACAGCTTGACTTGAGTTTATGTTGTTTACATTAAAGAAACACATTGCCTCCTCACCAAAATTTTCTTTTAGGTATTCAAGTTCTTGCTTCGAATTTATCTTTAAACCTCGGAAAGTACTCGTATCAAAAGTAAAAACGTACTTGCCGATCTGCATTTTAGCTCCTTTTATAATAATTTTTACTTGCGATTATAGGTACTATAAGGCAAGTTATGGATTCGTGCAGAAAAAAAATTTCGAGATAATAATCACACATGACATTACGATGATGGAGAAGTCGAAAAAAGTGGGTCTGGGAATTCCGTCCGTCTGTCTGTCTGTCTGTTCGCGCTTCTAGAGCCTGAACGGATGGGCCGATTTGCTTCAAATTTGGTATCTAGGATTTATTTAGCCGTCCCCCGGAACGTATTTTTTATTTTTGCTCTAGGCCCAAAAATAACGGCACCTGCCATACAATCGTGAAGAAAAAAATTGATTTTCTCAAAAACGGCTCTAACGATTTTAATAAAACTTTCAGAATGCTATTTTTGTAAGACAATCTATCTTTTGGTTAAAAAATATTTTTCAAAATTTGTCTTATAACGGTACCTCTCATAGAACCAGTATTTTTATATCGAATTTTCTCGTAAACTATACATTCGATTTCAATAAAATTTTGGCCACAGGAAGTCATTTATAATTTTATTAATATGGCATTTCAAATTTTTCAAAAACTTTTTTTTTGATTTTTTATAATTTTTTCAAAAAAATTTTTAGTTTTCGAAATATGTTGGAAACGGGTATATTGATTTTTTTTTAAATTATTTTTTCAAATGTAAACTACAGGTTGCCATATATTTGCATACCCAAATAAATTTCAAAATATTTTTTGGAAAAGTTTTTCAAAAATAACCTTTTTAAAAAAAAACTGCCCGAACGATTTTCAATATTTTTTTTTCCTAGATTCACGTATTGCTTTGAAATTTTATTGTATACTTTGTTTTTCCGAGAAAACTCTTAAACTAATTTAAAAAATAAAAGAATTTTCGAAATTATTTAAATTTTTTTTTAAATCCATATATGCAGCCACTAAGCAATTGCTTATCATAAGAGCAAGTTCGTGCGACCCAGTCGTGCATTTTATTTCTTTTGGATTTTTTTGGCTAAGTTGTTTTTAATGTTGTACAGATTTCTCCTTTTATTGCGGTAAAGAAGAGACTGCTCTCGGTGAATAAAAACTCCTGTGCCTTTTAGTTTTGAAGTGGCATCCATTATTTTGTTGACGGTTTTGGTGTTTTCAAAGTTTAAAACCATTGTTGTTTTGTTTGTCTGCCGGTTACTAAATTCTTGAGAATCTCTGAGTGATAATTCAGCATTGTCGTTGAGATCAAGAAGGCCTAGACAAGTTTGTGTCGCAAAATTAAGCTTGTTTGCCTTTTTGTCTGATGGAAAATGCATGACAACGATGTTTTCATTAGATTTTTGTGATAATATGACATGTTTGTTCGCGTACTTTTTGTGCCAAAAAATGAAAACTGTCAAAATTTCTCAAATGAGAGAAAAATCTCTCTCACTTACCGAAAAGTACACGAACACTTTTTGTGTTAATACTTGAAAAACGTCAAATTCGAATTTTTTAATTGGGTAGCTCTTCGCGGTAAGGGTCATCTACAACAACAAATGTTTACGTCATTCGATTTTGACAGAGTTCAAGTTTTTACCAGACGAAATTTCAGTGGGTAAAAACTTCCAAATAAATGAACGAAAGAATAAAACATCTGTTATTTTCTTTCGTTCATCTTTCGTTCATCTCTCAGTACGCGAACGCTTTTTGTGTTAATGTAAACGTATGAAATCGAATGCAAACTGTTTCATTTGGGTACGCGAACAGAGGTTATATCTCGAGTTGCCTTTCAAGAGTCTCACAGTAGTTTTCAACGACAGAAAGTCGTTCTGTCAATTGAGAATTATGCAATCGGAGTAGCTGTTTATCCTTTGAGACAGCGGATACGTCTTCTTTAGTTGCAATGTTTTTAAGATGATCGTTCAAACATTGATCAACAATGTATTTAATATCGTCAGCCTTTAACATTTCTGTATCCATTCTTAAATTCAATATTGTAGAGCTTTTCTTGTTAAAAGGTTCTTTAATCGGAGATATTTCCGTTGATTTTCTTTTGTTTGAGGAATGATTATATTCTTCAATCTGTTGGCCTATACAGTTTCAACATTCTTATGTATTTGTTTTTTCATCTCTGTATAATAAGTTTATACATTCGTTTTTATTCATGAGTTTTTGTTTATTACAATTTATTATGAATTTAAAATACTGTAGGAAATCATATACTATAATTCCTTCGTAATAACTGAGGACATCTTTAGTTATAATATGAATATTAAACTCATTAACAATAACTTTCGTCAATTCAATGCTTATTTCCGCAGTCCCTATGCTGTTTCTATTAAATTTACCAATTCCTTTTAAAGTTATCGTTACATCTGGACACAAATCGTTTTCAAAAATACAGCTTCGTTTTAATAATGATACTCCTGCTCCGGTATCAATTAACATATTATAAGACTTATTCTTATAAATCATTTATATCATTACTGACGAAATAGTTACCTCATTAACTATTCGTTTTTCGAAAATTTTGTGAACCTTTTGGTTCATTATATTATATTTTTTGTGAATCCTGTCCTTTAAATGGATTTTGGTGCTTGTTATGATCCCTATTATTTGTGTATGAGTTTTGATGGTCGTAACTTGTTTTCAAATTTTTTGAATTAAAGTTTTGATTAGTTGATTTATGACTCTTGTTTCGGAAACATTCTTTGGACATATAGCCCAAACGTCAACAATTGAAGCATTTAAGCGACGTGTAGTTAATTTTTATCAAATTGCTATTCGTATGGTCTCTATTTATATTTATTTCCCTCCATTTACTATTATAATACCCTAGACGGATTTCTTCTTCCATAGCTAGTTGACTAGCTTCAGAAAGAGTTTTAGGGCGTTGTGTTTAACAAAAGTACATACCTATTTCTCGCTTTAGTCCAGATATAAATGCGTTTAGCTTATCCTTTTCGATACCTATCACTTGTCCATCATATTTTAGGTCTTTGGAAATTTCTACGTAAAGTGCTTGGATTCTTCGTCTTGTTAAGGTTTCACATCTTTGTGTGAATTGAATCACTGTTTCCTTAAAATTTTGACGAAGTCTTGTCATCTCTAGATGCAGTTGCAAACTCGAATGAGTTTCTCTAAACACCCTGTTTAGTTCATACTTGAGTTCTAACCAACTATTAATTTGTTTGTTCATAACCGCCAGAAGTAACACTTTCGGTGATGAAGATGCCAACTTCATCGCGTTGTCACAATTTTGGATACAATTATGAGTCTTCATTGCATCACTATTAAAATGCGGAATTATTTTTAATTTAATCATCGAGATTTATATCATTATTTTCGTGCCTTTCTTTAGCGAATAATTCATTTTTACTTTCGTTACTTTTGCGTAATTTAGGAATAGCACCGGTTTTATTACTTAAATCTCCTAATCTTAATTTTTGTAATGCTGTTTGTAAAACTTTGGTTTCGTTATCTACTGTTGTATCGCCAGTACCGCCGTGCTTTCTTTTTAAAAAGAGAAGAGCGGAATAGCGGGAAGTTTCTCAGTTTAAAAGACTTTTGTTTGTTATATATGCATATGTATTCTTTTTATTTATAATTTAACAAGGTCCGCCGTCCTGTGCGTCGCTGCAACCTTGTAAATTAAACAGTCTGAGTATAACTTCGATTATTCTTTCTTCATCGATTCCTATTTATACTAATTTTTACTTGGGATTCTGCTTACCATACACTTTCCCTTTCCAACATTACCATTTTCTTCTATTGCAAGGCATGCACATCCTATTTAAAGTGCATGCCCATTTGATCTAGATCAAAAGAACCAAAATCTACACACATTCAATAAATCATCGATTTATTGTAACCATGTGTCGCAACCTTTATCCTCATTATTTCCTTGCCGCACAATTCGCTTTAACTTCATTTATGGAATATTGTCTCATCATCACAACAAACTCCGAGGTCAGTGCATTTATGCTAGTGCGATCGTATTTCAGTTGTGATGATAAGTAATGAATGAATGTGTGCCTGAACAGAGTAGTGGACAAAAGGTTGGAATCAAATATCGATGGCATGATTTGTGTGTTTTTAGATGTTATGGTGTCGTTTGATCTTGTCACTTTGCTTGAAGTGAAATGCGGTAGGTATGCGGACTTGGATTGCGCATGAATAAGCAGCGCGGAGAATGGGTAGAGTGAATGTTGAAATCACAACATTACCTTGTTTTCTTACTCTAAAAGAATTTAAAATGTCAGCCTTAAAAAAATTTTATTTTTAAAATAACTATCTTCTGAAATTTTCTCATTTTGGACAACCTCGAAAACTTTCAGGCTATATTATATTTCCCGTTCGAACCCCAACGCATTGGAATTGGGAGTCTAGTATTTCTTCACTAAAACTGACCTCCCCTTGAGAACTTGTGGAATCCATCATGCCAATATACAGACACAAAAACAAACAAAAAAATATGATTTTATTTAAACCTAGCTCTATACATATCGTCTTGAGTTTCTTAAATAACTTGCTTGATTTTAATGGCCTTATTGACCAGATATTTACTATTTTTTCCTAGTATCACTTTTTATTTTGTTAATTTTTGACTTTATTTTTCTGTTCTATTTGTTCTTTAGTTTAATCTTTTTTACTTGCGATTATAGGTACTATAAGGCAAGCTATGCATTCGTAAAAAAAAATTTTTTTTTGAACAATCAAACATAACATCACGATGATAGAGAAACCTAAAAAAGTCGGTCTGACAATTCTGTCTGTCTGTCTTGTGACGTAAGAATTGGAAACAATAATAAAAAATAAATGAAAATGAAATGATAGTAATTGAATGGAATAAAGAATCCATTAATAAAAATCCATTAGTAAGAAGAAGAAAGAGAAACAAACACCCGATCATCTTGAGTATCCATACCAAGACACAGCGCCTCCATCGTCAGCCAACCGCGTATCTGTGTTTCCAGCACCTCTGAAAAAGACATACTTACACCTTGCAAACACGGCTTCCTGCTCTTCTTACTTCTCTTTCATCCTCCATCTATATTTCCTATCCATCCCAATCACAGAAGCACGAGTCATCCTACGGCCTACCATAGGTGCTGACCACAAAACCCCGTGGAATAGCCTAGAGGGTACCCGTCGGCATGCTCGTGCCTATCCGCTACAAGTATACGATGTTCTCCTTGTTGCTATAATGTAACGTAGCCTTCACCTAAAAACGATGGACTCTACTCAAATCCCACAATCATACCTAGAACTGAGATGCCATATTAAATTTCAACAAAATCATCCCCGGAGACTCCTCTCCAGTCTGCATCAATAAATCTAGCTACAGCTACCTATTCCTGCGTCAATGGGACGGAAGCAATCCTAAGCCGGCAATACCCCTTCGCGTCAACTGCTTGTCGAGAGCAGCCGATGAGAATGGCATGCGACAACGTAGGATCGTGGTTGAGATCGACCGTCGCGGTGGCCGGCAGTACCTTAGCCATGACTAGCTCAGCCAGGCCGCAGGTACTTGCTTCGGGATCTACTTAACCGGTGTTACCTGAAGTGGTGAAAGTGGTGTTAGTCCATATAATATAAAATATTACAAATGTAGGAATTCTAACCGCCACTAGCAATTTGAAATGGTTATTTCCGAACGAAGCCGGCAGTAAAAGGTAGATTTGGTGGCGTGAGTATTGTTACTTTGGACTTCCGGTCGATGCGATTGTAGTGTGCACTCCAGCCCTCTACATTTTCCCATCCTCATCTGCATTACTCATTCATTGCATTTTCCCATACACTTGACCAGCAACACAAATAGCGTAATATGTATATTTCTCCATATGATATTCCCACAAGCAAGCCTCAATATTTCTCACCATCCAAATTTTCCAAAGTAAGGCATCCAATTACATACCTACAAATTTGTCGTCACTTTATGTCGAGTCCAAAACCAAGCGCCAGCCTAAGCATTCATATTATGAGTAAGGGAAATCCAATTTCCAAAGTCCAAAGCAATGCACTGCTATTGCGGGCACTGAGGGAAATCCCAAACTAAATAAAATGCTGATAGCGCTAGTATAGTTAAATGTTCGATCGCATATCAGCGAGGTGACAAATGACATTTTTGACACTCATTCGTTTGGACTAGAATTTGTATTGCAAAAGAATTGGAATTTGTGATGACTATTGTCATGATAAAAGAATGAGGAAATTCAAGTGGAATTATCAATATGGAAAAGAGTGCATTTTTGACAATTTTTAATAGTTCAAAGTATAAAACTATGTCATTGGGGAAATGCATATGGATAGATAAAAACGAAAGAATATGGTCAATGCAGACCAAAAATTGTATAAATAGAGTTAAATATTTAGTTTTAAGTCAGAGAAATAATTACTTCGAAACTCGAAAGGTCGTAGCCTAGCATTGAGACAGCAGGCCTTAGAGTTTAATAAAAGATTTAAAGAATTTATAAAACTTACTGTTTTATTAATCAACCATTTCTCTCCCCGAATTACTCTTCTCCTTAAACGCGAGGAAAGCACGGTAATTTTCGGGTCATTTCATGGTGGCAGCGGTGGGATTATTCTAAAATCCTCTACCAATTTTTCATAATTTTGCTAAACCATTACAAGAGGCCTCTCTCTTGATGCGTACTGGGGCTATACACCAGAAAAAAAAAAAGTTATAAAAAGTTTTAAAAAGTGTTTAGAAGACCTACGAGCGTAAGACCTTGCTAGCTTTAGAGCTTAAGTATTTGGCAGACAGTAGGCAGTGAAAAAAAAGACCAGGCCGTAATAACCAACTATAGGGCGTGAAGCTTGCCTGGCAACGTCCACAGAAGACGCAACAACACCAACAACAACAAGCAGCAACAAAAACAATAAGCGGTACATCGTGGGACACACAAAAAAAAGGAAACAACAAACAAATTTTTAAGGTACTTATAATAAACAATTCATATATATATATATATTAAAGTGTAAAACCGTTTTTCGACAAATTTTTTTTTTACACAACAAACATTCTTACACGACACCAAAAAACTTTAGGACTACTCCAAGCCCTACCCTTTTTCGAACGAAACGTTTTTCCCATAAGAAAAAGACCTTCGCCTAAAATGGCAACAAAAATAAGTCTAAGCGACATTAATAATATCGTGCCGGTGTTCGATGGTAACCCGGATGCTTTAAACCGCTTTATCTCTTGCGGAAACACACTTTTTTCTTTCATCACGGATGAAACACAACACTCACTATTCTTGTCAGTGGTCCAAACAAGACTACAAGGTGCTGCATTTGATTATATCCAATATAAGACCATTCCCAAATGGAAGGATCTTATAGCGGAACTAGAGTCACAATTTAAAGAGACCAAATCAAGACCATCTGCACAAAATGAATTGGTTAGTGCAAAACAAACGCCAAAAGAATCTGTTAAAGATTTTGGAGATCGGGTGGTCAATTTACTTCTCGCTCTCGACGCAGCGACATGTAGCTCCATAGAAGACAAATCTGTTAGAGACTACTTAATTACTGAAAACAGAACTATGGCTATTCGTTGTTTCGAGGACGGACTGAGAAATTTAAATTTAAAATTGCTTGTAAAAGCACACAATGCCACAGATCTAAAAACGGCAATCTCATATGCGATAATTCAATCACCACGTTTGGAGAATGAACCTCAAGTATCAAATTCTAGAAACTTCAATCCCAGGCCCACTTGTTCAGTATGTGGAAAACTTGGCCACACTTCCGCTTCTTGTTTCCTTCGAAATGGTCAGAACCGACCACCTATTTGCCAAACCTGTGGTAAAACAGGTCACGTCTCGTCAAGTTGTTACAGGAACAACAATCTCCCCAATTTTGCTCCCCAACAAAATATTAAAAGGGAAGTACACTTCGCTAGGTGTACATATTGCAATGGGATTAATCACTCCCAACATAATTGTAGAACGCGGTTGTCTCATTTAAGAACGAAAAACCAACCTGCACAAAACAACAATCCCTTCCGGGAAGAACGTTTTAACAGGCAACCTTTCTCGAGACATGACACCAGACATCATGTAACGAGACACAATAACGAGGGAAACCTCGATAAAAATTATTCTCAGTCGGAAAACGACTTCACTCGGGAACTGGACAGCGGCAGTTCCTCCCGAGTACTAACAACTGCCGACGTACACCGTACCCCGATATAAATTTTAGCATGGCCGTATCATTCTGCACTGGATACTCAGAGCCGGTGATACGAATCAAAGTCAATGCTAAAGATGCTACATTTTTGATTGACACAGGCGCAGATATAAGCCTGATAAAATCAAAAATAATTTCTTTAGATATAGAAAAAAATAATGTTGACTGTATAATATCAACAATTGCCGGTGATGCTTTCAGTATGTTAGGAAAATCTCCTGCTGTACTAGTGTTCGAAACTGATGAACACACCATTTCAATTAAGAACACTTTTCAAGTTCTTAACAATGAGATTAACCTTCCATTTGATGGAATAATAGGGAATGACTTTTTGAAAAAATATAATTCAAAAATTAATTATGAGAAAAAACAATTAGAGTTAAAAATAAAAAAAGGAGATATGTTTTCGCCCAAAACTGATGTTGAAGACACAACTGAGAAGCGGAATAAAACTGCTACACCTTACGAGGTGGTACCTACGGGTAGTACCAGCAGAGAAGGAAACAAGGATGCCAATCAAAGGTCAAATAATAGTAAGTTCGTACCAACAAATTTAACATTTGTAACGGGATCTGAATCCGATTGTCTGCGGGCCGGATCAGATAACTTAATATCTAATGACTATAGGCTAGACACCTTAAATAACTTCGATTCCAACTCTCAACAAAACTTCAATCTCAATAATAAAAATAATAAGAAAAAGAACAAAAATAAAAATAACCCAGCAGACAGTAAGACTGAGATCAAAAGAATTTCAGCGGACAGTGAGACTGAGAAAAATTTATATAACCCAGCAGAAAATAAGACTGAGGAAAAATTTAAAGAAAATATAAAAAATAATAAAATTATATTAAAATCTCGGGCGCAACAAGTAATAAGTATTCCTTTTCACTCTAATAACAATAACGATATAGTCATTGAAAAACAAGAAATTTCTCCTGGTTTATATATAGGCGAAACAGTTACAAAACAAAAAAAATCTAGAATAAAAGTGTTAATAATGAATATCTTAGACTCTGATCAAGAAGTTGAATTAGATAAAATAAAATTTAAATATGATAAACTCGACGATTTCAATATTGTCGAGACAAACAATTTTAATAACCCTTTAGAAAACAGATTAAAAAAATTAGAATCACTCTTAGAATTTCAGCATTGTAATCCTGATGAAAAAAAATCAATTTTAAAGATTTGTCGTGAATACAACGACCTCTTTTATTTAGAAGGCGATCACCTTACGCATACTAATACTATGCGTCATAAAATTATAACTGAAGAGGGAAAACCACCCCTCTACACAAGACCTTATAGACTTCCAGATAGCACAAAGCAAGAAATCCATAAGCAGGTAAAGGAAATGCTAGACGATGGAGTAGTACAACCAAGCAATAGTCCATGGAATTCACCCTTACTACTTGTTCCAAAGAAATCTGGACAAGATGGGACCAAAAGATGGAGAGTCGTAGTCGATTTCAGAAAGTTAAATGAACTTACTGTCGGTGATGCTTACCCTCTACCCAACATAACTGATATTTTAGATCAGTTGGGAAGAGCAAAGTATTTCAGTACGCTAGACCTTGCAAAAGGCTTCCATCAAATCCTCATGGATAAAAAGGACAAATCCAAAACAGCTTTTAGTACCCCGTTCGGACATTATGAATACAATCGTATGCCGTTCGGTCTGAAAAACGCTCCTGCTACTTTTCAAAGGCTTATGAATAACGTGCTCATGGGACTCCAAGGTATTGAATGTTTTGTGTACGTAGATGACATAGTCATTTACGGTTATGATCTTAAAGATCACAATACTCGACTCATTAAAGTTTTAAATCGCCTTCGAGAAAACAATCTTAAACTCCAACCGGAGAAATGTCATTTTGTTAGAAAAGAACTAACCTATCTGGGACATGTTATCTCAGAGGATGGGATTAAACCAAACCCTGAAAAAACTAAGGCTGTGAAAACTTTCCCAGTACCTAAAAAACCCAAAGACATTAAATCTTTCCTAGGTTTCGTCGGATACTACAGAAAGTTTATACCAAATTTCGCTGAACTTGCAAAACCTTTAACTAGATTATTAAAGAAAAGCGTTCCTTTTCAATGGGATGCCTTTTGTGATGAAGCATTCAGGGCTTTGAAAGAAAAAATTATAAATCCTCCAGTTTTGACATATCCAGATTTCAGTCAAGAATTTCTGGTAACGACTGATGCAAGTGATATTGCATTAGGAGCCGTCTTATCGCAAGGTCCTATCGGTCACGATAAGCCCATTTTCTTTGCTAGTCGAACTCTTAACGATGCAGAAACTCGTTATACTACCTCTGAAAAAGAATTACTCGCAATCATTTATGCTCTGAACCAATTTCGACCATATATTTATGGCAGAAAATTCACCATTATAACTGACCACAGTTCGTTACAATGGTTAATTGGACGAAAAGACCCCACTTCCAGACTAATAAGATGGAGAATTCTTCTAGAAGAGTATGAGTATACTATAGTTCACAAGAAAGGAAAATATAATACCAATGCAGATGCACTAAGTCGTATAACAAGCAATACCGAAAATAAAGTCTTGGTAACGACCAGAAATCAAAAAAGAATTCTTGAACAAAAACCCAATGAAAATAATGATATAACAGTTGAAGAAGATGAAATACAAATAGAAGAACCTCAAGTTATAAACAATTTAATATTCAAAAAAGAGTCTATATTTCTTAACAATAAAGTAAAATTTAAAGCATTTCTTCTACCCCTAGTAGAAACCCCAGAAGAAAAAATACTAAAAAATCGTATATCCAATTTCTCAAAACCCAACCTAGGTCAAACGTCCACATTTTATTTGAAAGAAACAAATACTACAGTTATTGTCACTGTTCTACCATTACCAATACGAAGTTTGTCAGACCAAAATATCATAAAAGATAATCTGAAAAACATCATTAACAAAGTTATCCAAGAAAACATAAAATCCATTGCATTATCCTTACCAATAAATAGCCAAACTCAAGACGAATTAAAAATTTTAATAACTGAAACTCTATCACAATTTAATTTTACAACATATGTTCATACCGATCCACGAAAGTATATAGATAAAATTGATGACATAAACAGAATACTACATGAAAACCACGAATCACCTTTTGGCGGTCACCAAGGAATCAGCAGAACGGCAAAGCGAATAAAACAATATTATTATTGGCCAACTATTACAAAAGATGTAAGAAAACACATACAAAAATGTGCGTCATGTCAGAAAAACAAATTGTCGCGATTCAACAAGATTCCCATGAAAGTAACCACTACCAGTAAAACACCTTTCGAGCGTATAGCTCTTGATATAGTAGGTCCATTACCTACAAGCTACGAAAACAACAAATACATTTTGACGTTTCAAGATGACTTAACGAAATTTTCAGAAGCAATCCCTGTACCTAATGCAGAAGCAACAACTATAGCTCGCATGCTAGTTGAACGTTTGGTATGCAGATTCGGAATTCCAGAGTCAATTCTTACAGACCAAGGAACGAACTTCTTAAGTAACTTATTTAAAGAGATTTGCAAAATTCTAAAAACAAGAAAGTTACAAACAACTCCATACCATCCGCAAACAAATGGTGCGTTAGAACGAAGTCATAGAACGTTAGCGGAATATCTAAGACATTATACTGACCGAGATACATTGAACTGGGATACATGGTTGCCATACGCTATGTTCGTGTACAACACTACACCCCATAGTAGTACAACGTACACTCCGTTCGAACTATTGTATGGTTACCCAGCGCGTATTCCAAATTCTGTAACTCAAACTCCTCAAATACAGTATAACTATGATAACTATGCTAATGAACTAAAAAGTCGTTTGCAGCACGGATACAAAATTGCTCGAGAAATACTATATGAAAAGAAGAAACAAAATAAAACTTATTACGACAAAAATGTTAAAATAAAAAATTTCAAAATTGGTGACAAAGTATTAATGAAAATTCAAGCTCGACAAAACAAACTTACACCATTATGGGAAGGCCCGTACATTGTAACAAACATCATTTCCGACGAAAATACCGAAATAAAAATAAACAGAAAGACAAAAATTGTACACAACAACGACTTAAAATCATTCACGGAATAACGTTCACAAAAATCCATATCATTTATATGCAACGACATCGTCACTTCCCATACCATACACGGTACAGCAATCATAGAAATTTTAGGTAATTGCTACCTCAAAAACAAAGATATGACAATCTTTGCATCAGGTGAAAATTCCACGACGTTTACAAATTTTTACATTCCCCCTTTGAACATCTCAAAACTTTTAGTACACACGTCCCAAAACATTTCCAATATCCCTGGAACTCTAGCGATTTTAAAATTCTCCAATCATGATGATCTTAAATTTATTTCCCAAAAGATAAGCGAGTTAAAAGCAGACGAAGACAAACCTTTAACAAATTTAAACGAACACCACGTTCACCACTACATACTCACATATACGATCATAATTATAACTTTGATACTGGGCTGTTTCAAAAAAGTCCGAACCTACAAATTAAAAAATAAAGCAAAACGATCAAACACAATTAATGAAAAAATACAGACAATACAAACTGAACACCCAACAAAAAACGGTAACCGAACACCAGAATTAGTGCTTGGTATATAAATATGTAAATTCAATTTTCTTGTTCGAAAGACGGTTAAAACAAAAAAACATAAAATTGCAACTCGAATTTCACGTAAAAAAAAAAAAGAAAAAAAAAAGAAGAAAAAAAAATGTTTGTTAATACTTCAATTATACTTACAATGTTAACATTATTCTAATCTATATATTTTCAATTAGTTTAAAGATACTATTAATTTTATGCATATACAATACAATCATAGTTATTTCATTTCATAGTTTATTTTCTATTTTATAATAATATAACCTTTAAGCAGCAAAATGTAAACAAAATTGTTCAACCTATATGTAATGCATTTGTATAATTTAATTTATTACTCTTATATTCATGTACAGAAAATTGACCTTTTACAGATCAATTTTCTTTTTCGAAGGGGAGGAGGATGTAGTGTGCACTCCAGCCCTCTACATTTTCCCATCCTCATCTGCATTACTCATTCATTGCATTTTCCCATACACTTGACCAGCAACACAAATAGCGTAATATGTATATTTCTCCATATGATATTCCCACAAGCAAGCCTCAATATTTCTCACCATCCAAATTTTCCAAAGTAAGGCATCCAATTACATACCTACAAATTTGTCGTCACTTTATGTCGAGTCCAAAACCAAGCGCCAGCCTAAGCATTCATATTATGAGTAAGGGAAATCCAATTTCCAAAGTCCAAAGCAATGCACTGCTATTGCGGGCACTGAGGGAAATCCCAAACTAAATAAAATGCTGATAGCGCTAGTATAGTTAAATGTTCGATCGCATATCAGCGAGGTGACAAATGACATTTTTGACACTCATTCGTTTGGACTAGAATTTGTATTGCAAAAGAATTGGAATTTGTGATGACTATTGTCATGATAAAAGAATGAGGAAATTCAAGTGGAATTATCAATATGGAAAAGAGTGCATTTTTGACAATTTTTAATAGTTCAAAGTATAAAACTATGTCATTGGGGAAATGCATATGGATAGATAAAAACGAAAGAACATGGTCAATGCAGACCAAAAATTGTATAAATAGAGTTAAATATTTAGTTTTAAGTCAGAGAAATAATTACTTCGAAACTCGAAAGGTCGTAGCCTAGCATTGAGACAGCAGGCCTTAGAGTTTAATAAAAGATTTAAAGAATTTATAAAACTTACTGTTTTATTAATCAACCATTTCTCTCCCCGAATTACTCTTCTCCTTAAACGCGAGGAAAGCACGGTAATTTTCGGGTCATTTCACGATGCTACCTGTTGCAGAGTGTCAGATACGACACTGAGTTGGTCATCCTGTCATGATGTGATAGATGTCACTTTCAAAGGATGTATAAAAATAGTATATATATATCGTTCACCTCAATCTATACATAACATTGACAAATACAGTAAGAGAAACAAACTATCAAGCCAATTACCTTATCTGAAATGGTTCACACAGTCTTCACTTTTACTTAATTTGCAGCTGACAGCTATCTGTCAATTTTTGCTGATCCGCCATTCGCTAAGCTTAAAGTGTGTCCGCTTTGTCCTACTACTACTAGTTTGATCATCCCACCTGCAGTTTTTGTGTGAACGGGGTATAATTTTCAGAATAGCGAGTACTTTAATGCACTTCCATTGAAATGGTGGAATGAGCAAGTCTTGGAAAGCCAACTGAAATTAAGAAATCCTGTGGATTCCGTTCTGGAAGTGGATTTCTTTGAGGATGTGGGTTCCATTTGTGGAAACCTCCTCTAGTGGATTGTAATGGGTGCGTTCAGCACGGTGTGAGTATCAGAGAAGTTTCTCTGAAAGATGGCACCAGTTGCGTACACTACTTGTATATATGTAACTGCCGAGAAAGTTTTCCCTACAGTCTGTCTGTCCGTCCGTATGTATTGGCACCTACAGCCTAAACGGCGATTTGTTTCAAACTTGGTACATAGTATTATTATGTCGTCTTACAGGGGGGTTTTTGGAATTAGCATTCTAGCTTCAAAACTAACGGTACCTGCCATACGATTTTTAGTGAAAAATTGATTTTTCTCGAAAACGGCTACTACGATTTTGATAAAACTTTCTGAATAGTGTTTTTTGTGCAAACTTAATGTTTTGATTGGAATTGATTTTTGAGGAAAAGTCTTATAACGGTACCTCCCATAGGACCGGTTTTTTTAAATCCGGTTTTCTCGTAAGCCACTTGACGAATGTCGATGAAAAATTTAATATAGAAGCCCTTTTATAAAAGAAATTATATAAAATCTTAAATTTTTCAAAAAAAGTTTCAAGATTTTTCTTTTAGTTTTAGTTTTTTTCCAAAAACGGTTTCATCTATTTTTTTTAAATTTTATTTTTCTGATAAAAACTACAAAGTGCTAGAAGTTGACATACTCAAAAAAATTTCGAATATGTTTTCGAAAAGTTTAAAAAAAAAAACTGGTCGAACGATTTTGAAAAAAATTTCGTAAAAGTTTAAAAAAGTAAAAAAAACTTGATGGCTTACTTCATTTTCTCCAAAAAACGGTTTAGGTATTGATTTTTGAGTGATTTATAAACTTTCATATGATTTTTTCAACGTTTTTTCCCAAAATCTTGCTGTCAAAACCATTTTTCTTTGATTGGGGGTGATGGATAAATTCAAAAAACTCTTAGCATTAATGTCCATATTGATTCGGATACAAAGTCCATCAGTTCAGCATTAACCTATTCAACTCTTAGTCTGTTTCTGCCTGCTCTCCAAACTGATTCCATCACAAAAAAAAATTCTTTCAACGAATTCATTGCTAACGGGAATACTTAGAGCTTTTGCATTTTTTTTTTAGAAATTTCAGGTATCTCTGACATCGTAAAAATCGAAATCCAAGCTTAACCTACGGTACCATTTTTTATTTCTCTTGAATTGGTGTTTTTATTTTCTTATCCGCTGAGGTCATTGAGAACATGTTCAAAAGCCTTTGGGCCAAAAATATTTTCGGCCAAACTTGATGACTTCGGTCTTTCAAGTTAGCAAGTCAAGTCAAGCAAACAAGTAACTACATGTATTAACTGTCAGATACCTATCATCTGTGTTAAAGTTGGCTGGAAGTTTGTCTATGTGAGTGCAACATGTGAGTGTATTGCAACTGTCTTGCCAGTAGCTGGTATGTGTGGCGTCCGGGTATTCCGAATGAGGCTTGACAGTTTTGATAAGGTTGAAGTTAAGGGAAGCGGAGCGGCCGGCGTTTTGGTAAGGTTGAAATTAAAGAAATCCGTCAGGGATGAAAATTTATAAATGAAACACTGAGAAATATTGGCGAAACCCGGAACCCGGAGAATGGATTGGATTCAAAGAGTCTCTGGGTCAAAGTATCCCTGTTGGTAACGCTTAATTGGTCGTCTATGATGGCGCGAGCGTTGTGGTACCTATGGCTTGGGTATAATTGTTGCTGGCGGAGTTGGTGAACTTCCAAGTTCGGATGATGTTCCAGGTTACTGATGGTTCTCCCTGCAAGTTGTAGCATATACTGATCGATGGGAATCAATTTTGTTTCTTCGTACAGTCTTTTTCGCTGAAGGTGAGATCGTGAGATGGTGAACCATATGGGAAACGCATATATGTCGGGACGGGTCTGGTGAGTTTTTTATAAACAAGCAACTTGATTTTCTTACTCAGTTAATTTCGCCTCCTGAGTAGCGGATGGACCAAGTGCAGAGAAAAGTTAGCTCTCTTCAACATCAAGTCTGCATGCTTCTTGAACTTCAGCTTGTTTGTAAATTTGATACTTTGTGGAACCAGCAACTGCAACTTCGGTGTTGTCTGGCAGTTTGATGCTAATGTTGTCGCAGCGTTTAGCAAAAGCACGTCGTCCTCTTCAAGCAGTTACTGGGGTCCAGAAGCAGATGAGTATCGTCTTGTTGCTATTTATCTTCAGTCCCCATTTGCGATAATAGTCTCATATGTTTTTGATGTGCTCCTGCACTCTCCGGGCTGCAATCTCTGGTGAAGAAGAGGAAGCATATGTTATAGAGTCATCAGCATATAGCTTTGTCTTTGTTCCTGGGGTGTTGGGTGGTTGATCAGCAGTATTTATATTGAATAGTAAACGACCAAGTCTTAATCCTTGTGGCACTCCAGCGCCAATTGCCTTCGTTGATGATTCAGTTTTGCTTACCTGTACATACCGAAATCTTTTAGTTGAAAAATTTCTCATCATTCTTACCAAGTAGTTTGGTTCGGAGAGTTTAAAAATAAGTCCTTTAATCCAAACGCTGTCAAAAGCCTTTTCAATGCCCAACAAGCACGCAGCAGTCGTCTCCTTTTTGTTTAATCCAAGTACTATATTGCTGTGAAGTCGCAGCAGCGGTTGAATGGTGGAATGCTTATTCCGAAAGCCATATTGGAACTCTGGTATTACATCTCAATCCCTGCAGAAAACGTTAAGTTTTTTTAAGATGAGCGCCTCCAAAATTTCGCACAGCAAGGAAGTGAGATTGGTCGATATCCGTCAACGTAAGCGCAGTTGGTCTTCTTTGGTACGGGAAACACTTTAGCTATTTTCCAAGCTGAAGGAAAATATCTGTTGTTTATGCAGTTGTTGAAAATAATTGAAAGTTAGGAGTCCTGTCTTTTCCAGCAGATTTTTTAGAATGAAAAGTGAAAACATCGGTCCTAAGAGGCTCTCTTAATGGATCTTCCACACTGGACATTAGAACGGTATCGGTGTTGGTTGAAACTTCTTCAAATCGGGCTTCAACTTCTTTAATTAAATTCGGAAGATGTACGGGTGGACGGTCCTTGAAGCAATCCTTTAAGTGGTTGGCAAAAGCCTCAACTTTCTCAGCAGGAGTTAATGATATCTGGTCACCATGCTGAACAGTCTCAGGCATTGAGTTTGCTCTACCGACGATCCTGTTGATTTTCTTAAATGTGTCAGGGCCAGGTTTGAAGTTCTCGGGTCTTTTCCTGAAATCTTTGTCCTGGTGGTGTTCACTGAAGCTCTGAAGTAAGTACGCGGTACTCGCTAGTGTCTCTGTTGTAAGTCCTCTGGTAGATCTTTTGCAGTTTCTTGCGCAGCCTTTGCCTGTGGGCATATATAACCATATATGCTGAGGGGGGTTGAGATATACCCTCTTAAGTATTTTGAATGCTTAGCCAAGGCTGCAAATATAGACCGCAATGCTCCTTCTGTTCCGTGCAGATCCTTGGAGCGTAGAGGCCGCGGCACCTCTTCGTCTTTAATGTCCCTGCCGGGCTTAGCATTGTCGATATTTTGTAAGCTGGCTTCTATCGCATCATGAATGTGGTTGAGATGGAAGTTGGAACTTGAGAGGGGATAGATGTGCCTGTCCTCTGCCTCCGCGTGGCAACCTGGGAACAATATGAATGGCAGGGAAATTGTTGTAAGTGAAATAGGAGTGAGTATCTGCAGCTATATTTCTTTTCCTTGAAGTATTCTACCTTGGCAGATGGTCGAGTGCACATATCTAAGTCTGCCAGGCCTTGAGTATTGATGGTGCTCATCTGGAAGTGACCTTACGGTTGCGAGGCTCCACCGGAAGCTTTATTCTGGTACCACGGGAGATAGTGCCCACCTATCTATTTATGAGGTAGGCCCCCTTGTGGGAGTATCGTGGTGGCTGTGTTAACTCCAAGCGGAAACATATGGCATTGGGTAATATTATCTACGGATTTTATTATTGCATGCAAAAGGTGTTAGATAGACCTCGCCCCTTACCAAGGAGGGTGGACATGCCTCAACATGTTCCATAAAGTTGGAACTAAGATTCTACCGAGGGGTAGATCTTAGGGCTCTGGTCTAAGCCCAATTTGACTCTGCTTTCGAGTAAGCTCGCTGTGAAAATAAGACTTGATTGTCAGGTGTTCACGATAAGCTTATTCTCTTCCTGTATATGCTGAGGCAAGTTTGAGTATCTATCTCTCCTTGTGAGGGGAATTTTCTGTCTGTCCAGAGCACTGCTGACAATTTCTTCAAATTGTCTTACGGTGTAGCCTATTTCACTCTTGGTAAAGTTATTATTGCTTGAGACCTCCGGGAGATTTTCTTCTACTTTTAAACTGAATCTTCTCCAAATTATCCTATCGAATCTGATGTGAAGCTCTGCATCACGTCGTTCAGTCGTTATCCATTGATTCAGCCGAACCCTGGGTTCAACTGCTCGATGGTCAGAGTCACTATTTTGTGCCACACAGGAATATTTCTGGAACTCGGGAAGGATGATGATGAAGTTAGACGTCACTAGGAAGAAATTAAAAAGAGACGGGGTTCCGGGATAAGTAAACCTAGGCTGGGATATAACCACCAGTGAGTGCAGTTCAGGGTTGTCGTCTAGCCAGTCCACAATTGCATTTCCTTCTAGTGATTGCTCGCTGTCCAACCAGCGTGGGTGCCGAGCATTGAAGTCTCCTCCAACAATACAGTGCGTGTGCTGGTTAGCCGGAACGTTGATAGCATGTAGATCGTGTAGGATATCACACCTGTCTGCACTGGTGTGGAATTTGACGAATCTTTTTTTGTTAAATATTAATTGTAATAATTGGAGCAATAACTTCGAAGAAGTAAATGAATTACTGAGCACTACTTATTTGGAAAATAAATTGCTTATAGGGGATATGACCACTTACACAGGGACGACACAAATAAAAACAGTACTTACCGAACCATTGACCTCCGAATCGATAATTTTAGAAAAAAAGGTCCTCTATGGATACAGTTACCAATAAAAATGGAACGCGCGTTCATAGAAATATGTCAAATCAATGACCTTTTTATCCTTAACGGATGCGTCAAGGGGCATTCACCTTTGTAGGAGGCCCAGGTTAATCAGTAGTAGAGTCATTCCAAATTGACCCTCAAACATTTTCGGATCATATGCCACTAGTTGTTAAGTTTTCAATCAACGCTTTAGAAGATCAAGACAGCTACGCCTTTAGTTTACCGCCAAAATTATAATGGAAGGAATGTAGAATAGAAACTTATCAAAATAATTTTGTACACACTTTATAAAATTTAGATCTTTCTACTATTAACAGAATGCCGAGGGAAAAATATCTTTTTTAAATAGTTGTATTATAAAATCAAACCCCAATAGGCAAAACTCCAAAACATACAACCACAAACAGCAATGGTTTGACAAAGAATGTTAAACAGCCAGAAACCTATAATTTGTATTATTAATGGAAATAAGTTCTTCACCTAATTTAAACGAAACACTCACCAAACAGTACATTATGGCCAACAAAAACTACAAACAGCTGTGCAAATAAAAAAAATGGAATTTTTTTCTTCAGTAGCAGCAGAACTCCCAAACACATGCAATGATAGACATTTTTGGTCCAAAATCAACCAAATAAAAGGTGAAAATATGATCTGCGGGATTAGAATAAATAATGTTAATGATCTTGCCAATCATTTCAAACTTCTCCAGAATCCTCAGCCAGAACCCAGTAATTTTGTATATGCAGAACCACATATTCGTAGTGATATCTTGGATCGAGAGATATCAATGATCGAAATGCAAACCGCGTTATTCAAAGCTGAAAATAACAAAGCCCCAGGCCCTGATAGAATTTCAAACGAATTTTATAAAAATGCGCCTTTTGAAGTTCAATCGAAAATGCTATAGCTATTCAACTATATCTACGATACGGGGGATGTATTGCAAAGTTTCAGAAACTCCATTCCATACCCTATCTTCAAAAAAAGGCGATGCAAAATTGCCATGTAACTACAGATTCATATCTTTTATGAATTGTAGCTAAAATTTTCACGTCTATTTTTATTAGAACGTATAAATTCATGGATAGATCTGAAAGGATACTCAACCATAGACAATATTTTTGTACTAACGTCTGTTTCGCAATACGTCTTGAGACAAAAGAGAAAATTGTACACGTTCTTCATTGATTTCAAGGCAGCTTTTGATTTGATAAATTGAAATGCATTATTTAACAAACTGTCTCAAAAAGTGTTATCAACTAAACTTATTCGAATTTTAAGAAATATGTACAAAAATACTCGTCAAAGCCTGCAACTTATGATTAACAGAATTCGGAATTCTGTAAGACGTGGAATTTAACCACAAACTTTGCAAAATAAAAATTAATTGTTGTGAAAAACAGACAAACGAATCTTGAAAAAACTGAAAAATGGAATTTTGATTTTCAAATAATTGAAATACCTGCAGAATACAAATATCTTGGTATTCTTTTTTACCCAAACATGAATATGTTTCCCCTATCTAGAGAAAAAATTAGTATCAACAAAAATCATGATCAACGTTTCCTGGAAAAAAGTTATATCCCGTGCTTAAATCACAACATCAGCTAAATATTGGGTATTCGAAGCTATTATGCGCTCGGCCATGTGTTACAGTTGTCAGACATGGAGATATAATTTTCTTCGAAGATGTTGAAAAATTACAACTCTTTTTTCTAAAAAAAGCAATTTTATTTGCCGACAAATATGCCAAACTACGTCCTTACAGTTGAAACCGGACTTCAAACCCTTTTTGTTAATACACTGTAACTTCATTTTGATTATATCTTGAAAGTTCTCACTTACTCGAATAAGAGAATACCAAATAGACTTGTTAGATACACCTTTTAATGGATAAAGGAGTGGTGTAATTGGCCGGAAGTATGTGGTGTAGAGTTGACAATTCAATGTGATAATCTGAATTTATTTAAACGCCAACTCTATAACTTATTAAAATAGATAGACATTTTCAACGAAATGATTGTATACGAAGATCAATCTCATCAACCGATAGAATACTATGCTCAGAACAACTCAGGCATAACTTTGTAGAAAACTATTTCGATGATAAATATTATTTGCAAAGCTAGAAGTGAAACACTTAATTTGAATGGATCACCTTACAGAAAATAGTTAGATACACGATGCTCTCTATGTAACCTAAATTCAAAGGAAGATTGTTTTCACTTCTTATCGGTTTGCCCTGTCTACATGTATCTTTCTTTTGTTTTGACCAAACTAAAATTCCTATCAATAATTTATTATACAATAATTTCGTTTTTGTAAAATCAAAGTTTAAAGTATACAATAAAGATTTATTAAACTTCTATTATGTATCATAAATGTTGATTAAAATATAAAACTTAAATTTAATATTCTAAATTTTGTTTTAATACCTACATACATATGTATATATAGATGTAGGGAAGGGAAGAATTTAAACATAACTTTTTTTTTAATAATTTTATAATATTTATTTAAATTCAAAAGAAAGAAATAGCAAATATAAAATTTAGGTAATTAAGTTCAATATAAAATATAATATTTACATAACTAATTTAACAATAATAAATCGTCGCGGGACTTTTCTTTTAGCTTAACATTTCTTTTCTTCTTAACTGCGTGACTTCTAATGCTCTCTATATTCAATGAACAGTACTTACTTACTTACAAGGTGGCGCAGACAGTCCATTGTGGACCACGGCCTCAACCAACAATTTTCGCCAGCTAGGCCGGTCCCTAGCCAGTGGCCTCCAGTTGCGCACACCAAGTTGGTTGAGGTCGTTTTCCACTTGATCGCGCCACCTTATATGGGGTCTTCCAGAACTGCGTCAGCCCTCCGGGTTATAATTGAAGACTCGTCGGCCAGGAGCGTTTTCGTCCATACGCTTCACATGGCCCAGACTTCTAAGCCGCTGTATTTTCAGCTTCTTAACCAAGGCAATGTCGCTGTATAGCCCGTACAGTTCGCCATTGAATCTTCTCCTCCATACTCCATTGATACATACAAGACCGAATATCACCCGAAGAATCTTTCTCTCAAAGCACCCCAGCCTGTATTCATTCAATTGTGTCAGTGTCCACGCTTCTGCCCCATACAGCAGGACTGGGATGATAGGGGTCCTGTATAGTGTCTCCTTGATCCTTTGAGAGAGGGCTTTACTACTAAGATGCCTTCTTAGCCCAAAGGACAGCATATACTTTGTTTTATCTTCATTTACAGCCAGAATCATTCGAGCCGCTTCCTTTTCAATACTTGCGAATGCTCCACTCACTAACAGCGCGCTTCGTTCTTTCAATAATGTCAGTATCATCAGCATATCCAAGTAATTGAACGGATCTTAAAAAAATCGTACCGCTGGTGTTGACATGCGAGTTGCGTACGATTGCCTCAAGAATGATGTTGAAGAGGTTACATGACAGCGCGTCACCCTGTCGTAAGCCCTTCTTGACATTAAATGAGTCGGTGGTGTTCTTACAAACCTTGACGGAGCAGCGCGAGTTCTCCATAGTCATCCTGCATAATCGAACGAGTTTAGCAGGGATGCCAAGAACTGACATGGCTCTGTATAGCTCGTTCCTCTTCGCGCTGTCATAGGCGAATTTAAAATCGATAAGGAGGTGGTGAGTATCGATCTGGAATTCTTGGGTCTTTTCCAAAACCTGCCTAAGTTGGACTTTAGTTTAGATATTGCTATCCGAACTTCTTCTTGGTCGGGAGGATGGAAATTTTGTTCATCATCATCCAAATCGAATGGATCATTCTGCCTGACAGCGATTAGTTGGTTGTCTTCGCCGTTTAACAGTCTGCAGAAGTGTCCTTTCCAAATTCTCAGCACCGACTGTGTATCTACAAAGGGTAGCTCTTAACTTAATTAAATTACTATAAATGAGGTTTTGGGCCAGAAAAGGAATCCTCCATTCGGTATAACGCCATTTACATAGGAAAATAGCTGTTGGCCATACAAAGAGTGGCCTATAAACCTCTGTCTCCTTTTTAAAAAAATTATTGAATTTCGGGAAGTAATATATTCAAAGGTGCCAATTAAAATCGGAGGTCATATAGAAAGTGTCGGTGATCCGTTCAGTGTGGATTTGTTTGAAGGACGTCTTAAAGACAGTGCTGTAGTTTGGCTTTTTACCCACAAATACAACTTGAAGGGCAACTCAAGGGCAGGGTATCCGGATTAAAGTCATCGAAATCAACTTTATGAAAGTGTTGTCCCTTTTGAACGAGTATCCTTATTAAGTTCGTTTTCTTTTTATTTTGTTTTGCTTAATGTAGTTTGTGAAAACTTCACCGTACCTAAGCGTATATACACAGCTGGTCAAAAAAATAGGTGCAATTATTTTGTTTTACATAAACTTAATTTTTTAATATGTTTTGTTTATTTAAATATTATTTTCACATTAGTTTTCATAGGACTATCAATACTTAATGAAATATTAATATTTAAGGCTTTTAAATTAAGTAATTATAAATTTTATACAATAAAACGGACGGTGTAGACATTTGCGCCTGGACAAAAAAAATAGGTGTGTCTTCCTTAATTAAGAATAATGATAGTTTGAATGCAAAATTTGTTGTATTTGATAATAATTTTCGTTAACCATTCTCTTATAACCCGAGTATACGACATTGTTATCCAAAACTTTTTAAAGTCAGCGTGGTAATAACTCTACAAACTTTTGGCATCTTTTTTGGGATATAGAATACCATAGAGTATGTTGAGACCACAAAACAGTTTAAGAAGTTATGCAGAGAAAAAAAGCAAACTTACGATGAAAACTTGGCAAGAAAATTGAGCCTTTGCAAAGACACTGCAGAGTTTTGGAAACTGACAAAAAAAAATAAACGGAAGTGATGGAGAAAATAAAGTTATCGGAATTTCGGTGGACAATTTAAGAGTTCATTACGCAGGATTACTGAGTACTTCTTCCGAACAACTGATATGGAGCTATGCTACACCGAATGTTAAAGATGATATCCTTGATGCGCAGATAACAACGTTTGAAGTAGAAAGAGTTTTAGGGTCGCTTAAAGATGGAAAAGCAGCCGGCACAGATGGTATTCCCGTAGAATTTTTTAAATACACGCCAGTCGAGTTTAAGCAAATATTAGCGCAAGCATTAAACACCATCTTCAATTTTGCTGTACAGCCCGACTGCTTTGATGAGGGTATTATATGGCCAATCTTCAAAAAAGGTGACCCAAACGACCCAGCGAACTACAGGGGTATATCATTCCTTAATGCGGGTTTGAAGATTTATACTGCAATACTCAACAGAAGACTTAGTAACTGGGTAAATGTTAACAATAAATTGAGTGAGTTTCAGTCAGGATTTCGGAAAGGATATTCTACAGCCGATAACATTTTTATACTTGGAAGTCTAATAAGGAGCAAACTAAACCAACGTTCAAAACTTTACACTTTCTTTGTTGACTTCAAGGCTGCATTTGATACGGTTGATAGAAAAACCCTGATCTATAAACTGTACAGTCAAGGTGTATCTTCAAAGTTCGTCAAATCACTGGATAAACTTTATAACCACACGACGGCTTGCGTGCACAATGGATGTGCAAAATCAAAAGAAATTCACGTAACTCGAGGACTGCGTCAAGGCTGCAATCTTAGCCCATTATTATTTGCGCTCTTTCTTGATGACATTGTTGATTATCTTCCTTGTGGAGTAGAGTTTGAAAATTACAAAATAAAAGTCATCATGTATGCCGATGACATTGTCATTCTGGCGGAATCTCCAGCCTCACTTCAGCTTATGATCAACAGGCTATCTGATTATTGCAAGAAATGGGGACTGGAGGTTAATTCGGCGAAGTCTAAGATAATTTTTCAAAACGGCTCAGGACGGATCGCAAGAGGAGAAAACTGGAAATATGATGGAGCGGAACTGGAAGTAGTTAAGGAATATGTGTACCTAGGAATGACGCTTACTTTTAACTTGAATATGGACAAACACCTCAAAGTCAAGGCGAATGTTGCTAGAACTGCTATTTGTTTCAACTGGAAACAAATTTTCAATAATACAAATATATAAATCAACGCAAAATATGAGGTTTTCAACGCAACAGCAAAAGCAGTTCTATTTTATGGAGCACAGATCTGGGGTGTTAGAAAATATGAAACTGTTGAGAATATATTACGATTCTTCCTACGAAAAATTTTTCTTCTTCCTATTAGTACACCTAAGTACATGTATCATTTGGAAACAGGGCTTTCGTCACTCTTTGTTTCTACCCTTAAGCTGAGTGCGGACTATTTGGTACAGGTGATTAATATGGATCGAAACCGTTTACCAAATGTAATGCTGCGCAGTGAAATGCGGAGAAAAACTGGATTCTACAAGGATTGGATAGATCATGCTGCAAACTGTGGTATTATCCTGGAACTGAGTGGATTTAATGGTGTTCAGGTGAGAAAAGCACTCTACGAAGTTATCCAAGCTATAGATGAAAACGAAAGGTACATATTTATTGAAAAGGCGAGAGCATCTACTGAAAGGAATATTTATTCAAAACTCAATTATAACCTAAATGAAAATAATTACTTTAAACACAATTTCACAAGGAAGACAATTGGAACAATTTTTAAAGTAAGAGGAGAGCTGCTTCACCTTAACTATATGCCACATAGAAATGATTTGGTTTCTATTTGTTCCCTGTGCAATATGCGGGTGGATGAAAACATTAACCACTTCATCGGAGTATGCCCAATTTTAAGGGAGCTGAAGGGACTCTTCTTTGGAAAAAGCTATCTCAACGAAAATGAAGTAATAATGTACCTAAATGGAGAAGATTGGTTGCGGATCCAGAAGTATACTGCCGAGGCGATGTCATACAGAAGAAGAATCCTCAATGAAAACTTTTGATTATGTTTTGGTTTGATATTATATACATTTTAACCTCTGTTTTTCGTTTTTCCTTTGGCCAGTTAAATATAACTTAAAGATAATTTTGTTTCGACTAAACTAAAAGTCACAACTTTTGAATTTGTATTTTGAAAAGTATCAAAAACTTATAAATTGTATGTCTATGTAGAATTTTTAAAATGAATGCAAAATAGAATAACATTGTCACTCGGGCAGACGACATTTTTTTTGTCATGCCTTAAAATTTATTCTTTAAAATGAAAAATGTTTGTATCATAAATGTTTAAATGATTGAATAAAAATCTATCTATCTATCTATCTATCTATCTATCTATCTATCTATCTATCTATCTATCTAGAATACCATTCACTCTGAACAGCATCCCACAATCGGTTCCAGTTTGGAAAATATTGGCATCCAAGTTTCGGCTTAAGCTCATTCCTCAAGTTCTCAATCGGGTTGAGATTGACTTGGCCATGAAACAATTGAAACTTCTTTCTCTCGATACCACTCTTTCACAAGATGTGCCATATGTTTCTGATCGTTATATACTGCTGAAAAATCCATCGGAGTCATGTTTTTTTCGGCAAATGAAAGCATGATATCTTCTAAAATATCCCTATAAACTTATTTGGTCAAGATGTAACTAATACGGAATATAGGAATTAGGGCCCACACCATACTAGAAAAAACGGAACCAGACCATAATATTTCCTCCTCCGTGTTTAATCGTCTTTTGGGTATAGCGAGGGTGATAGTCCTTTCTTTTTGGTCGGCTGAAATACGCCCAGAATCTGATGAGAACAAATAAATTTTTGTTTCGTCACTCCAGAGGATATTGCGCCATTTTTTGGTCCTTCAGGTCCACTCCAACTTTTATGGCTAAGATATAAAATTTAATCACACCTATTTTTTTGACCAGCTGTGTATATGTATGTACTTATATTCATATAAATATTAAAGGAGATACTCCAAATCATTAAAAGAAGGCTCGTATATAAGAAGCTGATCATCGACCTGCAAGAACTCCCGGCAGGACCTCAAGGGATGATAAAAGAAGTAAAGAAACAAAAAAATACTGTAAGTGAATTGAATTACTAAATTTTGTATCCGTTTCCGCTTGGAACAAATTTTTATACATATACATATATAAACACATACAGATATGTATATACATACTTGAGTTTAATGGGTTGGGTCCGATTTGCCGATTTTTAAAATGCCGATTTAAAAAAATCGATCGTCATAATGTCGACTCTCGAAAAGTCGATTGGTAAAAATACCGACTGATTAAAATGTCGACTCTTATAAAGTCGATTTTGAAAATATCGAAACTTACAAAAGTCGACAGTGTCAAAGTGAAAGAAACATCATTCACTTTGACACTGTCGACTCTCGATCAACAAGCTGCTCTCGGATAACTGAGGTAACGTTAATGTTAACAGTTTTATTTTAATCATACCAACTTGGAACCTGCAACTTTCAGTACATTTTGGTCATTCAATGAAAACAGACAATATGGAGTGCAGTGTTACTTTAATTAAGTCAAACAAAAATAAAGAAAAAATAGTTATTGACGGCTTTGTTTATCATTTAGAAAAGAAACAAAAACATATCGGTGGCGATGTCAAAGTAAAAACAAATTAAATTATAAAGGGCGCGTAAGCACAATTTTCGTGAGTGAAAAACATAACGTTTATAGGAACGCTTCAAACCATTCTCATGACCCCTCACCTTCTAAGCTACATGTGTATAAAGCTAATGCAGTGGTTAAAGAACTTGCCAATATAACGGATAATGCTCCCGTCAACATTATAACTGAAAGTGTTGTCAAGTGCAAAGAAGATTGTCGTGTTTACCTAATAATGTTAGCAAAACCAAAAAATAAAAAGAGAGCCAATAAGTATAAAGAGCCCGATAATATCAATGAAATTTGCGTGCCGGATCATTTAAAACAAATAGAAGGTGAATTATTTATTCTCGCCGACAAAAAATTGAATAACGACAGATTTTCCATTTTGGGAAGTTAACAAAATTTAGAACTATTATCGCAGTGTATGGTGTGGCTTATGGATGGTACATTCGAAGTTATTTACTATTCAAGGCATAGTTAATGGTGAAGCTTTGCCACTCATATTTTGTGTTATGAGTAGCAAAAGCAAGAAGCTCTATGAAGATTTTTTTTACGAACTCTGTCGTCTAGGCTCTGAAAATGTTATAACTGCAGATGAAGCGGTCACTAAAAGAAAGATTGTTTGAGACGAAATGATAATAATTTATGGAATAGGCAAAATAATGTAAACACCATAGAAAATGTAACTGAGGAAATTAATATTTTATCAATAGGATGTATAAACTCTGTTTTCAGTATGTATAATTTGGCTCAAGTAGTAAAACTTTGTGTAAATGATTGATATTAACATGGAAGTTGATAGTGGTGCATATTCAACTGTTATTAATCTTGATTTTTACAAAAACTGTTTTCCATGTATTAAAGTTGAATCTTTGTCAAAACAACTGAATGTGGTTACGGGACATGATGTAGAAATTGTGGGAAAGGTTTTGGTTTGTGTGCAAGATGTTTACATTATTTCGAAAAAACATGTTTTAGATATTCTTATAATTAACGCAATTTTACGCCACTTCTAAATAAATGCAATTACCTATAGGTAAATTCCCAAAGGTTTTTTCAAAAGACATGCGAGAAAGATAACGTTGTTCCTAGTTTTTGAAAACCTTATAAAGTAACATTTTGCATTCGGGATAAAGTAATGGAAGAAATATATAAGTTAGTTTCAGAAAAAATATTAGTAGATACCAGTTAAATATTGTCGATAGGCATCACCTATGGTTGTAGTTCCCAAAATGAATGCAAATTTAAGGTTATGCCTGAACTTTAAGGTTGCTGTCAACAAATCAATAGAAATACTTGTTTATCCGTTACTTGTGAATTGTCTAGTGCTTATTTACATCGTGGCACATTTAAATATTTAACACTATTATTTAAATATACCAAATTACCCTTCGGCATTGCATATATAAACTATAGTATTCCCACTTGAGGTGCGCCATCTATTGACGAAAAACCAAGCTCTAGAATACAATGGGAAGCAACAACAACAATTTCCACCATTTTAATTGTCGTTGTTGTTTCCCATGGTATTCTAGAGCTTAGCTTTTCGTCGATAGATGGCGCACCTCAAGTGGTAGTACTATAGATTATATATACAATGCCTTCGGTGTTTCAGTTGCCCGGCAGAATTTCAACAAGTAGTATTGGATGAAATATTAAAGGATTTAAAAAAGGGTGCGTTGTTAAATAGATGATTTATTATTAGAGGTTTTGATGAAAAGGAGTGTAGGGAAAAACTAAACCAGGTATTAAAATGATTGGAATTCAATAATATACGAGTTAGTTTTGAAAATTGTAGATTGTTCCAGACTGAAGTTGAACATTTAGGTCATGTTATAAGTCTCAGTGGTATTAGACCAAATGAGGAGAAAATCAAAGCTATTATTGAAACTCCCAGCCCAAACAATGTCACTCATCTTAAAAGTTTTTTTTTGTGTTTTTAATTTCTACAACCGTTTCATTCCAAATTTATCTTCGAAACTCAGAAATTTGTATGATCTTTTAAAAAAGAATATCAAATTTGAATGGAAACCTGAACACAAAACACAGCACTGGTCTACAAATTTTGACTTTACAAAAGTTTTCGTCACGTAAAGTAGTTTTTTTTATTAACGTTTATATTTGGAATATAAAATAATATGATATAAACTTAAAATAAGTTTCCGTTAAAAAAAAAAGAAAAAAATTTTTGGGAAATTATTGGCAGAAATCATACTGTTCTCCTATGTATAAGTAGAATTTCGACGTGGTTTACTAGCTGCCCTTTTATATACTGTTTCTGTAGCATCTCTGCAAATAGTCCAACAATAATCCGCCAACATTGAAACATTCCACTTGCCCTGATATCGTTTCTCCATTCTTGCGATGTCCTGATGGAAGCGCTCCCCATATTCATCAATGAAATCGCCACAATTGTCCGGAAAAAAGTCCAAATGGGAATGTAAAAAGTGTATTTTCAAGGACATGTTACAACCCAGTTTTTGGTATGATGATAACATATTTTCGACAAGTTCAGCATAGTTTTCACTCCTCTTTTTTTCCCAAAAAGTTTTTAAGGGCAAGGCGGAAATCATTCCAGGTTTTTTTTTCTCTACCTTCCAGAAGAGAGTCAAAGTTATCATCTTTTAGTAAATTTCGTATTTGAGGACCGACGAATATGCCTTCCTTGATCTTGTCTTCACTTAATCTTGAACATTTTTGGCGAAGGTATTGAGAAGCAGCTCCATTTTTGCCCATTACTTTAACAAAGTTCTTCATCAGGCCTAACTTTATATGCAATGTTGGAAGTAACACTTTTTGTGGGTCAACTAAAGGGTCATTTTTAACATTTTTTTGCCCATTTGAAGTAATTGACGATGAGGCCCTATTTTTCTTTTATAATGCTCCCTTTTTTCACGAGTATCGCATTTGCAAATAAAACAACAACATTTCGTGTAAGAGGGTTTTCATATTTTCATAAGACTCTTTCATATGGACTGCGTGACCAATAGGAGTCGAATGTAAAATATTTCTGTTATGTAACAAAACAGCTTTTAAGCTTAACTTAGAGCTATCTATGTAAAGTCTCCATTCGCCTTTTTTATATGTAATTTTAAGGGCTTCCATCAAACCACCGACGTCTTTAAAAAAAACTAGACTTTCAGCCATTTCAAAAAATTGGGTCAACTCTTTTTGTCTTGTGCGGTATGACGTTATAATCACACGGCTTTCCGAAAAGGTTCCATTGTTGCGGTCTTGATCCTAGAAGTTCTGCTTTGTTCTTTGGCAATTCTAAGTCCCTTACAAGATCATTTAATTCAGCTTGTTTTATCCTATGGAGCTGTGATGATGTGCTAGGTCCTTCGTATTCTGACATTGACGAAATTGATGGCGAAGTAAATGAGATTATATCTTCGTCGTCAATGTTATGGTATTTTGGAATCGGATGAAGATTGCTGTGAGGCAGAGGGCGAGTAGCCGATGGTAAATTGTAAATTTGGATGAGCTATGACTTTCTTCTTCTTTTTAGAAACACCTATGCCTTGTCCAAATACATGAGTTGTTCTTTGTTGTATTTTTTTTTACTTTCAACACTTTTTTCACTTAATTATACAGAACAGAGTATTTAAACACAACATCTGAAGCATTTGAAGCCAACTTACAAGGTAAGTATAAACATTATCAAGGTCAAGAAGTTAAAAACCGTTCGATGCAGAAGAAAACAGTTATCTTCAAAACTGGAACTGAGAAATGACTTTTGCTTACCAATTCGTATTCAGAATAGGTAGACAAGTAAAAATCAGTTTAATTTATTCCGAATATTTTCCTACTGTAAACCAGTGAAATTTGATTAGGCAGAAAATAATATTATAAAAACAATAATTTAGAGTTTTTTGACCCTGATAAACCGATTGTGGTAACTTGTGATGCCAGCCCTTATGGTGAGGGCGCAGTGGTTTCCGACATAGTTAACGGTGAAGAAATGAGAGTCATTTTCGCGCCCACTTCACTCAGTCATTGTTTTTATATTTTATAGTAATTTCATGGAACATTTTATTTTAGTTCTGAACGTCGTCAATGGCGGCACTAGTTGTTTTATCTACTTTACATCAAATGTCTTCTATTGTTGTTTTTGCTTCCCATGGCAGTTTAGACAAAAACCACTAAAATTACTCTACAATCAAAGCTTGTAAACGTCGTCCATAGATGCCGCACAAAACGTTCCGCTTCTTGGGAATACTATAGATTTTAAATACAATGACTCAGTGTAGCAGAGCAAAATTACTCACAAACTCACAGGGAAGCTCTTGCTATTTTGTATACCGTCAAAAAGTTTCATAAGTACATATTTATATGGACACAGATTCAAAATTATAACCGACCATCAAGCGTTAAGGGAAACATTTAGTGATAAAATGGGACATGGGTCGGCCTAACATCTTTCAATGTATGATTTTGACGTGCAATATCAAAGAGGGTCTCAGGTAGGCCATGCAGATGCACTGTCAAGGTTGCCGATACAGGGATCAACAGAAATTCCGGAAGACTTTATAAATGTTCTGTCATTTGGACCCAAAGATATAAAACTTTTGGGTTTACCACGATATCTAGAAAAAAAAATCTAGAGCCAAAAAATCTAAAAAAAAAAATATAGAATTACCAAAATCTAGAAAAACTTTATTTATTTATTTATTTATTTATTTATTTATTTATTTATTTGTATATACAAAATGTGGTAGTACAAGAAGAATGTTAAATTCTTATTATTAGTACTTAATACATAGACTCTTTAAAAAGAGTGACAAAAGTTGAAAAGAAGAGAAATCAGATACCTAAATATGAATAATAATGCTTGCGTAGTAAAGATTGATACACGAAAAAATAGCAGTTAAAAAAGGAAAAAAATTGTTACAATATTTGTTACAATATTAGAAATATAAAGATTATATACTTAATCAAAATATTTATAACGTAGTATGTAAATTAATTAAGAAAAAATAGTGTTATTATTTGAGATGTGATCATAAAGAGCCTTTCTGAAACTTGGAAGTGTACTACACTGTCGGATGGAAAACGGTAAACAATTCCATAGTCCAATGGAGTGAAAGAAAAACAATCTCTTGCTTTCCAGATAATTAAAAGAAGGTACAATAATGCTGGTTGTCCTGGAGGAAGAAGCAAAATTAATTTTTTCATACAGGTACAAAGGTTGCTTGTTAATAATCACATTAAAAAGAAAAACACAGTTTCTAAAATTCAAAAATTCTTTGAGAGACAAACCTGTTATACTTCTACTATAAGCAGATATATGATCAAATCTACGTAATTGAAAAATGTATCTAATGGTTGTATTATACGTGACTTGAAGCTTTCTCATAGAAACTGAATCTAAATTACTGTAGATTACAGCACTATAGCCAAAAATAGGAAGTAAGAGACTTTTGACGAGTCTGAGTCTAGTCGCAAATGGCGTTACTAGTGCAGATGCATTCAACTGCCTAACTCCTGCATAAATTTTCCTAACGGTTGAGTTCACATTATCCCTAGCGGAGAGTTTTGAATTTAGAACTATTCCAAGGCTCTTTACATTTTTGAGATATGGTACATTTGTTGACATAAGTTGAATCGGAGGAAGCAATGTGGTATCAAAATTATGTTTCGAGAATATTATACTTTGGGTCTTTTCCGGGTTCAGTTTGAGATGGTTAAGTGATGCCCAGTCAGCAATAGATTGTAAGTCCTCGTTTAACCTGTAGACACAGTCTTCTATAAGGCCAATGGGGCGTGATATGTAAATTTGCACATCATCAGCGTAAAGATGTAATGTAACGCTTTGACAAACTAATGGTAAATCATTTATGAAAAGTGAAAATAAGAGAGGACCAAGAATGGATCCCTTTGGAACTCCAGTCTTAAGTGTCACAAATTCTGAGCAACCTCTACTTGTGTGGACACTCTGAATTCTTCCTGTCAGATAACTCTTCATTAGTTTAACAGAGAGATAATCAAAACCAAACAGATTCATTAATTTTTTGCATAAGATTTCATAGTTGACACTGTCAAACGCTTTAGAAAAATCCAGGAGACAAAGTATGGATAAATATCGAACTCCATTCGTATATCATCAAGAATTTTGATTGTCGCAGTTTGACAGCTGTGATTTTCCCTTAAACCTGATTGAAATGAGCTTAGCAACTTGTTATTATTTATATGCTTCTTGATTTGGTCACGAAGAACGATTTCAAGAATTTTGGAAAGACATGGTAGTATACATATCGGTCGGAAATCTTCAGGGCCTTGACAAACTGACTTCTTGGGCAGAGGGGTAACTTTAGCTTTCTTCCAAGACATTGGGAAAGTAGATGTTGTTATACAGTATTTAATTACATGCGTTAAAGTGTGGAGAATGTGAGGCAAAATCAGTTTAATAAATTTTAAGGGTATTCCGTCTACTCCAACAGCTTTAGATTTTATATGTCTAGTTGCACTTAACACCTCTGCCGCGGTAACGCAACTAAAACTCAGTGAAGAAAGATCAGTCGACCTATTGAAAGATGATACAGATTCTGATACCTCATTGACTGTAGAGCTGTGTGACAGAAAATGATTGTTTAATTGCATTGGTTCAAGTTCACAAATATTTTGGCTGTGTTTTGACGTTATACCAAATTTTCTTATATTTTTCCACAGAATATCACTTGGCAAGTCTACGTTTAGTTTTGAGGAAAAGTATCTGATTTTAGCTTTTTTTACTTCACGGACAACACTATTGCGGTTACTTTTGAAGATAATCCAATTAGTCTCGCTTTTAAACCTTTTCCAACGTGAAAAAGATCGATCTCTAATTTTAATCAGTCTCAGAATTGTACTGTTGAACCAAGGAATGCGTGAATCAATGATATTGATTGTTCTCAAAGGAACATGTTCATAGAACAGAATCATAATCATTGATTCAAAAAGATCGACTTTTAGGTCAGTGTCTGGTATATTCCAGCATGAATTCCATGGAAGAGACACACAATCGCGGATCAATTCAATAAAGTTTATATTTTTATAGTCTCTAAAAGTGAATTGGTCTGGAATCGGGGTATTACTAAAGAATATGTCGTAAGTAACGAAAATAAGGTCGTGGTATGATGGGATTCCAATCAAGCTGATTTGATCAAACAGCAAGATTTTATCGAGGCTACTTGTCATTGATACATCTAGTAAGCTAGGTGCACAATTTGGACGAAAATGAGTTGGTAAATATTTGTTCACGATTTGAAGCCCACTCATGACGGAATCAGAAGTATCGGAGGATATATCCTTATTGAAATCACCGAAAATAAGTATATCTGTATAATTACAACTATAATCCATAAAATTACTAAAAACTGAGTCCAAGGGTACACTTTTATGAGGATTGTAAACACAAGCTAACATCATTTTTCTCGCTTTATCAAATATTTCAACGAAAATATATTCAACGACTTCTGGGGGTTGGGAACTATAGAGAACGCGACAGGCAAAGGTTTCTTTGCAGTAAATTGCTACACCACCACCTCTTTTATTTGTGGATCTATCATTACGAAAGATTTTATAACCGGGGATATTAACAAGCACGTTTGATACCTCTTTTTTAAGCCAAGTTTCCGAAACGCACAGGGCATCAACAGGCCTAGTCGAAAATAAGTCTCTTATTTCATCAATATGTGCATTAATGCTTTGCGCGTTAATATGGCAAACTTTAAAGCCATTATACTGACTTGATAAGACATTTAATAGTACTCTGCAAGAATTGTACTCCTCCGACTCCTCCGACTCATCGGAACCATGAACAAAATTCATCATAAACACAGTTGTCTCTTCCAAATTACAGAAAAATCATTAGGTGCTCTCTTAACAATTCGATCTATGAGACAAAACTAAGAATGAAGAAAAAAAAAAAATATATAAAGAAAAAAATTAAAACAATTTGGGTAATTAAAAAATTTAAGAAAAATTAAATATATGTATAGGTATTTAAGGTATAACAATATTGAAATAGATAAATTGATTTTAATTGAAAATATAGAAAAAAAAACTATTTATTTATGCCGTCGTCGTCGACGTCCTCTTTACTGCCGTATTGGTCGCCTTCACTTATCAAATAGTTGATCTCTTCTCTGGTATTTACCATTTTTTTGTCTGCACTTCCAGTTGTTTTTATATAGACTAGTCCACCAACGGTTAGGACGGATGCAATCTTATCTTCTTTTTTTAAGGAATAGGCGTAGGTGAATAAACTTCTTTCGTGTGGTCTAAGGCTCTCAGTGATAAAAAACGCTTGTTTGTAGTCTGGGAATCCGATGTTCGATAAAAGTAAAGCTCGCTTGCTGCTATTCGATTTGATATAATTGAAGAGTGATTTCATCAATGTTTTTCTCTCAAATTGATTTGAAAGTTTAACTATAATCGATGCATTCTGACTCTGACGTGGGTGGTTTTGTTTTGGGTTGACGCGAAAAATATGTATGGGCTTAATGTTGGTGCAGCCAATCAAAGAAGAAATTTTATTGAATATATCCATTAAATTTTCACCTGGAGTAAGTGGAATCCCAGTTATAATTACATCTGAAAGAAATTGACACCTTATTTGCCACGCTGATTTTTCTTCCAGTGCGCGCGTGTTTTCTTTCAAGGTCTCGATTTCTTGTTAATCTTAATCTCGAAAACCAAAAATCTAGAAAAAAAAATCTAGAATGGACAAAATCTAGAATTAATATCATTTTTTGAGACAATGATTACAATTTGCGCTCGCGAATTGTAACCATTGTCACAAAAAATAATCTTAATTCTAGATTTAGAATTCCTCTAAAAAAAATCTAGAACACTATTTTTCTAGATTATTCTAGATTTCCATCTTTCTAGATTTTTATACATTCTAGATTTTTACTACTTCTAGATTTTGTCTTTCTATTTTTTTTATGGATTTTGCCCTTTCTAGATTCTGCCATCAAAATTGAAACGAAAAACCATTTTATTTTGAAAAAAGTTTATCAGATACTTATGGGTAATGAAACTCAAAAAAGGATATTGATACAAAATATTATCTTTATCGTGGCCAACAGTTTTCATGCAATAATGGTTAACTATATATTACGGCAACAGAACGGAACGTTTAAAACATAAAGTCTTAAAAATATTACATGATACGCATATAGGAATTACTAGAATAACAATGCTCGCAAGGACTTATGTATATATTATGGTGAAATCTAGATGCCGATTTAGAGGAATCGGTCAAATCATGTCAAGTCTGTAATCAAACGCAGAATTTTACAAAACTGGTTGAGGAATCAAAGTCATGTAGGTTTTTTTGATATAGACGGGTTAAATTTTTTATTATTAGTAGATGGCTTGAGATCACTGACATGAAGTGTACTCGTGCTGAAAGGTTATTGCAAAATTCCGTGATTGGTTTTCCGTTTTCGGGTTACTAGTCTTCTGAATATATTCATTTTGTGAAAACAATGGAATCAAAGTTTTGAAAAATACACCATACCATCTACAGTCTAATGGACTGGCAGAAAGGGCAGTCTAAATTGTGAAGAAAGCTTTAAAAAGATTCCTAATTGAGACAAAGTCAATTTAAAACGTGAGTTTTAAAATTAACAATTTTTTGTTGAAATATAGAAATACTCTAACAGTTTCTATTAATCAAACCCCGGCAAGTATGATTTTAAAATTTCAACCGATAACGTTTCTAGATGAGTTGATAGTAAAATCAAAAGAAGAAAATGTATACATTTTATAAAAATTGTTTTAAATCTCATATTAAGTTGATTCCCGGCTATGTAATAAAAAAATTAACCGAGTCCTTATATTTAATAAATGTAAATGGAGTAAAAAGAGTAGCTCATTTGAACCAATTTAAAAAAAGAGTTTTGTCTGGTAGATTTAATCCAGTAACGTATTTTATTCAACCTAGAATCAATACGAAACCTATTGAAATGCTTAAAAACAAAATAATTGAAGAAGAAAATAAAAAGTTTCATAGTGCGGAAGAAGATGTAGAGATAAGTAGAGATGAACTCAAGAAACAGTTCAGTAATTATCAAAATAAGTTTAACAAAATACTTAAATATTCTAAATAATTAAACGAACGTTTGAATACTTTGTTAACTTAATGATGGATTTAATTTATGTATGTTATCAGAGTATTTAGATTTTTGTCTAAGAATTGAGCTAAAAGTATTAGAGAGAGAATAGCTCTCTCCCTCTCTTAGTTATAAACTAGTAAATAAGCAGTATAGTATATAAGAGTTCTTAGTTAGCTTTAGAGTCAGTCAAAGTTTACATGAATAAAAACTAAGACGTGAATTAAGATCGATGCGTTTTAATTACAATACATCACTTTCTTCCCACATCGATATAGTGAAACTCTATATAGTGAACTATCCAGTATCGTTAACCACCAAAATTTAACACAGACTACTCTAAATAATGAACTGTGAGGTTCTCAATATGTTCGAGAGCTCAAGTGTCTCGGCGAATGTGGACTGTATTTTTCTTACCTTTCTTGAAAGTTACCAACAATAAGCTTTCCAATCCTAATGAAAATCTGGATAAATAATATTTTGAAATACAAAACTAGACCTTTCAGGGTTGCAATCCAACAACGAATCATGCATTTTATTATTCTCGTTTTTCTCAATAATAAACAAATTTGCTAGGCAACATAATTATATATAAAACATTTGCTAAGCAACATAATTATATTAAAGTTTTTTATGTGACTTCTAGCTAAGTGCTTAGCAAGCTAATATTCTACCATGCTCTTGTGCATGTGCATCAACTTCCTTGAAGGAGACGTTGGCAACAACATTTGTGTCGGTTTCAACACAATAAGTGAACTTAATTTTTTTTTACGATATTCAACGAAAAATTTTCTGTTGCAATGCGCCTGTGAATGTCAACTATTTTGCCGAATAATATACTAATCTTCTGTGTATTTTTTCACATTGTTAGGATTAAAAAAATTATTTTTTGATTTGGCTTTGCTTTTGATACAGATTGCAATCTAGTTTGCAATGTAGTTCTTCAAGTATAATCCAGGAAAACGTCGAAACGTGTTAAGTATGAAAAGACATTTATTATTTAATACATCTGAAAGTGGAATCTCAGCTGTACAAATAGTTTTTGGAACTACGAAGAAAAAATCTGCCAGATAATGGATTGATTTTAAAACAGAAGGCGATTTCAATTTTGGAAAAAATCAATTAAAGCATAGGTATGGCTTCTTCGCAAGTGATGGCTGCTTTGAAATACAAATTTTTTAAACTGTTGAATTAGTAAAATAAAATGCACGACTGGGTCGCACGTACTTGCTCTGTTGGTGCAATAGTACGATGAAAACAAAGTCTTCGAGCAATATTTAAAAGGGCATGTTTGAAAAATTTGGGAAAACCTACAAAATTTTGGTTTAAACTGGAAAACCCGATAAACTAGACTTACTTTAAGAAGCCTTTGAATATTTAAATTTGAGATGTCATCTTTTGGTTGCTATTAATGATATGAATGTCCGTTTATGGCCAAATTAATAAAATTGTTAAAACAAATTTCCGTTATTATCATTTGTAGCCAAAACATTAAACGCAGTTTTCTTCAAAACATTCTATGTATATTACATACAAAGTTTAATAAAAATCGGCAGAATCATTTTTGAGTTAATTAGGCAAAACTACATGATTTGGCCAAAACCTAGTGGCTTTTTGTATGGGAGCCATCATTTAAAAAAGAGTAACTGACAAAAATGCAATGCCATCTGATAGAGAGTTGTAAAGAATTATGCCAAACAAAGTTTGTTTGAATTTGATACAACCGTTGACAACTTATGGCCATTTGAAAAAAAAAACGTTAAGATCAGATCTCCGTTATTAGCATTTTTTGCCAAAAACTAAAAACGCAGTTCTCTTAAGAACACTAAAAGAATATAACACACCAAATTTAATCAAAATCGTTAGAGCCATTTTCGAGAAAATTAGAAAAAACCAAAAAAAGTTGGCTAAAACTGAATGGCTCGTTGTATGGGAGCTACCATTTAGAAAGGCTTCACTGAAAAATTTACAAAGCCATCCTATAGAACACTATGAAGAACGATGCCAAACGAAGTTTGAGTCAGTTCAATCAAGCCGTTGCGAACTTATGGCCATTTGAAAAAAAGCCGTTTAAACCTGATTTTCGTTACGACCATTTAAGCCAAAAACAAAAAACGCTATTTCTTTAGAAGTATTTTAGGTAAGTTAAATTCTAAATTTAATCAAAATCGTTAGAGCCGTTTTCGAGCAAATCCAAAATGAAAAAAACCGTTACTTGAAAGGTACCAGTTTGAGTCGGGCTAAAACAAAATAAAAAAAACCTCGACAACGGATTTTCTTGAAACTGCTATATATCAAGTTTAAAGAAAATCCGTCAAGCCGTTTAGGCTGTAGCATGGCGTGAAAAAGCGCACATCCGCACATCCGCACAGACGCACAGGCAGACCGACGGACGGTATGGCGAAAACCACTTTTTTGGGCTTCTCTATCATCGTAATGTCATGTTTGATTAAAACCTCGATTTTTTTTCAGCACGAAACCAATGCTTGCCCTATAGAGCAAGTAAAAATGAATTTTAGATATAATCCAATTTAGTGTTGGTAAACATATAAAAACTCCCACTCGAAATAGTGAACAAATTCGATATAGTGAACAGGCTTGGTTTTTATTAGTTCACTATATCGAGCGTCTACTGTACTATGAAATAATTTTCTCCATTTGTCACCTGGGACCATTATGTCATTTCAGATTTCTAGAGCTCCAACCATCCACTTATAAAAAAAATTAAATTATCACTAGGACCTATTGGCAACGCCAACTTGGACCATCTGACTAATTTTTTGTCAACTTTAACTGGTTATTTTGTGTCCTTGTTAGTGATATTGATGCCAATGCTGAAATGATTACAGAAGTTATTTTTCTTCCAATTAAAACTTTTGTCGCTCACAGAACAAAAGGTATCAAACCAATCAAACCAACATAAAAGGCTTGGTTTACCGAAGAGTGTAAATAAGCTATCAGGTTGAAAGAAGTAAGCTTCCAATCTTACAAAACTAGCCCGAGAAAAATTGGAAGAAACACAAACAAGTTAGAAACTCGTGCAACTCCGTTATAACAAAAACGAAATTTTTACATTTCCAGAAATTACGGCAACAAATTCTGCAATATCCCAAAGGTAGTAAAAACTTCTGGTTATTTCTTAAAAACGTCAAGAACTCAACGTCACCATCAGTTCTTACGTACATCGTCGAAAATAAAACTATCGTCAGCTTTTTAGAGAAGGCGTATATGCTTGGAGCTCATTTTGCTGCAAGTTCGACATTGCCTTGTAACGTGGAAGAATGGTTTTGAATAATGAATTAAATTAAAGTTTTATACATATCATTACTTCCAAGGTACGTCAGGCCACCTTCTATGAGACTGATGCATGAAAAACTTAGCCTCACGCTGTGTCTCATCTGTAACGTGAATTTAATGATTTTGAATAATGCATGTGAATGCATATGCACAGCCGCATGACCCTACCATTCACTTTCTACCATTGAACCAGCCGATAGATGGAATTCGTTCATTCCTCTGCAAGGAGGCCAAAAGGGACAGGCTGATATCAGTTAAGCGTTACACTCTTTTAAAGGAGCACACCTGTGAGAGACAAATCTCCACTAAGTGGAATCACTCAAAAAACTCAGTAAGAACCCACACGTCATTCTGTGTAGTACAGCTCATGCGGAGCTCAGACGGTTGCTGATGGTCTTACAAAGGCAATATTAAAAGTCAAACATTATTTTTGCTTTACACATTTTGGAATTAACTTTAATTAATTGTTGTTGTGTAGTGTTGAAACTACAATATTAAAACTATTAAACGAACATAACTTTTTAACTCACATAAAGCTCATTTATACAATCATTGAATAACTATGAACTAGATAATACTTAAAGCTAATTTGTAAGAAATTTTCTCATTCTTTTTTTTCACACTCCTTCCAAATTTGCTCACTTGTATTCTAACCTTTGTTGAATAAATCAGCTTTTTTTACTCTGTTATTCAGATATATATTTTAAGAAGATCAAATTGTGCCAGGTAATTCATTCCATATTCGTGTCGTACGGCTAAAGAAAGAATCGCTATATTTCACGGTACGTCCGAAATTGGGCTAGAGTGTAAACTGATGAGCGTTCCTAGCAAGACGAGTATTACAGGAGAAATGTTTAAGGGGTAAACGCAGCTGGCTACCTCGAATGAGCATTTTTTGTAAAAAAAAATCTGTAAAATACGGAAAGACATGAAATATTTCGATGATGTTCAAGGGATGGAAATGTTTCCATAATGCTTTTCTCTCCTATCAATTTAATAATAATTTTAATAATAATTTTAACTATAGCAGGTTTAAAAATGTTTGAGAAGCACCTGTCCAGAGATGGTAGTTATACTAAAGTTTCGGGCGTATAAACGCTTTGTAAATTGTAGCCAGATCAGAAGGGGTGAAAAACTTCTTGCATCTATTAAGAAAGCCTAAGCATCTTGCAGCATTCTTGGCAATCTCAAGTATATGATCATTCCAACGAAGGTTTTCACTGATACACATACCAAGTACTGATAGCTTTTCGGCCTCTTCGATACAAGTACCATTCATGGATAATGGCATAAGCGGTATGTTTAGCTTTAACGACAAAAGACAGCATTGAGTTTTTGACGCATTAAACTCCACATGATTTCTGATATCCCAATTCACAATGCTGTTTAAATTGGAGTTTAATGAGCTTATCATGCGGTGTCGTTGTTATAGCACGTCCGAAGGCAAAGGCCGTGAATTATTAAACGTATATGAAAAGCTGAGGGTTGAGTCGTCAGCAAAATAATTTAATGGATTAGAAGTCACAGACAAGAGATCATTTATAAAAATGAGAAAGAGAGTCGGAGATAGAACGGAGCCCTGGGGTGCGGAGATCACACTTGAAACCGTCTAACACAACTGGTATTGAACGGTCCAGAAGATAGCTTCTAGTCCAACGAATAAGAGTATCATCGATACCAAATGCACGCATTTTCGATAAAAGAGCTTCATTCCACACTGTATCAAATGTCTTTGAAATATCAATCGCAATAATCTTTTTTTCGCCAAAGTGATGCAAAGATTTGTTCCACTATTCGGTGAGATATGCCATCAGATCACCAGTAGAACGATTGCTTCTTAAACCGTACTGTCGGTCATTTAAAAGCTCCCGATCTTCGAGATATATCTGGAAGTGACGATTTATCAGCGTTTCCATGACCTTGGAAAGAAGGGACGTAAGTTAAATTGGTCGGTAGGAAGATGGGGAGGAGGAATCACCCTTTTTAGGGACAGGCTGGACAAATGCTGTTTTCCATCTACTAGGAAAGATTCCTGGACGATAGGAGCGATGGAAAAGCGCAATGGTTTTGCCAGCGATGAAAAACATCTCTTCAGAAGTATAGGGGGTATATCATCCGGGCCAGCGGATTTGTGTATATCAAGATGTTGAAGAACTCTTGCTACTGTACGAGTGTCGAAAAATACCTGTCCCATAGAAAAATTTACTTTCTCAAGTACAGGAGGGGCATCGTTGCTTGCAGGTAACGTAGATTTTGCAGCAAAATGAGCTGCGAGCATATTCGCCTTCTCTGAGGAGCTGACAATACGTTTATCGTCGACGGTGAGCGTTTTAACTGATGATGACGTTAAGTTCTTAACGTTTTTTACGAATGACCAGAAGTTTTTACTGCCTTTGGGAAATTGCAGAATTTTTTGCCGTAACTTTTGGTCATGTAAAAATTTCGTTTTGTTCATAACGGAGTTGCACGAGTTCCTAACTTGTTTGTGTTTCTTCCGATTTTCCACAGTTGGGTTGGCCTTATAGGATCGGAAGCTTACTTCGTTTTATCATATGGGATGTCGATGTTTCATTTGAAAGCCTTTCATATTGGTCTTCTTTTTTGTTCTTCTCAAAGTTTTTCTTAGGTCTACGAGTATTACATGAAAGTTGGTAAGCAGAACTGGAGCTCTGTGGTTTGATTTGGAATGATTGAATTTGCAATAAAAATGAAATGATTTAGTACAATGCTGTCTTCTAGTATTTGAAGATTTATTGGATGTAGTGTTTGTGTTCTTGCAGGCAGAATAATGTTCTGTGACTTAAGTAATTGTGTTTGCATTGGTATAATGTATTCTTTATTGTTGATGAGATTTGTTAAAGTGAAGTTTTCGTAATCTATTTTACTTTTTGTCTCTATCAGAAAATCTCTTCCTTGTATGCCATCCGTTGTAATCGGGAAATTATCATTTACAATTTGGAATTTTTGTGCGATGTGTTCATTTTCAATTATTATTACTTGCCCTTTTAGAGAACCTGTTGAATGGCTTTCGGAGTCTGTGAATCCTTTAATTGTTATCTTATCTGTTGTTATTATATTTCTTTCTGAAGTTGGGCTACTTCTTTTTAAGATTGAGATATCAGCACCTGTATCGATCAAAAGTTGCTGGTCGTTTAATGTAATATTGGATTGTGCCGTTATTAAATTTTTTTAATGGCGGTTAAGATGAAGAATTGCCATAACTGATTGTTTTCTAGATTTAAATCTGAGTCTCTCTAAGATTCGAAGACTACCCAGTTGTTTTCCGAACTTTCTATACAGTTTATTCTTTTCCTATTATTTGTATTATTGTTTATATTAACATATCTATTGTTATAAGACCTGTTGTTATTATTGTTGTATCTATTGTTAATATTATTATTATTAACATTATTATTAAACCTGTTTTTGCTGTATCTATTATTGTTGTAACTATTATTATATCTATTATTGTTATTGTGGTACCCTGGTCTACTAAGCCTATTATTATTTCTATTAAAGCTTATGTAATCTTGTCTGGGTATATTTGCCCTAAAATGGTTTATTCGTATGAAATTTTCTGAATTATATATTCCAGTAGCTGGCTATATTGCAGCATTAAGTGACTTTGGTCTTGATGCAAAAATGGTTGATTTCACTGGTTCTGTTAGGCCATTTTTGAAAGCATTTAGTCCTAGTTGATCATTTAGATTTCCGATTGCTACCTTGCTTTCTTCTGATTGATCTACTACTTGCAGAGGTGGCAATCATATCGCAGTACGTTTGAAATCTTTGCAGCAAGATTTTTCACCGTTCTAACATCGATAGCCGAAATTGTTATTGAGTGGTTTTTGTATTGAAATTGAAATTTGGCAAATTCTTGTTGACTGGACTGGTCACAGATATTTAAACGAACTTGCTCTAATGTCTGAGAATTGTTTATTGGCTGCATAATTTATATTAAAAACAATAAAAAATTACTTCGAAAACTCTTCTATTTTTCAAATTCAATTAAGAGTTTTCTCAGAAAAATAAGCAATGCAATAAAATTTAAATTTTTTTTTTGTAAAACTTTTTGAAAACATTTTTCAAAAAAAAATTCAAAAACGCCAGTTCATAGGTATTCAGCAAATACATTTATATATAATTTTTGAAAAAAAATTAATGGACGGTTTTCAAAATACTAACTTTTTATCAAAAAATTAAAAAATGCTTTTAAAAATACAAAAAAATATTTTTAAGAAATATTGGTAAGCAGTATAAATTGGGCTAGGTACACGTTTATATGTGTGAAGTTTCAAAAGAATGGGTTGAGCCGTTATCGAGATAGTGGAAAGCAAAAAAAAAAAAAACGGTCCTATGGAAAGTACCTTTTTTAGACATTTAAAAAAAAGCTTTAACCTAACGGTTCTATTGCAGGTACCGATATTTTTTGTTCTACAAAAAAATTAAATTTCCCCTCTGTACAATATCTGAAAAAACTCTACGATATAAAAAAACTTTTTTTCCACGAATGCATAATTTGTAGAGGCGGTAAAAGAGGCTGCAAAAACTATAACGGCAGTAACACCGGGTACATTAGCAGCACTGGCAGGCAAACCAACTGGTTTGGTGGCAGAGAAAGTTTCGGGGGAAACAACAGTAGATGCAGCAGCGGTAGTAAATCATCGGCAACAAATTGGCATATCTGCAGCAGCTCCGCGAGGCAAACCCAATGTATTGGTGCTGGCTGGTGCTACAGCAACGTGTTGTTCAGCACCAAGTGCTTCAGCAATGGGTGTTTCAGCATCTCGTTGGTCAGACTCAGAGTTGGAGTCTCAAACTCGGGCAGTTCCAATACACTTATTTTCTTTGTATTTTTTTTATTATTTCGCTTAAAGCAACTTTATTTTTCACAACTACTAATCTTTCTAAAAAAAACTCAAGATGATTCCACAACATGACCGCTTCCGGTACTTTATTTCTTTTTCGGTTGTTCTCTGGTATTGCCAGACTTTAATTCTTTTACAAAAGACTAACAGAGGAAGTGCAAGCAAAACTATTATACAACCGAAGACCAATAGATGGCGTATAAATAAAACTATTACAGTTCAGCCAATCTGACATTCTTGATTGACCTCAATCAAAGCAAGATACATAGACATTTTTTTATTATTCCAGCAGTCACTCTGAGTTTTCATCTATTTCGGGTGGCGTGTGGTTAGTGATCCCAGGATTCGAGAGTTCTTTTGGTGTTATCCAAAGTCGAATTCTAAAAGCGTCGACTACTCCATCATATGGTAACTGACTAAACTGACAATTCTCAATATCCCTTGTAACATACCAATCATGTTCCAACTTTTTGTGGATTACATAGGGAATGCGATATTTTTGTATGAATTTCTTTTTTGCATCTGGTGTGGTATCAATATGCTTAAAAACAACAAAATCACCAACAGAGTATTGCTTTTCCGGTCGATTGTGCTCTAAGAAATACTGTGAACTATATTCTTGGGATTTTTCAATAGCTTTCGAAGCCTCTTGTCTAGACCCTTCCAAATCGCAATCTACCTCATCACAAAACTTGTCTTCCAAATATTCTGTCACCTCACCAATAATTATACCCCTCTGGTTTACACCGAACAATAATTTACTAGGTGATTGCTTTGTGGTACTATGAACTGTATTGTTGATAGCATACTGACCAATCTGCATGTAAGATTGGTTCAGACAATATGCTAAGCATCGCTTTTGCCTGAGGAGAAGCTACAACTACCTTTACATGCTCAACGTTACGCTTGTCAAGAAATATTTGAAATTCACGAGATGTAAAACAAGGGCCACGGTCTAAGATTATTCGTCTATGACGACTGTGGTAGTTAAAGTATTTGTCAAATGCACCACAATCTTCCTTTTTACTAGTATATGACCGGATAGAGTCGATGAAGTTTGGTAAATGCATCAATTACTACTAGAATATGTTTTCGATTAGATGTAATTGACGGCAGTGGACCAAAATTATCAATATGAATTATATCGAAAGGTATTGGTTTCTTTGGTATATTATACAAATTTATGTTCGTTAGAATGAGCTGATGGTGAATGCATGAAACACTTAATACAATTTCGTATAAAGAGATTAATCTTATGCTTCATATTAGCAAACCAATAATTTTCCTTTATCTTATTGACCTCATTATTGTGATCTTCACCGGGAAAACATCGGCTTAAGGCATCAGCATGTCCCATAGAAACTCCACTTCGATGCTGAATTATATATTTATAATTCTCCAACTCTAAAGCCCATCGGGCTATCCGTGCATTTAAATGTCTCTAATTCGAAGTCGTTGTAAGTGAATTACAGTCAGTAAAAACTTTAATTGGGATTCTTTCTACATAAACACGGAACCGTCTAAGTGAATAAATAATAACAAAAGTTTTCATTTCAAGGTCGTGATACTTTGATTCAGCATCAGTGGTGGATTTAGAAAAATATGCGATTGGGTGAAATTTTGCATCACTTTGGTGTTGTACCAACGCCGAACCGAAGCCACGAATACTCGCATCACAATGAAGTTCTGTGTCGCGCGTCAGATTATAAATATCTAAGACCACCAGCAACAAGTCTGTCATGTAATTCAAAGAAAGCACTCATACAATCCTCGGAAAAGTCGAAAGAAATATCTTTAAGTAAGCGATCTAGTAATGGCTTAGCAATTCTTGAAAATCATGGCACAAATTTACGGAAGTAAGAAAATAAACCAATGCATGAATGTAATTCCTGCATGTTTCTTGGCATTATGTAGTCTTAAATAGCACTAATGTGAGCATTAGTGAGTCGTATACCAGATAAACTAACTACATAGCCCAGATATTCGATTTTGTCATAAACAAATTTACATTTGGCTAGATTTATTTCTAGCCCCTTTTCATATATCCTACGCAAAACTTCTTTTACTGTCTCTTCATGAGATTCGAAAGCAATCGAAGCAATTAAAATATCATCGATATAAATAATTATTTTGCCTGCATCAACCAAATCCCGAAAAATTGTATAAACAAATCTCTGAAAATTAACAGGAGCATTCCTCAATCCAAATGACATCTTCAAATATTCAAATTGCCCATGAGGTGACACAAAAGAAGTAAACATCACTGAATGTTCATGCATCCCAACCTAATTAATTCCATCTTTCAGATCAAGTAAAGTAAACCAACGTTTACCTTCTGTATATTCGATACAGTCCTCAATCAATGGTAATGCAAAGTTATCACGAGTTGTCTTTTCATTTCGTGCCCTGTAATCGATCCACATACGTACATCACCTTTCTTTTTTTTCACTAAAACAATTGCCGAATAACTTTATTGGATAAAAGATCATTGGTGATACTTTGTACATTAGCTCTACCTTGGAAGGATAAACTATAGGGGGCACAATGGAAAAGAGTAACATCAATTAATCGAATTCTCATTTGGTAATTGGTAGTTCCCCGTGCTAGATCTGCTGGTTTAAAATAAAATTCGTTTATAATAGAACCAATAATAAAGTCGGGGGCAAATATCAATTTCCGATTGCGGCCTACCTACGAGTATTTCAATAGAACACAATTTCCAAGAAGCTATTTTCAACACAGTCGATAAGAAATTCGCACTTTTCTTGGGTTTTCAGACCATGACCGTCAACCAACTCAGCTCCATCTGTTCCTTTTATCATATTTTGAAAGCCAATCTGTTCAGCGGAATCACTTATTTTAATGTAACAGATTTAGTTTGCATTAAACAAATATTAAATATATTCATAAAGTCACGTTCGAGCAAAACTAAAAAAAAAGAAATTTTGTTTTCATTACGAAATTTTACTTTACATGTAATCCTACCATAAGTATGAATTATATGTTTTCTTAAACCATAGAATCTATTCCTCCCCACTTTTGCATAACATCGCGGCAGCAAAATTATAGGGTGTTTATAAAATGCCAGCGCAACCACAAACTTCTATAGTTTGCTTTGTCCAAATACTTATACTTACGCGTTGCGTTTCGTAGTTAGTCGTGAAACTCTTTTTTCGTTCTACGTTCTGCTCTATAGATAGTAGGAGGTGCGAACTTGAATCGAAATACTTTCTCCTGCAATTCTACCACGTCTATTCATCAATGACTATGAGGGCCCTTAAGCATTTCAAAATTATTATTCGAACTCTTACACCTCGAGTTCAACGGTCAGCAGAGAAAAAGTTGAAAGTAACACAGGTTTCCAACCAGGAAAATCGACTGAAACACTTAAAATTGGAAACGGTCTAAGGTGGTTTTGCAAAAAATGCAATAATAAAAAAACAACTGAATTATTTCAAATGTTCAAAAAAACTAAAAAAACGTTTAAGGAAATTTCAAACGACCTAAATAAAATGCAAGCAAAACTAGCGGAGTATGAGATGCTCTTTACTAACCTTGAGATTGAGGACAAAGAGCTATCTCCCAAGCGAAAGAAGAAAGATGATAATAGTGTGATGTGCTTATCATCAGTATCACGTTCTTCTCTCAAAATGTCACCCTTATCATCGCAGCCAACTATCATAGAGGAAATTCCATGTTCACCGAAACTATTTTCCTTGTCAAAGAATATTTCTCCTGGTGTTTCAGTTCCTGATTCGCAACCCGTCGACCCAATAGCTTCCTATACGGATGAGGGTGTTTCGGCCGATTTAGTTGCTGTACCACCAGAGAAATGTGCTTTTATTTCACGTCTCCATCCTGATACAACAAGTGATATGGTTGTCAATTACATCAGAAAGAAAATCCCCTCTCTAACTCCAGCCATGAAATGCCACAAAATGCAATTCTCATATGAACGTCGTATATCTTCTTTTAAAATATTCGCACCTGATCCCATAATTGAAGCCTTGTTAACTCCTGGATTTTGGCCAAAATGTACTGTGGCGCATGAATTCAAAAACATCCAGAAAAGAAATAACACTGCCCGCATCTCTGACCTTAACATGGACGAAACTACTGCACCTCCAAAAAACTAATAGTGTACTATCAGAATGTTGGCGGAATGAAATCTAAACTAAAAAACTTCTACATAAACTGTGTTGATGGAAATTTTGATGTTATTATCCTCACTGAAACTTGGCTAAACTCAAGTGTTCTTGATTCTGAAATTTGCCCACCCGATTACAACGTTTATAGAATTGACAGAAATCCATCTAATAGTATTCCTAAGAAAGGTGGTGGTGTTTTAATCGCTGTTAAGAGCTGTTTGATTTCTGAAATCTTTTTATCTGATAAGTTTTTAAACTTGAAACTTTTATCAATTAAACTAACTGACAGTAATAACTCTTCGTATGTTATTTCTGGTATTTATATCCCGTCTGGTTCATCGGCTTTTGTGTACGAAATGTATTCCTCAGCGATATCGGAAATAGTGGAGTTTTCTGGAAATTCTCTGGTATTTATTTTTGGTGATTTTAATCTGTCTAATTTGAGGTGGTACCTGGATGAAGATAATAATAACACCTATAATGTTATCGAGCATGGACCAGAATATGAATTGAAATTTATAGAAGTTGTGATGTTAGCCGGACTTAATCAAATTAATGGACTAGAGAATGAATTCTTACATCACCTTGACCTTATCTTTACTGATTATCCTGCTTACTGTGAAGTCTTAGATGTTAATGATTGGCTTTTGGAGAAAGTTCCACATCATAAGGCATTTCAATGTTCAATCTCTTTCTGCATGGAAAAAAAACGAAATGTACCACTTAACTCTTCATGTAAAGAGTATAATTTAAAAAAAATTAATATGACAAAATTAGAAGAGTTTTTTTCATACCTTGACTGGACAAGTGTTTTGAACTCTAACGACGTAAATGTTTGTGTTACAAACTTTTATGCAATTTTAAGAAATTGTCTTAATTACTGTGTTCCTGTTAAAAGTACTCGTAAGGCCCGTGTTTCTTCAGTTTGTTGGCTGAATAAAGATTTAAGACGTGTACGAAATCTGAAAAATGTATTCAATAAAAAATGGAAAAAAACCCATAAAATAATATTTTATAATCAATTTTCTTACTACAGAAAACTCTTTAATAATTTATTGAAAATGACTTATAAAGAACACATATTTAAAATAAAGTGCAATATATTGAAAAATCCAAAGCTATTTTGGAAGTTCATAAGCTCTAAAAGATAATCATTAAATTTTCCAGCTGTCGTGCAGTACAATAATACATCCTCTTCCTGTGATAAAGAAATAAGTGATTTATTTGCTGATTTTTTCCAACAAACTTATACATCGTGCAATACTAAATACTGTGATACCACATTCCAAAACCGATTAAACTGTGATATACCTTTATTAAGACTGACTGAAGAAGAAGTTGTGCAATATATTGACGATTTAAAAAGTACATGTTCGTCCTGTCCAGACAGTATTCCGTCCATATTTGTTAAAACTTCTAAGTCTTATATTTGTTCTGCAATCACCTACATATTTAATTGTTCGCTGTCGTCTGGTGTTTTTCCTGATTTGTGGAAATCTTCGTTTATTACACCACTTCACAAGTGTGGTAGTAAAAATAGAGCTGAGAACTATCGAGGAATTGCGAAACTTTCATGCTTACCTAAGCTTTCTGAAAAAATAGTTACCAAATACATTCAATTCTTCTGCCAATCAATAATTATTTCTGAACAACATGGGTTTTGCATGCATAAATCTACGTCAACAAATCTCCTGGAATTCACAAACCAAATAAATATAAATATGCAAAATGGATTTCAGACTGATGTGTTTTATGCTGATCTTAGTAAAGCATTTGATAGAGTAAGCCACTCTATACTTTTAATAAAATTAGAACGATATGGATTTTTGGAGTGGATTATTGCTTGGATCAAATCATACTTAAATAATCGTTCTCAGCATGTTAATTACAGAAATTGTATGTCAAAAACAATAAAAGTATTATCGGGAGTACCTCAAGGAAGCCATATCGGACCACTTTTGTTTTTACTATTTATAAATGACATTGCGGTTCACGTCCTTTACTCGAAAATATTAATTTTCGCTGACGGTTTTAAGCTTTATTATGCATTTACAAATCCAGGTGGGTACCTGTTTCTTCAACATGATATTGACAGAGTCTTTGAATGGTGTATTTCCAATGGTATGGAACTCAACAAAAACAAATGCAAAGTTATGTCGTACACAAGAAGAAGAGAACCTTTACTATCCTCATATTTTATCGATGAAAGTATTGTCAACAGAATCAGCACATTTAATGACTTGGGAGTTGTATTTGATGTTAAACTTTCATTTAACTCTCATATTGACGTCATAACAAGTAAGGCAAGAAGTCGCCTTGGATTAATCAAGAGGTTCGCGAAAGAATTTAATGACCCGCATAAATCAAAAATTCTCTATTGTTCGCTTGTTCGTCCCATCTTGGAATATTGTAGCTGTGTATGGTGTCCTTCCTATGATGTTTCTATTAATAAAATTGAGAGCGTACAAAAACAGTTTTTGTTATTCGTCCTCCGTTATCTACCTTGGGATCCAAATCAACGTCTTCCACATTATGAAGATCGTTTGAAGCTGCTTAGTTTATCAACGCTGAAGAAAAGGAGGGAAGTGAATAATGTCATTTTCCTTTTTCAACTTTTATCTGGAAAAGTTTGTTCTGCACACATCCTGAGCTTGCTGAATATAAACTCTCGTCCCAGATCAACCCGAAATCCAGCTTTTTTTTATTTAACAATTGCCAGAGTGAATTATGCCTTAATGGAACCAGTAACTGTAATGTGCAAAGACTTTAATGATTTGTATCATCTTATTGATTTTAATATGTCTAAAAACAGTCTTAAAAAGAAATTATTATCTTGTTAAAAGCGTTTTTTTTTACTTCCGTTTATATTTTGTCCTCTGTAAAATTTATTGTTATTTGGCATTTTTACATATTCATTTATTGTTAATAATAAAAATTGTAAAATTTTAAACAACTTAGACATCAGTCTGTAGTTGAAATAAATAAATAAAACAGTGCTGAATGATTTAGTCACAAAAATTGAATCCTCCATCCATAGTAAGGAAATCTGTGTAGTCGCTTTCCTTGACATTGAGGGAGCCTTCAATAACACCACTTTTGAGTCAACAGATCGTGCACTCAGGTACCACAACATACCACAAGTTGTATGCAAATGGATCATGTCCATGCTTAGTTGTAGAATTATCCAGAGTAAAATCGAAGATATAGAAATTTCTGCACTCACAACCAGAGGATGCTCACAACGAGGAGTCCTCTCGCCACTTATATAATCCATGGTTGTAGACAGCCTACTAAGATCACTCGAACCCCACGGCATTTATGCAGTGGGCTTCGCAGATGATCTAGCCATTGTCATACAGGGATCGTCAGAAATATCAATATCGAATAGACTTCAATCAGCCTTGGACATTGTACAAGACTGGTGCATCTGCAAAGGTCTCTCCGTTAACCTTAAAAAGACAGTTATTGTTCCTTTTACTAAGAGACGAAAAGTAGATCGTCTCACACCCCCTTCTCTTTATGGTGACACAATCCCATTTTCGAAAGAAGCAAAATATCTAGGGATAGTTCTAGACAGCAAATTGTCATGGAACCCTCAACTAGAATGCATTTCTAGCAGAGCATCAAAATCTCTCTGGACATGCTGTAGTATTTGCGGAAAAAATTGGGGGCTCAAACCCAAAATGATGCATAGCCTCTACACGCTTGTAGTGAGACCCGCAATAACATATGCAGCGTTGGTATGGTGGCCGAAAACTAAAGAAAATACTGCTATAATGAAGCTAGAAAAAATACAACGACTAGCAATGACATGCATAACGGGATGCATGCGGACCACACCTACCTTTGCACTCAATGTAATTTTCTCCAATTCACCTGTTCATAAGAATGGAAGCAACACTGAGCTTACATCGTCTCTTTCACCAAGAATATGTAACCTTCAACCCAATTGCAAGGGGCCACATATCGCTCCTCAGCAGCTTGGAAAATCTTAAGTAATTTAGCATGTGTCTGGATGTCACAATTCCCACATATAACTTCACACAAAATTTCTCTATAGTCATCCCCTCCAGGGAAGACTGGGAAAACTTCAAACCACACCCTTTTAACGAAGACCTGGTCTGGTATACGGATGGCTCAAAAATGGAAACAGGTACTGGTTCCGGTGTTTTTGGGGAATCAGTCAGCCTTGGTCTTCATTCGTCCATATTCCAGGCAGAGGTCTTCGCTATTAACGAATGCGTGAGGATACTTTGTCACTCGAACGCCAAAAATAAAACTATATTCATCTTCTCAGACTTCCAGGCTGCCCTAAAAGCTCTGGCTTCGCCTGTCATAAGATCCAAGCTAGTCCCAGAGACTGTCTTACTACTCATTGAACTTGCAAGGTTCAATTTTATGATTCTCCATTGGATCCCTGCACAATAAGGGACACGATGGTAATGAAAGGGCCGACACCCTGGCCAAAGAGGGCGCCTCATTGCCATTGATTGGCCCAGATCCCTTCTGCGGAGTAAATACTAATTACTTCAAAAACACTGCCAAAAACATCCTGCTCATGGAATCTAATGCAGCTTGGCAAACAACTCCTAGTCAAATCTGCTCCAAACGATTCGTACCAGACTATTCACACAAAACCACAAAATTCCTACTCAACCTAGATAGGAAAACTCTGAAAACAATGACTGGAATCATAACCGGACATTGTCCTCTGGAAAAACACCTTCACAACATGAGACTAGCAACAGACTCCGTTTGGCGTCTATGCCTCGAAAGTGAAGAAACATCTCTGCATATTCTCATGGAATGCCCAGCACTCCTCCGCCTCAGAAAGCGAATACTTGGCTTCGAGATCGTTCCCTTGGAAAAACTCAAAACCTTCCATCCACAGAATATCTTAAAGTTCTGGTCTCTGTCTGGAGCAACAGAGCTGCTCTAGAATCTCGCATGGGCTGGCACAATAGGAATCTCCGAGATATCGCAGTGCCTGAGCTGTACAAGCTCTCCCTAACAACAAATAAAAATAATAATAATAACACCGGTTTGGTAGATCCCGAAGCAAGTACACGCGGCAGAGAAAAGAAACTAATAGAGAGAGGCAACTTCGACGGTGGCTCTCTTTAACCTACAACCTGCGAATTCGGACAGCAACTTACATCTGTCTTAAAATCCACTTAAAAAAATGTGGGGACAACACAGATGCAAGTTGCTGTACATATTCACCAATGTCGGAAAAATGTCAGATGAATCAATCAAGAGACCTTTAAATAAGAGAGAAAGAGACACACATTTTTTTTTTTTGATTTTTTTGTTCTGCACGAGGGGAAAACATGTATACATGTGGAGCTCTCCTTTGCTTTTTAAAAGGAAGTAAGGAGTGTCTAGCCTCAGTTTTCGAAGAATAGAAAACTGTACGTCTTGGTTCTGTATGTTTTTTTTAACCAGAGAAAGTAGAGTTCTTGAGATAGCTTCTCCTTTCTCGCAATTACAAAATTAATGATAATAACTGCTTGAGCAGCAATAAAAGATCTCATATTAACCCAGTAAGAATAGCTTTTTTCAAGGAAAAATGTGTACAAGGCTGAATTTTGGTATACAGGTTGGTAATTATGTGGTTTACAATCTGAGAAATATCCCCAAGCTTCCCATGTACGCTAGTTCAGTTGTAGGGGTGCAAAGAAAAACAATGGGGTTTTCGACAATATTCACTTATATTTCAAAAACTGTGAGCTTGAGACAAAAAAAATGCTTCACACCTACAACCCAAACGGTCGGGCCGAATTTCTTCAAACTTGGTATATAGAGTTTTTTAGGTATTGTACAGAGCGGAAATTGAAATTTTTTTTACCTAAAAAAAATAACGGTACCTGTCATATAACTGTTACGTTGAAGCTTATTTTTCTCAAAAAACGGCTCTAAAGATTTTGATTTAAAAATTTTTAGGTACGACCAATCATATGGCTGAAAAAAGTTTTAGAAATGTCTAAAAACGGTACTTTCCATAGGAACGTTTTTTTTTGCTTTCGGCTACCTCAAAAAAGACAGCGAATTCTTTCGAAATTTCACACAAATAAAGGTGTGGGTAACTCAATTTGTACTGCGTACCGAAGTCTTCAACAAATATTTTTTTGTATTTTAAGAGCATTTTTTTTTTAAATTTAAAAAAATTATATTTTGGAAACAAAATCTCAGGCTTTTTATTATTATAAATTGATCTTTATTGATCGAAGTTCAAGCTGCTACTGACTCTCTTCTCTTATATAATAGTATATCAAATGTGCTTATCTTAAAACTAAGCCATACATGCATGCATTCAAGTTATAATGTGGTAGTACATGTATATGCACTCATACTCTCTTGTTACTTATATAAGTACCATTGATATTACATGCTCCTTTTTTTTTTTTTTTTTTTTTTTTTTTAATAACAGATATACAGTACTCTCTGGGTAGCGTAAATGAATTATTGCATAGGCTGTCCATGCTATCCAGGTTGTTCACACTATCCAATATTTTACCCATCAAGAAAAAGACACTTCGACAACAGTTTGCGTAATGTTTTCAGATTTTTCTTTTGAGCGAACTGACCACCACTTTAAAAAAAAACGTATCCTTATTTTTTCTTATGGCCGAAATTGTAGATTTAGCAACACTGTATTCCCGGGATAAAATTGAAGGGGCTATAACCCTTTCTAGTTTTTCGATAATATCACCTTTTTCTTTCAATGATAAGAATTTTGGTTGCCGAAAACTGAGTTAATTTCACGTGCTCAAACGTGAATCTTTTTTTTTAAAGATTGTGATCAGTAGCTACAAATTTATATGAACAAAAACGGGTTATGCGATGCAAAAATGTGTGTAGTTACGAGTGTGGAAAACTAAGATGTCTAAAATAAAGGGAAATCCCCGAAATGGGACCATACATTTGTGATTCATGCTATAGAGTGCCCTGTATAAAAAAACTGGTGTTCATGCGAGCCAGGTGTTCACGCAGCCCAGTGTTCACGCTACCCAGACAGCACTGTATATCGTTCTGGTGGTTTCACTACTCTACCACTTCTTGTTACATAATTATGGTTGTCTTCTAATTGATTACAATTTGGTATATCGTTTGCAGGAATATGTACATTGCAATTTTCATAATCATTGTCATCATTTATGTTATTATCTACAGATTTCTGCTCAATGCTTGCATCTTTATAATTCAAATTAATATTTTGACCAATGTTTGGTCTTATTATTTCAATTTTCTTAAAACTAGTTTTACATTTACCATCAACATTTTCAATATCAGTTCTTATTTGATCGTTAAATAATAATTCACTATAGTAGAAAAGTCATTATTCCGTGTTTTTGAAATGAATCTACGGTTACGTCTGAAATGATTTCCAAAATTATCTTCGACTATATACGAACGGTCATTTACAATTTTAACAATTCTACCATAATGCCATTCATTTGATTTTTTTTTTTAAATAACTTGCTCATTCAAATTCAAACGTGGTAACACTTTTGCTGTTCGATAGTAATAAAACTTTTCTTTTTCCTTTTTTTTATTTATTTTTTCTTGAATTGTTTTCCAATCAATTGTTTGACTTTTTAATTGCTTTTTTGATATAGGAAGTTTAGTTTTATTTTGTCTATTGAAGAATAACTGTGCTGGGGAAAATTTCATTGAGGCAACTGGTGTTGCATTATATTCCAAAATTCTGTACTGATATTCCTTAACTTTATCTTCCTCAAAGCAACGTTTAAGTGTGTTTTTAGCTATTGCTACCCCTTTTTCAGCCAACCCATTGCTTTGTGGGTAACGTCGACTTGAAAATTTAAACTGTATGTTTACGTCATTTGCGAAAATTTCAAATTCCGAAGACCCAAATGGACTATTGTCACATTTAATTTCAGTCGGATATCCCAAACGATTAAATATTGTCATTAATATCTTAATCAACGCTGTAGAAGTTTTCTTAACTACCCTGTTAACTATTAAATATCCAGAGTATGCGTCAATTATTGCTAGAAAATTAATACCAGCATATTCAAAAATAGTAATGAAAATATCCATGGCTACTCTATGAAATGGATAATCGGGATTTTCTTCTTGTTTAAGAGGTTCTTTTTGTATATTTCTTTTAAATTTCTTACAGATCTTACAATTTGCTACTAAATTTTTAATGTCCACACTCATACCTGGCCAGTAATAATTCATTCGAGCTCTTCCTAGTGTTTTTTCAATTCCCAAATGAGACATGTGTAAACACTTACAAATAGTGTTTTGTAATTCTTTTGGAATAACCAACTTATGGTTTTTGAACAATAATCCCATTTCAAAATGAAGTTCATCTTTAAACTTGTAATTTTGTTTTTCAATTTGATCTAGTTTCTCATACTTTGGACACCCTGTTTCCACATTTTTACAAATATTAACATATGAACTATCCTTGGCAATGACTTGCAAATATTTTTTATAATTTTCTTCTGATAAACAGGCTTGACGCGTGATGCTATGAATGACGGTTGCTAGTTCATAGTTTTCATCAACTTCCCGAAGTTGTGCTCTTGACAGACAGTCAGCAACTAACATCAATTTACCTGGAGTATACACGATATCCAATTTCGGGTATTTTAATAAAAACATAAACATTTTGTGTAATCTCATAGTTACATTATCAATGTCACGTTTATATAACGATTCCAATGGTTTATGATCACTTTGGACTGTAAATTCTCTACCGTATAGATAGTAATGAAATCTTTGACAGACAAAAACTACAGCTAATAAGTCCTTTTCAATTTGTGACCACCTTTGCTCACTTTTGCTTAGTGTGCGTGAAGCATATGCTACAGGATGATCATCCTGTAAAAGAGTACAACCCAACGCATCATTTGATGCATCTGTCTGTACAACTATACCTTCTTCTGAGGATCATAGACTGACAAAATTGGTTCGCTTGAAACCAGCTTTTTTAAATTAATAAATTCACGTTCATGATTTTCATTCCATTCCCATTTACTATTTTTACATGTTAACTTACGTAATTCTGTCGATTGCTTAGTTAGATTTGGTAAAAACCGAGCTAAATATTTGCAAAACCCTAAGAACCGCATAACTCCTTGTTTATTAGTTGGTTTTATCATTTCTTCTACCGCTTTAATGCTTTTAAGAGCAGGTTCAATTTTTTATTCTGAAATACAGTTACCCATGAAAGTTATCGTATTTTTCTTGTATTGAATTTTATCTGGATTAAAAATGATATTATTCTCTAATGCTCTCTCCATAACTTTTTTTAATATTAAATCATGTTCTCCCTCATCTTTACCAACAATAGCCAAATCATCAAAATATATCATTACCCCGGTTATATCCCCAAATATCTGTACCATACGCTTTTGAAACATTTCTGGGGCACTGCTTATTCCGAATGGAACACGATTAAATTTGTATCTTCCGAATGGAGTCATAAAAGTAGTTAGCTCTGAACTCTTCTCGTCAAGTTTCATGTGCCAAAACCCGTTTGCTAAATCAATTACCGTGAAAATAGTTTTATCCTTTAATTGGATACTAAAATCATCTAGTGTCGGTATGAGAAAGTGTTCCCTTTATATATTTGCATTTAACAGTTTGGGATCCAAACATATCCTTAGATCACCATTAGGTTTTTTCAGTTCAACAAATGCATTTGTATCTTTTGGTAATTTATTTTCAAAATTTAAGGAATCAATTCGGCTAATTAATCCAAAATGAATACATGTAAAAAGTCCAAGTAAAGGTTCATATTTATCCTCAACAATCAGGAAGTTAGCCTTTTTGACAAAATTATCTTAAACACAAGTTAATTCAACTTCACCGAAAACTTTAATTTGATTTGAGCTATAATCAAGAACCATAGTATTTTTTACTTCATTTAATTTTATTGTTAATTTCATTTTTTAAAAAAGCTTGATAGGGATGCAATTAACATCACTTCCAGTATCCAGTTTGAATTTGATTAAGCAGTTGTTTATCCATAGTTCCTTGATCCATTTAAGATTATTATGATTTGTGCTTATTCTAAAAATATTAATTTCCTTACAATCTACATTAAAAGAATTTTCTGACTTAATAGTACCTGTCATATTTGCCCAGCTTACATAGTTGACGTCTTTCCTGTTATCGTTTCCCTTTGTTGTTTCAGCTCTCCGATTCCATTGATTTCCCTCGTTGTCTTGATTTCCCTTGTTGTATTCTCTCCTGTTCCATTGCTGTCCATCATTGACTTGATTTCCTTTGTTGTATTCTATTGGCTTCCCTTTTTGTTTGCAGAACTTTGCGAAATGCCCGATCTTCGAGCATGATGATCACTTTATTCCATTCGCCTTGCATACACGAAGATGATTTGCATTGAATGTCCCACCACAGTTGTAACATTTACGTGTGACAGCACATATGTTTGTGTGCGTTTCAGCTTCGACGACTGCATGAACATTTAAGGGTGAGCGATTATCCAGTATTACCTTGTTGGCATTAGCGGCTTCATATATTTTGCATGTATCGATGACCTTTTTAAGTGGCTCATCTTTACCATCAAGCAGCTTTAGTTGTAGTGTTTTTTCATACACACCCAAAATTATACGGTCTCGAAGCATACGAGACTCATATGACTTGCCACAACTACAATCGAACTCGCAATATTGCAACTGTTTTCTTAGTTCTGTTTCAAATTCGACAAACAGCTGTTTTTCCCGTTGTATTATAGTGTTGAACTTGAATGATTCCATAGCCACATTTTTTCTAGGTACACAATATTCGTCAAAAGCTTTCAACACTATATCTAATGTTCGCTGATTTCCATTTTGCACTGCGCGCTCCCCTCTGCCACCATGTTCATTTCTCCGTTGTTGTCCATCACCTTCTTCTTCACCTTCTGTTTCATCTTGTTCTCCCTCGCCATCTGCTTCAACTTCACTACCTTGATTATCTTCTCGATGATCAGCTATCCCAGCAATGCTTTCCGTTGTTCCATCGTTTGGAAATAATGTATTGAATATATCAACGCCTTTGGTTCCAATAAGCCACAAAAATGTAGCAATTTTCTGCCCCTCCGGTTCAGACAGCTTGTTGTTCTCCATCATATATATTAAAAATGTTCTTTTCCAATCTGGCCATTCTTTTCCCAGATTTGCACAATCCAATTCAGATGGAAATCGACTATTTGACGCCATTTTTTTTTTTTTTTTTTTTTTTAGACGGGTTTTATTATAATTAAATTATCTGTGTTTCCATTTCCGTGATTTACTTTTTACTTTTTATTTTAATAATTTCCGAACTTTCAATAACATTTTATATAATAATGTATGTAGGTAAGACCACATCTGACACCATGTAATAAAAAGGCTTTTTATTATTATAAATTGATCTTTATTGATCGAAGTTCAAGCTGCTACTGACTCTCTTATATAATAGTATATCAAATGTGCTTATCTTAAAACTAAGACATACATGCATGCATTCAAGTTATAATGTGGTAGTACATGTATATGTACTCATACTCTCTTGTTACTTATACATAAGTACCATTGATATTACAATACACCACTGTTACACATTAGAGCAAGTTCGTGCGACCCAGTCGTGTATTTTATTTCTAGTGTAGTTCTTGCGACATTCTCTATGAACTATTACAAAACTTTTGTTTTCTAAATAACTGCTTTTACCGTCATCTCTTTCAACACTCGATTCAATCAAAGTTTTGAATCCGCGACTAACTTTCGAGACTAACGAACTAGTGCAAAAAAAAACAGATTTCTTTCATTTTTCTGTTATACGTATAACAGAAAAAAAAATAAATACATTTTTAACAAAAAGTATTTGTTTAATTAATATTATTATAAACATAAAACATTCTCTGAATTGATTGCCATCGATCAGTATAGCATTTGTCTTAAGAATCGAATCAGAACATAGAAAATTTTCCATCTGAAAATTTTTGCGGTTTGGTTTTCCGTATCGCTATAACTGGCCTCTAAGACTTAAAAGTGATATAACTCTTAAATGACATGCGAAAACTTTCTTCAACAATTTTATGTAGAATTTAATAAGCGATAAGTTTTTGGAATACGTTTTATGTCCCAAGCTCACAGTTTTTGAAATATAAGTGAATATAGCTGAAAACCCCATTGTGTTGACCCTTGAACCCGAGTAAGGGGCCAGTTATAGCGGTACGGAAAACCAAACGAAAAAATTTCCAAATAGAAAATTTGGTATAATATAATCTGATTTAAAACACAAATGCTACACTGATCGATGGCAACCAACTCAGAGAATTTATTTTGCAAATAAAAATTTAAATTAAACTTGTACTTTTTGTTAAAAATGTATTTATTCATTTTTCTGTTATACATATAAAAGAAAAATAAGAAATTACATTTTTAACAAAAGGTATTTGTTCAATTAAAGTTATTATGAACAAAAAACATTATCTGCATTGTTTGCCATCGATCAGTGCAGCATTTGTCTTAAGAATCGAATCAGAACATACCAAATTTTCCATTTGAAAATTTTTTCGGTTTGGCTTTCCGTATTGCTATAACTGGCCCCTAACTGTCCTAGCGTACATGGAAAAGTTGGGGATTTTTCTCAGATTGTAAACCACATCAATACCAACCTGCATACTTAAATTGAGCCTTGTACAAATTTTGTCCTTTCTTTGACAATTTTTTGTTTCTTAATAGGCTATATTGTGTCAAAAAAATAAACTTTTATTAAATACAAAATATTTAGTAGATACTGTAAAATTGTGGAACTTATTTTCTATTTGCTCCCGCCGCCGGCTCACAATGAGTTTACCTCCCCGCCCAAACATACATATATAAGACATCTTCATCGCTTGATGGGCTCTCTTCTGATTTCTCGGGTATTTTAAAGTAAACAGTCGCGGTCGAATGCAATCTGATGAATCTCCGAGTTTTTCTTCTGGAACTAGAGTCTTGGAAGTTTCTTTTGTGACTTTCAGTGTGTCAGGTACTTCACATATTTCGGACGTAGTCGGACGATTGGATGAGGTTTTAGATGGAGGATCGACAGATGGAATAGTTGATTAAAACTGCGGTGCTGTGGCTGATTTGGTTCGAGCTTTGGGAGCTATTTTTCTATATTCTGGTATAGGTTTGCTTTTAAGAAAACTAGTCAAGCATTTTCTCGCAGGATTAGGCATAAAGGGTTGATTGAAATTGGAGAAGGGTGTGGAATTTATTAAACTTGTTCCTGCGAAGCCAGCCTCATTGGAACTTGGTGGCAAATGTTTTTGGGACAGCCCCATTTCTGTTTCAGATCGTTCTGTGTCGGAAATTAGGTGCGCGACATCTACAACTGGACCTTTTGGCTTAGATTTAGGCAATTTGAGAGCACGTTTTCCGCTTGAATCTGGTCTCTTTTAATGTTTGTCCAACTCGATTACTGTTTCAGAGGTTTCAGAGGTAGAAACATCTGAAGCTGGAGTTGTTGCCTTAATTTAAGGCAATTCGAGTCCATGTTTTTCTCGTGTAACTAGTTTCTTTTGATGTTTACCTAACGCCACTTTTGTTTCGGAAAATTCTGTTAAACCATGTCTCACAAAGACATCGGCAGCTGGAGTTCTTGCACTTCACAATAAGGGGCTGCTACAATACGACCATCTGCAAACATTCATTGTTTGAATTTAACTTTTTTATGATTTTATCACTTACTCGAATCGTTCTGGAGGAGCACATTGTCTCGCCCAAAAAAAACATTTTCCTTTCGATTTATAATTATCGAAAAATGAATTGATTCTAATTCCTGAATAATTGAATCCATCGTGCTTGTCACCAATAATATGACATTTGTTTGGTTGGGTGTGTTCAAACACAACTTTTCGACCTACACAAATTTAAAAACACATAGAACTACATTTTTACTTTCCAAATAATTAATTGCAGCTATTTTATTATATTAACGTTAAGATATATTGCACAAAAATCGAAAACAAAAATTGCCTAAAGATTATTCCAACGAAGATAACATGACAGAAAAATCAATCTCGTTAGAAATTGTCATATGATTAAACACGCCTCAAATTAAGAATGTCAAAAGAGACACACACACAATAATAAAAACTCAAATTAATCAAGTTATGCATTCGTCGAAAAAAAGTTTTGAGATAACAATCAAACATGAAATTACGATGATAGCGAAGACAAAAAAAGATGTTCTAAAAACTCTGTATGTCTGTCTGTATGTATAGACACCTACAGCCCAAACGGGTGGGCCGAATTGCTTCAAACTTGGTATATATAGTTTTTTAGGTATTGTGCAGAGGTAAAATTGAATTTTTTTTAGCTCAAAAAATAACGGTACCTGCCATGTAACCGTTACGTAAAAGCTTATTTTTCTCAAAAACGTCTCTAACGATTTCGATTTAAGAAAATCAGTGTTGCTTTTTAGGAACTTTATGAAGCTTGTATTTTGTGGACTTTATTGAATTAAATTCAATTTAAAAGTTTTTGTGACCTTTAGTCCAAATGCGTTTCGCCCAGGTACAACAGTTGGGCTCATCAGTTAGATGCTGTTGTACCCTTCTAAGACGCAAAATTTTGGTCGATGGTTACCGACACTTGTAAAATTTACAGCGTGAATACACTGTGAATTCTAATTTTAGGGGAATTCGTTTGAATTCATGCACCTAAAAATATACATGTATAAATATACATATATATACACCCGTGGTCTGGCTGAAGTTTATGAAGCTTGTATTTTGTGGACTTTATTGAATTAAATTCAATTTAAAAGTTTTTGTGACCTTTAGTCCAAATGCGTTTCGCCCAGGTACAACAGTTGGGCTCATCAGTTAGATGCTGTTGTACCCTTCTAAGACGCAAAATTTTGGTCGATGGTTACCGACACTTGTAAAATTTACAGCGTGAATACACTGTGAATTCTAATTTTAGGGGAATTCGTTTGAATTCATGCACCTAAAAATATACATGTATAAATATACATATATATACACCCGTGGTCTGGCTGAAGTTTATGAAGCTTGTATTTTGTGGACTTTATTGAATTAAATTCAATTTAAAAGTTTTTGTGACCTTTAGTCCAAATGCGTTCGCCCAGGTACAACAGTTGGGCTCATCAGTTAGATGCTGTTGTACCCTTCTAAGACGCAAAATTTTGGTCGATGGTTACCGACACTTGTAAAATTTACAGCGTGAATACACTGTGAATTTTTAGGAACGACCAATCATATGGCTGAAAAATAAGTTTTAAAAAATGTCTAAGGGGCCAGTTATAGCGATACGAAAATCCAAAACGAAAAGAAATTCAAATGGAAAATTGTGTATGTCCTGATTGATTTTTAAGACAAATGCTACACTGATCGATGGCAGTTAATGCAGATAATGTTTTTTATTCATAATAGTTTTTATGGAACAAATACTTTTTGTTAAAAATGTAGTTTTTTATTTTTGTTTTATACGTATAACAGAAAAATGAATAAATAATTTTTTAACAAAAAGTACAAGTTCAATTCGAATCTTTATTTGCAAAATAAATTCTTTGAGTTGGTTGTCATCGATTGTAGCATTTGTGTTTTAAATCTAATTATATTATACCAAATTTTCCATTTGAAAATTTTGTCGGTTTTGTTCTCCGTATCGCTATAACTGACGCATAAAAACGGTACTTTCCATAGGACCGTTTTTTTTTTCTTTCGACTATCTCGAAAACGACTCAATTAATTTTTTCGAAATTTCACACATATATAGTTGTTTTTAATAATATTAATAATAATATTTTGAAAACTGCTTATTAAATTTATTTCTTTTCTAAATTTAAATTTATCCAAGAATTAAAACGGCGTACTTTTTTTCAGCTCAAATTAGTTTGAGTATTTATTTAAGAATTTTGAAAAATTTATTTTTATAAATATATATTAAAACAAATGTCGACTATCGTTTGAAAAAGAACGCACCAATTACAACTAATGTCGACTATCGTTAGAAAAAGAACGCACCACTGTATAGTTTCGTATCCATGGTGATAATTCTTATAACTCAATTACATTACATACATATATATCTATTAAACTAACTTGTGCGTACTTTCCTTATTTGATTTAGACGAACCATACGCCCTGGATCCTACACCCGCTCTGAGGCTTTCGGACGAAGGTATTATATCTTTTTATACAAAACATATTTTCTTGTTTTTTGCAAACAGTTTTACTTTTGTACTTGTTAAAACGCCTTTTTTTAAATCATTTTTATAATTTTTTTATTGGAAGTTTATATTTATTCTAATTTTGTGTATCTTTATTTCTCTTTTTTCTATCAAAACTCTACTCCTCTTACTACTCTACACTTCAACTGTTCTAAAACTAATACCAAAATATACTGTTAATATAAATACATTGCATTCTATAAAATGGACTAAGAATTGACTACAGTCCTTTTGGTATCCAATGACAACCGCACAGCAGCGCATGGACGATATTTGAATGTTAGACCAAATGTAGGACTTCTAACTTCAACTGCTCGCACATTTATTCAGGAAGGTGTTACTACTGAATATGCAACGCAGGTGCTCGGAACAACGCTTGAAAATGGACGTTTTTATGCTCAGCTTTTAAAGAAAAGTTCAAGGGTGATGTTCGATAAGGAAAATTTTTACGCTCCGAGTGCCACTAAGGGAGGTGGGGTGCATACAAGCATTATTGGTGAGGAAACAGAGGAAGTGTTTTATCACCAGCCACGATCATTGCTTCAAAGCCATAATAATTTGGTGGCTGACAAGGACTGGCAAGATGTGGATGACAGGATTATTTTTGAAAAGAACTCATTTGTAGGAAATACCGATTTCGTTGGTCCTAGAAGATCGCTTATCGTTTTTCCTATAAAAGCAGACAGTAAAAACACAAATGAAAAATCACGTCAATTGAAATCGGAGTCTTCCAATGATAGGCTCTCTGTCGTAACAGGTGCTAAATCAACTGATCTTCATCAGATATTTGCAAATAAAGTCCAACCTGCTTTTGATTTGCCAACATATACGATAATGAATATGTTTTCCCCGAGTGGGTTTTCCTCGTCAGGTGATGTATCCCAAGGGAACACAGACAATTTGTCTAAGACCATTTTTTCGGAGCAAAGGTCTCCGAAACTACTCTACCATCAAGTAATGAAAGATGAACAGAAGGCCTTTTCAACGGTTACATACTATGGCTTTGCTGATTTTACAACCATTGTGGGTGATACTGTTATTGTGTTTTCACCTAGCACGACTGCTAGAAATTTAGTTTTTGGACAAGTAACCTCAATTAGAGGGAATGCTACTTTGGGACACCAAGATACATCACATAATTCGCAGGTTCCTATAACTATTACTCAAGACTTGATAGAGCCAACGTACGTTATTCCAATGCTCTCAACTAATATTAAAGATTTAAGGGCTATGTCTACAGATTCACAAGAAAAGAGCAAAAAGAAATCGAGTACACTGAAACCTAAGTACGATGACAAAATTAATGAAATAACTCTGCTATCGGAAAATGTAAAAAATGGTGCCGTGATTATTTCTGATCCCTCCACATCTGATGAGGCTAAAGATTTCGAAAAATCAGTTCAAGAAAAAATTAAACTTTCTCGGCCAAATGAAGAAACCTTGTTTACTATTCATTCGTTAAATTCCGCAACGGAGGAAGATGATGATGTATACCAAAAAAAATTGGCCAGTTCAATTGAGACATTTTTTTTGGTTTCTTCGATGTCTGATCTAATCTCCTTTTCTTCTAACAACATTGACACCAAAACGAAAAACCCATCTCCGGTCATGCTCTCGCGACCATCTGATGAAGAAATACTCTTTATCTATTCTTCTTTGGCTATGGCGGAAGCTTCACATAAGGGACACGATACGCTGAAAATGATTCTGGCTTCAAGTGTCATTGAATCAAACATAACAACTGAAAGTCAACACGAAAATATCACAGAAAAGGAAATTTTAATAAAAAAAGGCACATTAACTCTTGACACAAGTTTAACAAAACTCGATGACCAAACAAATTCTGATATTCAAATCCAATTAGGAGCTACCACTGTTTTTTTTGAAGACGACCCGTTTCTTGAATTTGTTTCACAAAGTTCTACAAAAAAAACAACAGTTCGACAAACAGAATCAATTAAAATGTTTGAGTTAGTATCCGAACTGGCAACCATACCGAAAGCAAACATTTTCGAAGAGGAAGATGTAACGGAAGATGTTATAGATTTTGGAACGGAGCCTTTTGTAGAAGACACCACAATCTTAACACAAACAGAAAAAGAGAGATACGACGAAGGTGAAGATCTGGCAGAAGAGCATGGAGTCTTAAAAATTGATATTAAACCGATCATCGACAAAGTTGAAGAAATCGAAGCGATGGAAAACTGTGTCCGAGCATCTCAGGTATATTTAACACAAATTCCAAAAAATCTTACGCATTACACAACATTCCTTATTTCTAATACGAATTCGGGAACATCAACATCGATCGAAAGCAATGCAGTTCAAAGTTTTGAAATAGCAAAAGCCACGAAACATTACTGCATTCAACCAACATCAATTGTGAATTACTTTGCCCAGGGCAGTAATGTGCCAGTATTAGAACGCCCTTTAGATGCCAAAAAAGTCAATGACAACCAAAACGATTCTAGTTATAAGGAAAAAGATGATGATTCCCTCGAACTGACAACACCAACGATAATAGCTCGTGAGAATGTAGAGTCTACAGCAACAGAACATTATGAAGAATTAGGTGACGGCTATGATGTTCCAAGCAAAATCCAAGAAGAAGATGAAGAGGACCAGAACCCTGACTCTGAGGAAGAAATAGAACTTATTTATAAGACTTTGTTTACTACATACACTTATCTTACAACTTTTTTCTACGACCAAACAGTCAGTGTATCGAGTCACAAGGAAGTTGTTACAAATATAATCACGTCACGTACGACCCTTGACAGCATTATCTCAACCGAAGAAGCAGAAATAGAGCTATCAGGCACGGAAGTAACTAAAGCTACACCGACAGTTAGGAAAGGGGCAATCCATTTAACTGCTCAGTTTGACCTTCAATCATCAGATCTCAGGAAGATTGACAGTATTTTGAGAAAAGACAAGCAGGTCAACAAGTCAAATGAACAGTTTGATGATACGAAAGCAACGAAAACATATTTCACAACATACACGTACTATACGACAATTTTTGTCGATGGTGAAACAGAACTTATGAGCCGTACTGAAGTCCACACAAATACCGTTGGAATTTCATCATCGGACTTAGAAGAAATCCCTTCGGCTTTAAATCTCCTGATCGACGACACCATTTCTGATGAAGATAACGCTGTCACCGATATACATCCTAGTGCGACCTATAATAGTATAGAAAGAACCCAAACTGTGATGACAACTCTGGAATCAAATAGAAGCGAGCAGGAGCTCGAGTCCTCCTCAAGTAGCTCATCTTCAAAGACTGAAAAAGTAATTATTCCATTCGTTGGTGATTTAGCTAAAGTGAGCTTTAAAGAAAAGTCTAGCAAGCCGAACGGAAACCGTCATATAATTGACAATAGTATTTTGGAAGATCAAATTAGTTCGGAAAGTAATACAGAAGAAATTATTCCCTCCGCAACTCTGCTCTTACAAACAAGTTTTACCACATTCACCTACTATACAACAATGTACAGTAGTGAATTTACTAACGTCATAAGCCGTCTAGAAACTATTACAAATATTGTCACTGAGACGTTACAGCCAACTAATACTCTTAGTTTGGATGAAGCTACCTTACCCATCACATATTTCACAACATTCACATATTGGACAAAACTTACTAAAGATGGTGAGGTAACAACTTTGAGTCGGGAAGAGACAATGTCAAACGTCGTCACACCAACCATTTCCGAATCGAGTATGAAAAGTATAATTCCATCGTCGGTAGTGAACGAAGTTTTAAATACATTTGTATCAACAACAGAAGGCCCAAATATAAGAGTTTCTGAGGTCGAGTACTCACTTCCCACTGAAATCGAAATGTCTGAATCATTGGAAATCGAACCGACAACGTATTATACTACTTACACTTACTACACCACGTCTTATGCAGATGATCAAACTATAACTGATAGCCGTTTTGAAACTGTTACAAATGTTATAATGCCATCCAGCATTGAAATTTCTGATAGAAAGGTTAAAAGAAAACAGTTAAAAGAAAGTGTGTCATCAAATAAAGTAGAGACAGAAAACAATGTTCTAGGAGCATTAGTTGATGGACCAGCCCAAACTGTTTTATACGATTTTAAGACAATTGTGGACGCTGATGGAATCAGTACCCTTTATTTTAGGACTGAGATAATATCAACAACTTTTGATGGTACTAGCACCGTTTTTTCATCAAGCACTTCATCTATAAATATCGACGAGGTAAAAAAAGCAAGTTCACTTAAGGTTTTCCCGGAAGGCAGTATTTCCTTAGCTCAAACCTACAAAACGGGCTTAGTGCGTCTAATTGATGGAACAAAACTTTCAAATGGTACTACTACCGTATATCAATCGAGAGTTATCGGGACTATTATTGATCAACGATATGCCCAAATAATAGACAGTACTTCAAGTTTCATAATAGAAAAAACTCAGACTCCTGCAGTTGGTATATATTCCTCATCCCCTCTATCAGCCACTTTAGTGCACCCGACTATTCTACACTCAGATTTTTCAGACAAAACCTTTAACTTAAGCAATGTTCAACATCTAGAAAAAAACGATGACCATGAAGGCGAAGAAATAGAAGATGAGAACGAAGATGAAGAAGACGGCGATGAAAGTGATCGTCCAAGAACACGTCTTTCATTCCAAACAAAGAAAAACACTTTCACGCCTGTCATTCGGCCGTTTGCATCAAGGAATAGACCGCAATTCGCTCCGAGGCGCAAAAGCGTTTTTCAAAGTAGTGCAACAATCATCACTAGATCTGACCTAACACCCACGATAACGGCAACACCAGCAATCAAGTCAGATTCACGAGGCCGGTTTAGTAGTTCAAGAAAGTCGAGTGTGGGAATTTCGAGCTCCGGAGCAATTGGAAGCACTGGGCGGAGATTCGGGCGTCCCACTAGGTCTTCACAATTAGGAGGATTCGTTTCATCTTCAAGTTTCACAGGATCTTCACGAAATCGCCTTCAATCGTCAAAGATACAAATAGCTTTATCGAGCTATGGTGTTGGTGGTTCATCTAACTCTCGCCGAAGTGGAGGTAGCTTAAGAGGCTCTTCAACCAATTTCCGATCGAGTACATACCCAGGGAATTCCAGACTTAGAATAAGACCATCATCATCATTGCCATACGATAGCTATCTTAACACTGGCAGCCTTACAACTTTTCCAGCAGATAGTGCCGAAGATGACTTAATCACTCAAAGATATGAAAGTGAAGCCGAAACTGAATTCACTACTCAAAACCTTAAAAAAAATAATAATATACTGAACATCCGTAGGCCTCAACTGAACCGCGCAGTGTTTCAACCTGGTCAGCGAAGTTTAGTGTCCGGTGGTCATGGTGCCCTTCGTCGTAATTCAATCAATCAAAATCCGAGAACTACAACAACGATCACGACAACAACGACGCAACGTCCAAGACCACGTGCTTTTCAGCGCCCATCAACTGCGCTAAAACAAAATAGATCGGGATCGCAGATCACACTGTTTCCTCCACGACGACTACTCCATCCGCAAAACGTTAGTCAGGCTGCTTATGAAGTCCAGAAAGCTAAAGATGATTTAAGTAGCGAAAAAGAAGACGACTTTTCTTCCGAATATGAAAATGAAGAAAATGATAGTGAAAACGAAGAACAGAAAAACTTCAGCCGTCGACGAAGGGAGAATTTTTCAAAACTTCCAGAAACAAAGAGACCAAAGCGACAAGCGAACAACTTTCGTAATAGGTTTCGACGGCCATCTACTTCAAAACCAGCACTGGAGGGAAGGGCTGAGGATCTCACAGAGAATGAATCAAGTACGGTTCGTTCGCGGGCGTCTTTACGCTTTACACCTCGTACCCATTCTATACCTACTTTCTCCCATTCTAGCAACAAAGCGCAACACCATAATCGAGCTATTCTTCCTACAAAACCAAACTCAAATAATCGAGCTCAATTTACTCTTCGTGAAAAAGACACTGCTTCAAAGCATCGACTGCGTTTGTCGACAAGCTTTAGGCGTCCTACACCTAATGTAGCTGCGTCACGGCGTACAACAACAGCGACTTCACGTCCGAGAACACCCAGGATAAAAACCTATGGAAACCCTATAACAGAGTCAACTCACAGTAGCAGCGCCAAGGGAAGAACTCAAGCAAGCCGGTCAAGGTCAACTTCACGAAGCAGAAGTCGCAGTGACTTCACTACTGATCCAATAATACAGCTTTTTGATGGGACCATTACCGTTACACATACGACACCCACAGAAATAACTATTCCTATTGTAAATGGTAAAGTGACTGAATATAAAAATATTTTAACAACTACCACGAGCATAGAGGTTGTTTTGCCAGATCAGTATACTTCAATAATTGGCCAGCTTGGTAGTTCAACGCTAGTGCTTAATAGAGAAGAAACTTCAATTAACATCAAAGGAGCTACAGAGGTCACTCAGTTCTTACTTCACGAATTACCAACTTCAACTATAATTTTTACACCTACCACTATCAGAGGCCGTAGGACTTCATTCGCTCACATGGTCCCCTCCACGGCTTATGAGGTACAAAATGTCGTATCAACAATGGGAGCACAAATAGCACCTAACGCACCCCTAGCAAATATACTTCTTTCCCAGCTGCTCCTGGGAAATTTAGGTAGCTTGAACCAACCAAATATCAATCCCTTGTTGGCCTTAGGTGGGGCCACACAAGATAATTCCCTTAATCCGGGTGTACCAACTACAGAATATAAAACACGATCTTCAACCTATATTACAACTGTGACAAACGGAATGTCAACTGTTATTCCACTGACTTTTCACGGAAAAGAGATATTAACAACAATCTTTGATAGCTCGTCTGACGTCATAACAGCGACAGAGTATTTCACCGAAACAATTGTTATAACGCCAACTCAGCAAGTTCAACAAGTTCAGCAGGTTAATAGCCTGCTCCTACCATATCTTTTGCAACAACAACTTCAAGGTCAACAGCCATCTCAAGCAGTCCTTTCAATTCAAAGCTCTATTCCATCTCAACTTCTGTTTCCCGATAATTTACAAGATCTAGACCAGAATAGCATTCAAAAATATTACGACTACAGTCAAGATTTTGAGGACTACTCAAATAATCAGGATGAAGAGTCTCCTCAGAACGCCAACACCCAAAGTACTCAAAGTCCTGTTGGCAACCGCCGCAGAAAAGGTGGTCGCAAACTGCACAAGCTACACTCGGCAGTTGAAGCTTCTGTGCTGAAATCAAGTGTGATCACTTTGTATGTTTCTGGCAGGCGGCCTGGAGAATTTAGTACAGTTTTGTCAACAGTGCAAAAAGAACCAAAACCTTCTCTGCGTAAGCGAAATATAAACCACGCGCAACCCCTTTTTCGTTCGAATGTGCCCAATGACTATGAAGACTTTTATAACTCAGAAGGCACTGAGATCAAAGAATATTTGCTACCAACCACGAAAGAAATTCCTATTAGTCACACTTCGAAGATAAACTTCTTGTCCGAAGAAACACAAAGCCTTGAAAGTATTGTCGGTGATGTAGGAACGTGGTATAACAAAACCTCTGCACTCAATGATCAAAATGGAATGAGGGGACCTACAGCCATTAATCATGCACTTTATAGAATTAGTGTGAGCACAAATTTAGAGTCATCTCCAGAGAAAGCATTTTCAGCCTCGAAACTTGACCAAAACTCACAGTTAATGTATTTTTTAGTCTAGTGGACCTAACTGAGCAGTCTCCACTCAGGTCTGAGGTCAAACAAAGGATGACAATAGTTACCATGGGTGTAGGGAATCACCATTTGGGGACAACATCAGTGAATGCAAATATGAAGTTCTTATATGTTGTCATGGATGTTCTAACAAAATTAAAATACAAACATTATAACACTTCAATTAGGATAAGAAACAAACGCACTGCTGGAGAATTAAACACTAATTTTAATCACATAAATGAAGCAAACGTTGATAATGCTTCGAGCAAGACATCATTGCCATGTAGAAAAATTAAGAAAACCGTTATACTGCGAACAAGACCACTCAAGAAACCAAATCGAATATTGAATATGGGCAGACGTTGGAATGTTGTAGTTCGAAAACGTTTAATCAATGCTCAAACCTTTACTGACTCTTCTTTTGAAAGCCAATTATTATCTCAAAGTGAAGAAATCACCATTTTAACGTCACCATTGTCCAAAGAAGACAAATCCGCTTTTCCGATACCGACACTGCGGCTTCCGATATACCTTATGACGGGAAGAATGTTAAATCCAGCTCAGGAATTTTTAGAACATAATGCATTTAAAACTCCGGAAAAAACAAAATCAATGAATACGTCATCACTTCCTCGACAAACGGAAAGGAGATTCAGCAAAAACCAAAACTGTGGTCGACGAAAACAGGTACAAAAAACTGTCAAAAGACCACACCAAACAGAAACAATTACCAAGCCTAACTTCGAGATACCCACAAAAATTGAAACTTCAACGATAAAAGAGACATCATTGTCAATCGAAACTCAAATTGTCCCAAGAACTTACACTTATATAGTCGAACGTGTTCATGAAAGCGAACACCAATTCAGCTCCTCAACCTTAATCCGGCAAAAAACTAAGATCATAACTCACACCGTAGTGAAAACGTCTTTAGTGCTTCTCACGAATACTCTAATTATGTCGCCAACGAATATATATATTTCTAGCGTAATAACAAACTTACTTAATTAACCTCAACTTTTGAAGTAATTTTCCATGGTTTTTTTTATTCTGGTCGGTGTCCGACTGAAGAGGGTATTAATCATTATAAAACATTTGTTGAGTGTAGTACTGTTTTAGCTTTTGTTTGTTTTGCAACCGAATTTTTTTAATTTATATGATACTTATTTACATCTTGAGAATCAAAACGAAAAAATTACTCACTTCAATTTAAACTTGAATTCATGCAAATCACTTAAAATTTCCCAATAAATCAATCTTGTCGCTGAAAAGTTTTTCTTCAAAAATGTTTTAGAAATACATATAAATATTTACCATTAAAAATATGTTTCTGTGTGATCATAATTAATCTACCTACACAACACTGAGAGATAAATTGTCAAAATTTTATTACGAATGGGGTCAGTATTTGTTTTGATGACAAGTAATGAACACAATAATGCGGTCGGGTAAATTCAGATCTGCTTGTGAAACTATACTGTACCGATACCACCAGCAATACTTGTTCCACTTAAAACACACCAAGGATCCCCCGAACTCAAAGTAAGTTTCCCTATGACACTGTTTAAAATCACTTTGAAAGTCATTTTGAATTGGTATAATAATTTCAGATAATAGGCGCCATTAAAAAAGAGTGACACCATGTACCGTGACTTCTCCCCATACCAGCACTTTAACATGAGAAATTATGTCCCTAAGTGGAGATAATATGGGACATAAGGCCGTCACACATTAAAACAGTAGGATATAAGACTAAAGCTACCTTGTTGCTTATAAATATTATATGAAATGTATTTGGAGGTGAAAATTCTGAAAATTTTCGTATCATCATTTTATTGAATTAAGAAAAATATAAGAAAAACAAACAAGGTATCTAAAATATTAAGATAAGCGCTTTTGTTTTGTTCAAAAATATAAAATATATTCTATAAGTTTTATAGTTCATGACAATTTTTTTTCAGCCACAAAAATACACGTGTTTAAATTACCTTTTTTGGTTTTAATATTTGTTTTTTAATCAGATATATTTTGAAAACTAGTGGTCGGCCCGTGGTCGACATTCCACCGCAATTCAATGTAAGTGTTGTCTTTGATCAAAGTATAGGGCTGAATTAAACCTCTTGAGTCGTTTTACCTGTTCAAAGCAAGATATGAACTCTAAGGACTCAACAAAGCTCCTTACAATGGAAGTTTCAACCAATTTTGTGTTTATGTAATCTTAAATCCAAAGAAGACTGCTTTCATTTCATCGGAATGTGTCCCATTTTTGTATCCCAATGTATATCGTATTGCGGAAAAAGAACTTTAACAATGCAAGAAACAATAAAATTTTTGAACGAAACTGGCTGAAAAACCCTCTCATCATTCTTGAAAGATATTTCCAAGTAAAGGAAATTAAAATAAAAAAAAAAATAGATTAAACCGTTTTTGGAAAAACCAAAAATTAAAAAAAAAAATTGAAACTTTTTTAAAAAACTCAAAAAACCTTTTTTAAAAATTTGTTTTATTTTTTTTATAAAAGGGCTTCTACATTAAAAATGTCATCGAAATTCGTCCAGTGGCTTACGAGAAAGTAAAAATGTAAGTACCTACCTAACTTAGGTAGGTAGATTTCACAGATTTTCTGATAACTTAATATAAATTATGAAGAAGTGTCTGGTGATTTCAATAACTCAAATTTGATGATTTTTGTTCTTTTTAATGAGCGATATGCAGATTAACTCCCATCGTACCTACATACATATTTAGGTAGATATATAAATAGATTAATTCTTTATTTCATTAAAAAAAAGTTTCCTTAAGAGTAATGATCACCGCGAATAAGTTGGCGTGCAACAATTTTTTATATATTTTTTTTTGGTACAAAAAATGCTCCCCAAATGCTCGCTCCAAATCGACAATTGCTCCCCTTTTAAAATATTTTTTTAAAAAATTACGGCCAAAATGAGTTAAAAAAAAATTCAACAATAAATATCTTCCCCAACTTAATTTTTTTGTCAACGCCAAAAATATGCTCCCTACGCGTTCTTGCATATTCAGCACCTACTCCACCACTTTAATTATTTTTTTTTATTAATATTTCTCCATTTTAAAATCCCTACGAAAACAATAATATTTTCTTTTTTTAAACTTCGTTTTTATGAAAAATACATGTGATTTAATAAATATTTTTTGTCAGAAGAAATGCTCCTTAACTGACCTAGCGAAACTAACATCTTATCTGTTCCACCAAAATAATCAGTTTTTAATTAAAATTTTTAGATTTTAAAATCCCTCTTAAAATTAAGCATTTCCTCCTTGAATTTTTCGTAAACACCGAAATATTTATTTTAATTTTTTTTGTTTCGGTAGAAAAAATGCTCCCCAAATGCTCCCTCAGAATTGACAACTGCTCCCCTTTTAAAATTATTATTTATGAAGCTATGGCCAAAATGAGTTTAAAAAAAAATTAAATTCAACCATATATATTCCCCAACTTGAGAAAAAAAATTTTGTTTTAACTCCAAAACTATGCTCCCTAAGTGTTCTTGCAAGATTGTCATGTGCTCCACCAAAATAATCAGTTTTTAATTAATATTTTTCAATTTTAAAATCCCTATGTTTTTTTTTCAAAAACAATTTTTCATAAACACCCAAATATTTTTTTTTTATTTTTTTTTTTTGTTTCGGTGGAAAATATGCTCTCCAAATGCTCCCTCAGAATTGACAACTGCTCCCCTTTTAAAATTATTATTTATGAAGTTATGGTCAAAATGAGTCAAAAAAAAAAAACAACCATAATATATATATTCCCCACCTTGAGAAAAAAAAATTGTTTTAACTGCAAAAATATGCTACCTAAGTGTATTTGCAAGATTGTTATGTGCTCCACCAAAAAAAAAAAAAATTTTTTAAAAATCAATTTTTAATTAATATTTTTCAATTTTAAAATCCCTTGTGTCGTCTTGTGTGAGAATGAAAACATCGAACATGTTTCTTTCGATTGCAATGCAACCGAAGCAGGTTTTTTTTATATCCCAGTAGGAAATTTGCTCCTCAATGAAAAAGTCCTTGGTGAAATCATTTATGTAACTTTCATTTATGAGAAGGAGTTCACTGATTTCACACATGAATAGTCATACAACCGCTCAGCGGTTCGCCATTTAAGATTCATCTTCTGCTTTGTTCGCCAAAACAGGGAGAGAAAACACAAAACACATCAGTATCTTATTTTGGCACCTAAACCTCAAAGGAATTCAATAACGAAAGCAATACATTTTCCTGCACCTTTTCATCGGTTTTGGAATTCTTTTTCTAGTCTATACTCACAAAACAACCCTTATCTTTATTTCGTCAAAACAGTGCTGATATCGCTTATGAAAAGGAATTGGTGCGTTCTTTTTTTGACGATAGTCGACATTTGTTAACAAATGTCAAAAAAAGGCGTTCTTTTAATACAAATTAGTAACGATTTGTAACTATATGACGTCATAACAGCGTTCCTAAACTCACGTTGAAGTGTCAAATAGTTACGATTTGTTACTATTTCCAACTCACCTCCATGATATGAGTTGAGATTGTTGATCTGTCAATAGACCATTTGAGCGATCGGCAATATACTTCTTTTTCTCTCGCTCCGAGAAGTCAAATGTTAAGTTAAGTTATTAACTTTGAATTTACCGGGAAAGTTGATTAGTTTATTCTCGATTAAAACAAATTCAAATCAATTGAAATGGAGCAATGAATTGTCAACAATCATAACGTTAAAATTTTTCACTTGCAAAGCGATTTGTTTGAAAGGCTTCTTTCGTAATATCCCTTTTCTCAGCATCTATCCATGCGATGTTGAAGATTTGGGTGTTTCCAAGTTTTTCTGGATTCCCCGCTACTTTATGCATCCCCCGTTTCTCCCTAAATAAGTATTTAAGAAAAATGTCATACAAGAAATGTTTCTTTGGCCATAGTAAGCGATACAAATACAAAATTTCAGCCTAGCTATTGACACCCTCTTCTTACAGAACGTTTCATTTAAACAAATCTGAATGGTTCCCATAACTGTTTCCTTTAAGTTCTTCACTCTTTGTTATTCTCTCAATCTTTGTTTTTATATAGTTAAGGGCTAGTCAGGTTTGTTGTGAATTCCAAAACATAAACATCACTGTCAGGCGAGTGTGTGTTTTGTGAAAAAAGTGTGTATTTTGTTAAGGAATCCGACCATGTAAGTGGATAATTATACTATATTTAATACAGGCTTGATTATATTAGTTTAATATATATGACATATAATGCCCTGGAGAAGAATTCAACTTATTTTTATTGGTTTCTGTTGATTATATATTTAATAAAATGGGGTGTCAACTGTTGTGTTAAGATTTTAACATTTCCTATAATTGACACCTCTGTGTCAATAACTGTCTTCTATTGGAGTACAAACATTGACACTGTGTCTATTGTTGTACTTATAAAGAGTGTCAATAATAATAATATTCTATTAACTTAATAATAAGATGGAAAAATGTCTAATTGTCCAGAGAAATATACCGAAACGGACGAAGACAAGGCCCATATTTAACATAGACAAAACAAAGACTAACGCAGACTAAGCACTGACTAAGAACAAACTTAGCACAGACTAAGCACATACAAGCCACAGACAAACCACAGTCAAGACACAGAGAAGGCAGAGAAGACACATACAAGACACAGACAAGGCACAGACAAGGCACAGACAAGACACAGACAAGACACAGACAAGACACAGACAAGACAGAGACAAGACACAGACGAGACACAGGCAAGACACAGAAAAGACAGAGACAAGAGACAAACAAGACCCAGACAAGACCCAGACAAGACACAGACAAGACACAGACAAGCCACAGACAAGCCACAGACAAGACACAGACAAGACACAGACAAGACACAGACAAGACACAGACAAGACACAGACAAGACACAGACAAGACACAGACAAGACACAGACAAGACACAGACAAGACACAGACAAGACACAGACAAGACACAGACAAGACACAGACAAGACACAGACAAGACACAGACAAGACACAGACAAGACACAGACAAGACACAGACAAGACACAGACAAGACACAGACAAGACACAGACAAGACAGAGACAAGACACAGACAAGACACAGACAAGACACAGACAAGACACAGACAAGACACAGACAAGACACAGACAAGACACAGACAAGACACAGACAAGACACAGACAAGACACAGACTAGACACAGACAAGACACAGACAAGACACAGACAAGACACAGAGACAAGACACAGACAAGACACAGACAAGACACAGACAAGACACAGACAAGACACAGACAAGACACAGACAAGACACAGACAAGACACAGACAAGACAAAAAAAGACACAGACAAGACACAGACAAGACACAGACAAGACACAGACAAGACACAGACAAGACACAGACAAGACACAGACAAGACACAGACAAGACACAGACAAGACACAGACAAGACACAGACAAGACACAGACAAGACACAGACAAGACACAGACAAGACACAGACAAGACACAGACAAGACACAAAAAAGACACAGACAAGACACAGACAAGACACAGACAAGACACAGGCAAAACACAGACAAGACACAGACAAGACACAGACAAGACACAGAGAAGACACAGAGAAGACACAGACAAGACACAGAGAAGACACAGAGAAGACACAGAGAAGACACAGAGAAGACACAGACAAGACACAGACAAGACACAGACAAGACACAGACAAGACACAGACAAGACACAGACAAGACACAGACAAGACACAGACAAGACACAGACAAGACACAGACAAGACACAGACAAGACACAGACAAGACACAGACAAGACACAGACAAGACACAGACAAGACACAGACAAGACACAGACAAGACACAGACAAGACACAGACAAGACACAGACAAGACACAGACAAGACACAGACAAGACACAGACAAGACACAGACAAGACACAGACAAGACACAGACAAGACACAGACAAGACACAGACAAGACACAGGCAAGACACAGACAAGACACAGACAAGACACAGACAAGACACAGACAAGACACAGACAAGACACAGACAAGACACAGACAAGACACAGACAAGAAACAGAAAAGAAGAAGACAAGACACAGACAAGACACAGACAAGACACAGACAAGACACAGACAAGACACAGACAAGACACAGACAAGACACAGACAAGACACAGACAAGACACAGACAAGACACAGACAAGACACAGACAAGACACAGACAAGACACAGACAAGACACAGACAAGACACAGACAAGACACAGACAAGACACAGACAAGACACAGACAAGACACAGACAAGACACAGACAAGACACAGACAAGACACAGACAAGACACAGACAAGACACAGACAAGACACAGACAAGACACAGACAAGACACAGACAAGACACAGACAAGACACAGACAAGACACAGACAAGACACAGACAAGACACAGACAAGACACAGACAAGACACAGACAAGACACAGCAAGACACAGACAAGAAACAGACAAGACACAGACAAGACACAGACAAGACACAGACAAGACACAGACAAGACACAGACAAGACACAGACAAGACACAGACAAGACACAGACAAGACACAGACAAGGCACAGACAAGACACAGACAAGACACAGACAAGACACAGACAAGACACAGACAGACACAGACAAGACACAGACAAGACACAGACAAGACACAGACAAGACACATACAAGACACAGACAAGACACAGACAAGACACAGACAAGATACAGACAAGACACAGACAAGACACAGACAAGACACAGACAAGACACAGACAAGACACAGACAAGACACAGACAAGACACAGACAAGACACAGACAAGACACAGACAAGACACAGACAAGACACAGACAAGACACAGACAAGACACAGACAAGACACAGACAAGACACAGACAAGACACAGACAAGACACAGACAAGACACAGACAAGACACAGACAAGACACAGACAAGACACAGACAAGACACAGACAAGACACAGACAAGACACAGACAAGACACACACAAGACACAGACAGGACACAGACAAGACACAGACAAGACACAGACAAGACACAGACAAGACACAGACAAGACACAGACAAGACACAGACAAGACACAGACAAGACACAGACAAGACACAGACAAGACACAGACAAGACACAGACAAGACACAGACAAGATACAGAAAAGACACAGACGAGACACAGACGAGACACAGACGAGACACAGACGAGACACAGACGAGACACAGACGAGACACAGACAAGACACAGACAAGACACAGACAAGACACAGACAAGACACAGACAAGACACAGACAAGACACATACAAGACACAGACAAGACACAGACAAGACACAGACAAGACATAGACAAGACATAGACAAGACATAGACAAGACATAGACAAGACATAGACAAGACACAGACAAGACACAGACAAGACACAGACAAGACACAGACAAGACACAGACAAGACACAGACAAGACACAGACCAAGACACAGACAAGACACAGACAAGACACAGACAAGACACAGACAAGACACAGACAAGACACAGACAAGACACAGACAAGACACAGACAAGACACAGACAAGACACAGACAAGACACAGACAAGACACAGACAAGACACAGACAAGACACAGACAAGACACAGACAAGACACAGACAAGACACAGACAAGACACAGACAAGACACAGACAAGACACAGACAAGACACAGACAAGACACAGACAAGACACAGACAAGACACAGACAAGAACAGACAAGACACAGACAAGACACAGACAAGACACAGACAAGACACAGACAAGACACAGACAAGACACAGACAAGACACAGACAAGACACAGACAAGACACAGACAAGACACAGACAAGACACAGACAAGACACAGACAAGACACAGACAAGACACAGACAAGACACAGACAAGACACAGACAAGACACAGACAAGACACAGACAAGACACAGACAAGACACAGACAAGACCAGACAAGACACAGACAAGACACAGACAAGACACAGACAAGACACAGACAAGACACAGACAAGACACAGACAAGACACAGACAAGACACAGACAGACACAGACAAGACACAGACAAGACACAGACAAGACACAGACAAGACACAGACAAGACACAGACAAGACACAGACAAGACACAGACAAGACACAGACAAGACACAGACAAGGACACAGACAAGACACAGACAAGACACAGACAAGACAAGACACAGACAAGACACAGACAAGACACAGACAAGACACAGACAAGACACAGACAAGACACAGACAAGACACAGACAAGACACAGGCAAGACACAGACAAGACACAGACAGGACACAGACAGGACACAGACAGGACACAGACAAGACACAGACAAGACACAGACAAGACACAGACAAGACACAGACAGGACACAGACAAGACACAGACAAGACACAGACAAGACACAGACAAGATCACAGACAAGACACAGACAAGACACAGACAAGACACAGACAAGACACAGACAAGACACAGACAAGACACAGACAAGACACAGACAAGACACAGACAAGACACAGACAAGACACAGACAAGACACAGACACAGACAAGACACAGACAAGACACAGACAAGACACAGACAAGACACAGACAAGACACAGACAAGACACAGACAAGACACAGACAAGACACAGACAAGACACAGACAAGACACAGACAAGACACAGACAAGACACAGACAAGACACAGACAAGACACAGACAAGACACAGACAAGACACAGACAAGACACAGACAGGACACAGACAGGACACAGACAAGACACAGACAAGACACAGACAAGACACAGACAAGACACAGACAAGACACAGACAAGACACAGACAAGACACAGACAAGACACAGACAGACACAGACAAGACACAGACAAGACACAGACAAGACACAGACAAGACACAGACAAGACACAGACAAGACACAGACAAGACACAGACAAGACACAGACAAGACACAGACAAGACACAGACAAGACACAGACAAGACACAGACAAGACACAGACAAGACACAGACAAGACACAGACAAGACACAGACAAGACACAGACAAGACACAGACAAGACACAGACAAGACACAGACAAGACACAGACAAGACACAGACAAGACACAGACAAGACACAGACGAAACACAGACAAGACACAGACAAGACACAGACAAGACACAGACAAGACACAGACAAGACACAGACAAGACACAGACAAGACACAGACAAGACACAGACAAGACACAGACAAGACACAGACAAGACACAGACAAGACACAGACAAGACACAGACAAGACACAGACAAGACACAGACAAGACACAGACAAGACACAGACAAGACACAGACAAGACACAGACAAAACACAGACAAGACACAGACAAGACACAGACAAGACACAGACAAGACACAAACAAGACACAAACAAGACACAGACAAGACACAGACAAGACACAGACAAGACACAGACAAGACACAGACAAGACACAGACAAGACACAGACAAGACACAGACAAGACACAGACAAGACACAGACAAGACACAGACAAGACACAGACAAGACACAGACAAGACACAGACAAGACACAGACAAGACACAGACAAGACACAGACAAGACACAGACAAGACACAGACAAGACACAGACAAGACACAGACAAGACACAGACAAGACACAGACAAGACACAGACAAGACACAGACAAGACACAGACAAGACACAGACAAGACACAGACAAGACACAGACAAGACACAGACAAGACACAGACAAGACACAGACAAGACACAGACAAGACACAGACAAGACACAGACAAGACACAGACAAGACACAGACAAGACACAGACAAGACACAGACAAGACACAGACAAGACACAGACAAGACACAGACAAGACACAGACAAGACACAGACAAGACACAGACAAGACACAGACAAGACACAGACAAGACACAGACAAGACACAGGCAAGACACAGACAGGAAACAGACAGGAAACAGACAAGACACAGACAGGACACAGACAGGACACAGACAGGACACAGACAAGACACAGGCAAGACACAGACAGGAAACAGACAGGAAACAGACAGGAAACAGACAGGACACAGACAAGGCACAGACAAGATACAGACAAGATACAGACAAGATACAGACAAGACACAGACAAGACACAGACAAGACACAGACAAGACACAGACAAGACACAGACAAGACACAGACAAGACACAGACAAGACACAGACAAGACACAGACAAGACACAGACAAGACACAGACAAGACACAGACAAGACACAGACAAGACACAGACAAGACACAGACAAGACACAGACAAGACACAGACAAGACACAGACAAGACACAGACAAGACACAGACAAGACACAGACAAGACACAGACAAGACACAGACAAGACACAGACAAGACACAGACAAGACACAGACAAGACACAGACAAGACACAGACAAGACACAGACAAGACACAGACAAGACACAGACAAGACACAGACGAAACACAGACAAGACACAGACAAGACACAGACAAGACACAGATAAGACACAGACAAGACACAGACAAGACACAGACAAGACACAGACAAGACACAGACAAGACACAGACAAGACACAGACAAGACACAGACAAGACAAAGACAAGACACAGACAAGACACAGACAAGACACAGACAAGACACAGACAAGCCACAGACAAGACACAGACAAGACACAGACAAGACACAGACAAGACACAGACAAGACACAGACAAGACACAGACAAGCACAGACAAGACACAGACAAGACACAGACAAGACACAGACAAGACACAGACAAGACACAGACAAGACACAGACAAGACACAGACAGGAAACAGACAAGACACAGACAGAACACAGACAGGACACAGACAAGACACAGACAAGACACAGACAAGACACAGACAAGACACAGACAGGACACAGACAAGACACAGACAAGGCACAGACAAGATACAGACAAGATACAGACAAGACACAGACAAGACACAGACAAGACACAGACAAGACACAGACAAGACACAGACAAGACACAGACAAGACACAGACAAGACACAGACAAGACACAGACAAGACACAGACAAGACACAGACAAGACACAGACAAGACACAGACAAGACACAGACAAGACACAGACAAGACGCAGACAAGACACAGACAAGACACAGACAAGACACAGACAAGACACAGACAAGACACAGACAAGACACAGACAAGACACAGACAAGACACAGACAAGACACAGACAAGACACAGACAAGACACAGACAAGACACAGACAAGACACAGACAAGACACAGACAAGACACAGACAAGACACAGACAAGACACAGACAAGACACAGACAAGACACAGACAAGACACAGACAAGACACAGACAAGACACAGACAAGACACAGACAAGACACAGACAAGACACAGACAAGACACAGACAAGACACAGACGAAACACAGACAAGACACAGACAAGACACAGACAAGACACAGACAAGACACAGACAAGACACAGACGAAACACAGACAAGACACAGACAAGACACAGACAAGACACAGACAAGACACAGACAAGACACAGACAAGACACAGACAAGACACAGACAAGACACAGACAAGACACAGACAAGACACAGACAAGACACAGACAAGACACAGACAAGACACAGACAAGACACAGACAAGACACAGACAAGACACAGACAAGACACAGACAAGACACAGACAAGACACAGACAAGACACAGACAAGACACAGACAAGACACAGACAAGACACAGACAAGACACAGACAAGACACAGACAAGACACAGACAAGACACAGACAAGACACAGACAAGACACAGACAAGACACAGACAAGACACAGGCCCCCCCCCCCAAAAAAGACACAGACAAGACACAGACAAGACACAGACAAGACACAGACAAGACACAGACGAAACACAGACAAGACACAGACAAGACACAGACAAGACACAGACAAGACACAGACAAGACACAGACAAGACAAAGACAAGACACAGACAAGACACAGACAAGACACAGACAAGACACAGACAAGCCACAGACAAGACACAGACAAGACACAGACAAGACACAGACAAGACACAGACAAGACACAGACAAGACACAGACAAGACACAGACAAGACACAGACAAGACACAGACAAGACACAGACAAGACACAGACAGGAAACAGACAGGACACAGACAGGACACAGACAGGACACAGACAAGACACAGGCAAGACACAGACAGGAAACAGACAGGACACAGACAAGACACAGACAAGACACAGACAAGGCACAGACAAGATACAGACAAGACACAGACAAGACACAGACAAGACACAGACAAGACACAGACAAGACACAGACAAGACACAGACAAGACACAGACAAGACACAGACAAGACACAGACAAGACACAGACAAGACACAGATAAGACACA